>VXBO01011663.1:24583-36964 GCA_013400135.1 Rhinoptilus africanus | reverse complement strand
GCAAAAAAAAGACATCAAGCACAGAAAGAGTGGCCTACAATTGCAAGGTGATGATAGGAGGTAGTTCTCTCTGGCAGGTCATCCGTTATCGAGGCGAGTCTGCTCTGCGTCAAAGCCCATGGATCAATGTGGAATAGAGACGTTCCCCAGGTCAGTGCCCTGACTCTCGGACGCTGACGCAAACAACAGTAGCTGTTAAAACGTCGCTGCCTGTCCTGCCCCTGCGCTCCAAGTTACCGTCCCCAGCAGGGAACAGCAGAAGCCTCTGCTCCACGCCCACGGCACCCGCCTCCGCTGGCAGCCCACATACACTGGCCAGCCTACAGATGAGGAGCGGGGGTCACCGGGAGGTGTTCCCTGCTGCAAGGCTACTCACCCTCGGTGGATGGTCTTGTCGGCAGCTGGGACCCCTGCAGTCTGGTCTGCCAGGGCTTCTGGGGTGCAGCCAGGTCCAGGTTCATCCCTGCGCCTCAAGACCATTAAAGCTAATCTCAACAGGCAAGCGGGGTTTACGAATGGACAGTGGGAAATGGGTTACCTATGAAAGACGCGCCATCGTACCGCATCAGACGCTGACTCCTGAGTCAGTGCAGCAAAGCACGAAGCTATAACCTAAGTTTGCAACTACCCAGCAGTCCTGAAAATATCAGGGCCCATTCTCAGGTATTGTGAGTGCTTTGAGAAGTTCCTTTCTTTATGGCTTTGATCAGGGGCTCAAAGCATCTTCCCCGCTGTGGGGAAAGAGACAGCTGTTTCAAACCCAGGGAAAAACTAGTGCCGTTCATCTGAAGTGACACTATGAGGTGCTCCCACTACCTATTTTGAACTCCATGGGCTCCTGCACCCCCTTCCTCGGGTTCTCCTTGTCCCTGTATGTCTGCCTTTCCCTCGGCTGCTCTGCAAGGTGAGGAGGACCCAGCCAACTAACTCCCAAGTCCTGCTAACCAACACAGACACACACTGCAAAGAGCAGAGATGAGGCACCTTCAGATTTGCTCCGTGACAACTGTGCCCAGGTGCCTGCTCCCGTTACCTGCAGTGGGGATGCAGATAGGGCATTTGGTTTAATGTCCATGAGAAACCAGGAGCTGTGTAAGAAGCAAAGACAGAGAAGATGCAGAGATTTTTCTCCTCCCATTTTCTGAAGTGTCCGAAACAACCTACAGACTGGTGCCGCTGTGCTGTGGCTGACGGAAACCCTTTCTTAGTTGCTGGAGAATTAAAGGAAGAAAAATATGACCGTGAAGACTGGTTTTGTTTTACAATAGCCATCAGGCACAGAGAGCTCAGCTGGGCCAAGTATAGGCAAACATGGCTGTAAGCTGCCTTTTGCTCAGCAGGTACAAAGAGCGACTCTCACACTCTCCATAGGAATGCTGGCTGATAAACACAGTGTTTCACACAAAGCCCAGACTCTTCCATGGCTGTCGATGCAGAACCCAAGGGTATTCTACAACAGAGTGACTGCTTAAGTAGGGAAATGCAGGGAAAGGGTTCCCAGTGAATGGAAACAAGCTCCATCTGTGGCACATTAAAGACCAACTCACATAGGCTGGGGGATTTAATATGGAAGGTCCTTCCCTTTGGGGTACAGCTTCCTCTCACTTGAATCAATGATAATTTGTTACATTAATTCAGAGACAGAAATCAGCTACTCTGCATTCATGCTCTTTAATTGTTCAGCCGGAAAAATCAATGCTTTTATTGAATTAGCCAGTTGCCACAGCAAGTTTTCTTTGATTTCTAAGGCACCCATGAATCAATAGGAGTCCGGCATTGCCTCTGAGTGGAGCAAAGCCAGACCCCAAGTCATGCTGGGGGATGAAAATACCAACCTTCCTGCAGAATTCTCTGATTTAGGTGGATATGAGCAATTTGCCAAAAAACGACCTCCAATCACTTCATCCCCTGCCTCACCAACTTCAGCTCAGAACTCCACCCCTGCCTTACCTCTCTCACACTTAGCATCTCCTGTTTTCCTGCTTCCTTATCAGCTTTTTATGTGCCGTAGGCAAGACCTCCTGCTGCTGGCTCCACATTGTCTTAGGTGCAGGTGTCTATGCCAGAAACATCTTCCACTACACAGGCTTGCATCTGATAAATCTAAATGCCTCTCCAGGACTCCTTTCCCTGCGCTGTTGGCAATAAGTCACCTTTAATCAAGTGCTGGTCCAAATATTTTGGTGGGGTTTTTTTGTTTTCACAAAGGTAATTTTGTTGTTGTTGTTTTCCAGCCTTCCCATAAAACTGGCCATTTTTTATCAGCACAGCTGGCTGGGAAGCATGACTCATACATAAATTACCACTTTTACTGCATTCCTTCCCTCTGTCAGCCCTTCTGCTGTCAGCTACGTGGGACAGGGCCATTATTCTTCAGTGTTTAGCAAACACTCTACACATAATGGGCGATACTGTAAATAAATGAAAATAAGACCTGAAATCAAATGAAAGCTGAGTGACAGGACTTTTGTGAAACGACCTGAGCTTTGCAGGTTTTTAATCAGCTGTGCTGCACTGTTACATGGCACTTACAACGGCTCTGCCATTCTTCCCTAGTATTAGACAGGATGGCAAAGGGATGGCAATGGAAATCAGGTCTTTAGCTCTTTTACCCGTGGCTCACTTCAGTTGGTTAAGAACAATCTGTGCCTTATAGGCCAAGAAGCACCAGGTAACTCCTGACTGGCACAAAATGATGGATAGCCCAGCATTTATTGCTTAATCAGAATTTCTTCTTGAAAAATCGTGGGAAGTGACAGAAATTAATGCTCAGGAATGGCAGGCTGCAGGAGACGTCAAGTGGAGAACTGACGGGGGAAATTTCAAAAGACAGGTTGGCCCATCGCTAGTGAGTGCAGAAGTTCAAAAATATCCTGTGCAAACAAATTTTGATGATGTTGCAGAGAAGGGAACAAGGGGGAAAGGCAAGGACTGCAAAGACGACTAAGTGCTAATCTGAGCACAACTGAAAATCAGGGGAAAACAGTAAAGCAAGCTCTGAGGGCTGCAGTATTTCAGCTGCCAAGTGGAAGTAAAAGAAATGAGCAGCAAGATGAAAACAAAACTGGTGCATTGCATGACACAGCTCAAACCGGGACAACAAAGCAGTATCAGTAATATTACATGGTATTAGCTGTAGGAGAAATAGCAATGTTTTCACAGTGCCAACAATGAGAAGCTTGTGACTGCACATGTGTTTGAAATGGATATTGTTTGTGTTGGACTGCCCACCCCAAACACTCAAAACTTTCAAGTTAGGCTTAGAAACTGTGAAACTGGCTTGAAAATTAACGGGTTTATAAAAACACTCCACATATTCTGAATGCCTGCCTTCTAGTTTTCAACCTTCATGCAACTTTCCATTTTCTGCAGTAACTGAACCAGAGCTTCATTTTATGAAAAAAAAAAAATATCTCAAAAACATACTGCCAAGAGTCATCAATGTCAGAAAAAAATCCAAACCACTCCAAGCCCCGTCCAGCCTGGCCTTGAACCCCTCCAGGGATGGGGCAGCCACAGCTTCACTGGGCAACCTGGGCCAGGGGCTCACCCCTCTCACAGCAAAGAATTTCTTCCTACTATCTAATCTAAATCTCCCCTCTTTCAGTCTAAAACCGTTCCCCCTTGTCCTATCACTCCACTCCCTGACAAAGACATACTCCCTCCCCATCCCTCCTGTAGGCCCCAGATGGGATGATGCTGATGATCCAGTAAAATTAGGAACAGTGGATCAGTAAAAGAGGACTTTGGCAGAGAAATGTCAAAACTGAACAAAAAGGCAGGATGTGAAGAATTAACCATCCTTTCCCCAAACTATAACATGTAAACTGAAGTGTTACTCTGTCCTTATTAGTCACCCGTGTCTTATAAGACAATAGGATGAGTCCATAGTTATGTGATTAATGACATTATCATTAATTAAAAAACAGCATTGGAGAAAACATTAGTTAGATAAATTGAAGAACACGGCTGGAAGTCTGTAGCTGTGTTTTGCAGGAAGTCCCATTAAGTCCCCTCTGGCGCTGATGCCTTGGTCTGAGTCCCAGGCTCAGTTTTTACCACTGAACTCACGTGGGGCCAAAACTGTCACCCCCGTGCACGTGTTAATTTAGCCCAGGAAAACAGCTCTGCCTGCTGGGTGTCATTTGAGTGCTCAGGGGACTCCCTCTCCCAGCTGGCAGACACGTAAAGCCAGCGGTACCTCCTGCCCGCCCAGAGACAGAGTCCGTGGGGAGCCGTATGATGACTAACCTGAACCCTGTCAAAGGACTGCTGCCGCTCTCCAGGCGCGATTGAGGACTGGCATGTACGCTTCCCGTGATCTGATCTGTGACAAAATAAAACTTGATGATAATGGCCATTTTCCGAGTACCCTGTTTTCTTCTCTGTCCCCTTCTTGTTCCACTTTGCCACTGGGATTTCAAGTGGCTATGCCCACAAAATGCAATCTACAACAGCCTGTGGATACACAGAGGGTTAACATCCCAACAGAAATCAGGTGCTAGAAAAGCAAAGTCTAATTCACCTTGAAAAACACAGTAACAAATATCCTTTAAAGGAACATTACAATGCTTCCCCACCCCACCTCGCCGTACAATTAAAGTACGACTGATGCGCCAGCGATTCCACGAGAGCCACTGAGCAGAGATGGCCACAGAGTCCCAGTTTCAACACACAAAACATTCGGAGACAAGTACAAGCTAGTGCGGAGGAAGGGTGCACTACTGCAAGGCCAACGCTAATCCTGCTCTCGCCCCAGAGGGGTCGGACCCAGCCACCCTCCTCGCTGCTGATCTGCAGGAACCAACAAACAAGTCAGGACACAGCTGGCACGCTGGCAAGAACCACCAGATCGCGACTCTGCAGCTCCCGGGTAATTAGTACCTGCCTCAGCTCTGCCTAACGAGGGGTGGTATTTGTCATCCTCATCCACTCTTACAGGTGGATTTGCCACATCCACCCAGGCAGAGTCTGTGCCTACGATCAATGTAACTCCGTCCTGCCCGCAGCTCTTCATCAACAGCTTTCGACTGTGCTGCACAGGCGGATACAGGTTGCTTCCCCCTCTTTGCACACAGGGAAACACAAGCCCCCCGCACTTAATTTGCACAGGATTTTCAGGCAGGAAGCAGAACTTGCATTTCCCAAGTCCAGAGCTGGGCAAAACCTGCTGTCAAGTTCTCCTGGGGACCCTGGTTAATGGAATAATAGCTACATGACTAAATCCTATTTGTCTGAAAAATATTATTTGGAAAATGACATTGTTTAGTCTAGAACTTGGAAATGTTCCTTTTAAGGCCTCCTGATCAATTTCATATCCTTGTTTTTTAATGAAAAGCTGAAAAACTTGGCTTTGACTGAGCTGAAAAACAAAAGGGTTTGATTTAATGTTTTCTGATGAATAAACCCCTTCCTTTTCTAGCCACAAAACTTCAGTGAGACAATTCTGAAAAGCCAGAATTTGTCCTGTTGCGACTAGAGACTCTGAGCGAGGAAGGTCAGAGCAGAAAGAAGGAGCCACACCTGATTATGAATGCAGGGCATACAGGACAACAGCCTTTCAGAAAGCACAAGAAACTCCTGGGGATTCCAAAGCCATCGAGTTTTAAACACAGAGAAGAAACAACAATTATTTTCTTTCTTTTTCCCTCCACAATTCTTCATTAAAATGTTATCCATGTTTCTAAGGTCAAAATACAGTGCCCTGCTTCAGTTTCTCTGGAGGAGAAAAAAAAAAAAAAAAAGAAGTGATTTATGAAAAAACATTTCACTCCTTCTTTCCTTATGTTTTTTTTTTTAATTGTTAAAATTAGGTCATGTGTAAAATCAGCAAAATCTGAAAATGGATGATTTGCTGCAACTAAGAGCATCCTCTATTGGAATAAAAACAACAGCTCGTGAGAGGCGGCTCCAAGCCCTGGCTGGCTGGGGCACAGACTGCTGTATCATGCTGGACATGTCTCTTCATACAACTCTTTGCCATCTTTTTCCATGCTCCTATTTGGCCATGATTTCTATTCACATCACAAGGTCTTGCGGCAAGATCCTGTTTTATCCTATATCCTGGCTCTCTGGGGTCTGGATCACAGTTAGCTCTAACGCAGCACACATAAACAACCACCTAAGACTGCCGTTCCAGGAGAGCCTCCTCCTGTCGTCTTTGGCAAGCTGCCGTCTCTTCAGGCATTCTGCAAAGTGCCAGTGCTCTCTGCGTTTGCCGTCAGGTCTCCTACGAGGCTGTTAGCCATCGGAGAAGGTTTCCTGGGTCCCCCAGTGAGCTGGAAATGAATACAGGCTCACAGCATCTGCCCTTCCCTGTAAGCCAGCTCCTGGATATTAGACAGAAAGAAGAGCAGAAAGTTTGATGGAGCTGAGCGATGGAGTTTGTGCCTAAACCCTTCACAGCCAACATGGGCTAGGGTGCCGCTCAGGGAAATTACTGTTTCCTCCCTGTCTCTAGAGCCTCTCTCTTCCCCAGAGGAGCATCTCAGGGACTCTGCGAAGCAAAGATGACTGAGGCTGGGTTGCTATACAAAATGCCTGCACTCCTCCTTAATCCGTCGCAGGCTCTCTCGCCAGGCTTCACTGATTTCCAGACGCATCTCGACTCTTACAATCAGCCTTGACTCTATTTGCATTGTGTATTAAGAACTCCCCAGTGACAATCTGCTTTCCTTTTTGCTGCAGATGCCCCATGCTCTACAACACATGATGCCTGGTGGACAGTAGAACTATGTCACCTATCCCTCCAGGCTCTCGCTTGGGACACAGGAGAACACCCCACCCAGGCAGCATTTCGGCATCTCCCAGATCCTGTCGGAGCAAATTCCAAATATCTGGGGAACCACAATGAATTAACATGCAAATTGAATCCTAAGCCAAGATTCATGTCACTGTCATCTTTATGTATTAGGCTGTAGATCATGAAAGGTATTACGCTTCAGCTGGCTAATTAAGTAAACACGAAGCAAAGGAGGATAGTAGACAAGGGCTAAGGTTGGGGAGCCTGGGTTCAAGTTCTGGCTGAGGCAGAAAATCCTTGTGTGATGACGGCCAAATTTGTTAGGGGTGGTTTTGAAATGCGCAAAGGACAGCAGAAGGCCATTAACAGGACCCTGAGACGGACTCCTCTCTGTGTTGAAGTACAACACAGGGCTCTATGGATTCCCAGTTCCCCCGTCCTACAGAGCAATAAACTAAAACAAGGAGTCTGCGAGATGAGACAAGTTAAAAGGCTTGCGAACGAAGCTTCTCCCTGCCCTCTGCGTACAGGCTGGAGCCTTCCACAGGGTCTTTCATAGCACCTGGCTCAGCCGAAGCCTCAGTGCGCTCAGGCAGCTCCAGCTGGCTTTGCAGCACTCATCAGCCTCACGCCAGGGAGCTGTAGCCAAAAGATGGGGAAGCTAGACACATTCCCTGGTTTAAAGTCAAAGGCGCCTCGTTTTACATAGGCATTGTGATGGTTCCACTCTGATGGCAGAAGAAAACCATGCCCATTCGGGCTGTCCTAGTGCGCTCTCGTGGGAGCCCATCCCCTGCAGGGCTGCCCCCCAGCAGCAGCCCCCTCACCCAAGGGACACCCACTTACCCAGCGCGGGGGGCGAAGGGAGACGGCTGTCAAACCAGCTCCCCTGGGAAAAGGCCAGTGATTTCAGTAGTCAAATTAGAGAAAAGGTAAAACAGCCTGGCCTTATTTCAGGATAATGTTGTTTCTTCGCTGCTACACACACAAAAAATAATACCTAAAGCCCAAAACATCTTCCCCCTTTTTTAAAGGGAATTCTTGCTTTCACGTGAGTAGCTCAAGGGAGCACATGAAGGCACTCAAAGTGGATGAGATTTTTATATTTTTTTACTGCAAAACTCATATTTGCAATTACAAACAGACCTGTTCAGTCACACCCTTCAAGCCTCATCTTCCTCCCATACCTGCACCCTTTGCTTACACGTCACGGGCTGCTTCCTCGCCCACTGATACAGGGATTCATGCTCTGGGATTCATTGTCTCACTGCCTGGGGGTTTCAAACAATAGAGCAGGCACCAATTCGCCAGCAGGAGAAACTATTTCTTACCTTTTTATTATTATTATTCTTTCTGTGCTTGGATAGGAACAAACCTCTGTGAGGAAAGGAATGGGAACATTCAGAAAATAAATTGTTGATCGGTTTATGCACCTTTGGGTTTCATTCATAATACAGAGCATTATGAGAATAACTCAGGTTGAAATCTACAATATTTATGCTATTGCAAGGAAACTGTTCCTTTCACGGCAAAAGCATGAAGGATACCAAAGGCTGGTGCTTGAACAGGGGACGTAACCTTCAAACCCCAGGTCAAATTGTATATGGAAGGCTATTTGGTGTCTCTGAACCTTAGCTAATAGGCTAGTGGTCATCTCTGCCACTACGTGGGACCCTGCTCACGGATTTACAAGGACAGCCGACAGACAGCATGCCAGCCCCACGGATGTGATTTAAACGGGACCTCCAAGGAACACAGTAAAACAAAAGCTGCTCCAAGCTGATAAGGGTTGAAAAAGAAACTCAAAATGCATCGGAGCTCTCGAGTCTCTCAGTTATTGTGGAGTACTCCCGGCTCGCCTCTTCATCAGCTCCGCTGCTGGAGTTACCCCAGAGATTGGTAACCGGGGGCAGGTGGCATGGGCAGTATGATGCAGCTTTCAAACAAGGTTCAACAGAGAAATACTCAGCAGCTCTTTTTCTCCTGGAATACACCAAAAAGACTTCACCCTGCAGACCTCATGAATGCTTAAAGCAAAAAAGCAGATAAACCAAAAGACTGGATATAGCACTACTGATTGAGAAATAGCCTGTATCAAATTTCACTCCCATCTCCACTGTTGTGTAACATTTGAGACAAGGCATTTGAAGCCTGCTTGAGCATGCACCTTCCCGAGTACTGAATTTTGTGGTAAGTAATCCCATAATACTGAGCGTAGGGGTATATACAAGTGCTTGCAAGACTGTCGTCTCTGTAAGATTGGAGAAATTGAGGCCCAGTGTCTGGCAAACAGTATCCTGAAGGAGGATACCCAGTACCAGAACAATGCAGATGATAGCAGTGCCCCTTGTGAATATAACATCTTTCTCATTTATACTTCCTTGCTTCCCGTTTAAATAACTGTCAGTAAAGAAAACAGGAGTTTGGGCAGGACAGAGTATTTGTCTTACATCATGCTAAATACCACCATGCTGAGACAACGCAATCTCTGCTTGAAGGCAGCTCAGGAAGAGCAAAAAAGAGGCAAGGGGTTGTGTGTATATGAATAGGGCATGGGGAGGTATATGAGGGCCCGGTTAAGGAAAATAAACTTGATACAAAGAAGAATTTCAAAGTTGAAGATTGGTTTTATACAGACAGAGATGCCCACAGTATCATGCTTTTCCAAGGCAGATTCATGGCAATGAGCCACATTTAGTGGGCTAGGGCCGATCCAGATCAAAGCACTGCTCTAACACTCACCGCCGATGACACTTCATCTCTTAAGCCAAGATTGCCCTAAACCCGACCAAACAGAGACATGCACTTTGTTTTCCTACATTTTGGCTGGATGTTCCTTGGTCCACTGCCAGGCCCAGCCCACCCCTCTGCTAGACCCTCCAAGCAGCTGCGGTATGAGCTGGAGAAACCTGGCTTGTTGGCTTCCTACCCTGACAAATTAATACATGGCCAAATTAACTTGCTTTCTCTACACTCCTCTTGGTGTGCTGCATGGGAAAAAAAACAATAGAGAACAGACTTACAACAGGGACTCACAGCCAAGGCAGAAAGCATTGCTATTAGTCCCTACAGTCTCAAGAGAAGGGAATCTAGGGTATTGTCTTGACAACAGCAAAACCAGGAATGCTATCCCTTTTGTATGCCTCTATTCAGCTTCACCCTCTTTTTATTTCTCTTTATTAACACAGCAGAGTACATTGCTAATTAAGCCTGATTTTTCTTTCTTGGATGTAGGCCCTGGTATGATTTAGAAATAACCTTAATCTGGTATTTGCAATTCTAGTATTCACCTCTTCCCATGATTTCCAATACGATGTTACTGCATTCTTGACTCAAGATGAGCTTCTCCAATGGTTTAAAACACCAGGAAAAACTCCAGTGAGACCTCAGTCCTATTGAAAATGATGGGACATGAGCAGAGCACAGGATATTTGAATATCCCCTAAACATCACCAAAAACAATTAATTCATTAAGTTATATAAAGCAAAACTAAACATTCAGGGGGAGGCAGACTGTTTGTTTTTCCTGCGTGGCCATCCCCGAACCAGGACATTATCTGTCACAGCCAGATCCATACACCCCTCTAGCACACAGCCAACCCGCCCCTCCTCGGACTTCAATCCAGGAGAGAACACGGGGTAAACCCAAACCGCCCTCCGGCCACCCAAGCCCCAGTGCAAACACAAACCTCGTCTCATGTGCCAAGGGACAACAAACTGCCGGAGAAGCTAAAAAAGCAAATGCCACTATTTACGTTGATAACGTTCCTCTGACTGTTTGCCTGAAAGCAGCAGCAGCCCCGTCCTCCTGTGCACAGGGTGACATGGCCACCCACGCTCAACACAGCTTCGGCAGCATCACAAAACGCCCGGCTTCCCAAAGAGCAGGCCGGCTTCCCAGGCGCTGCACCAGAATACGCAATTGCTCTCCAACACTGGATAAATATGCAGAGCTCTCTCGAATTTTTCATTTTCACATGCATTAATCATCCCCAAAGCCCACCTCAGCCGTACAGATCTGTACTCTTTGTACAACTTTTATTCTCTCAAAGGTGTGTATTTTCATAATGATAGTGCTCATGTACCACTTAACAGTATATTTTCATTTGGCCCCAGCCACACTTCTGAAAAGTAATTTATTACTCCTTGTCACTAGCTGCTACTAAGAGTAATACATATACTGGGTTTGTTTAGTGTGTTTAGTATTCCTTGCTTGACTCTTTCTTACACAGACAACACTGCCCAAGCCCAGAGATTCACAAATCAAAACAGCCAAGTTTCTGGGCCTTCCAGGTGCACTTGTTTTGCACTTCCCATATTTTTGCCTGCAAAATCTAGAAACTTTCATTTATTTGTTCTTTTTTTTTTTTTTTTTAATGAACGTGGAGAGGCTACTGCCGTCTGTCTATGCTGGGAGCCGCAAGTGTGCAGTGAATACTTAGAGTGGACGATGAAAACATCAGATAAATATACGGGGATGTCTCAGGGGCCTGCCCATGCTGGCTTTATCGCCTACGGACCTGGTTCAAAACCCACATCCCAGGCCCTCACCACCCCAGAGGGAACACGTGCCAGGGATGTGCATGTTATATGAAGGCAACCAGGTCCCAGCTTGCTGGACCCGATACCTGCAAAATGTTTGCCATTTTTTACTATTTGCAAGCTAACTTTTTTACGGTCTACTATTTGCAAGATTAATTTTTTACCTCAGACTTGGTAAACAAGTGTTTTGTCTTTGCTCTTGCTTGTCGGTAGACTCTAAGCTCTGTGAGAGGATTTTCCACAGACGAAATTCCAGCGAGTATTTCTGCGAAAAAATTAATTGTCCTTACTGCACCACCTTTCACTGCAACGAGGTATTGCCTCGCCTACGCCTCATTTTTCACCTGCAGAGTAAGTCGAGTCTCCCGTCACTGGAGAGGCCCCGGAAAAACCTGTACCCTGGCCTGAAGGTGCTTGGCCAGCAGGTACCACCCTTGTGGCCACCCACCCTGTCCCCACTGGGACCTGGCGAGCGGGGCCAGCGCCAGCTGCAGCCCAGATGGGGCAAAGGGGGGGCTGCCCTCCCAGATCTCCCCCCATGGCGGGCATCCCCCTCCTCACCCCAGCACCGATGCCTGTTTGCATCCGCGCGTGTGCTGGACAGACGTGCTCCGAAAGAAGGGTGGCTCTGCCCCTCTGCTCCGCTCCGGTGGGACCCCACCTGGAGCATTGCGTCCAGCTCTGGGGCCCCCAATTTAATGATGGACCTGTTAAAGTGAGTCCAGAGGAGGCCATGGAGATGATGAGGGGGCTGGAGCCCCTCTGCTGTGAGGACAGGCTGAGAGAGCTGGGGGGGTTCATCCTGGAGAAGAGAAGGCTCCGGGGAGACCTTAGAGCGGCCTTTCAGTACCTAAAGGGGGCTACAGGAGGGATGGGGAGGGACTCATTTATGAGGGAGCGCGACGACAGGATGAGGGGTAATGGCTTTAAACTGAAAGAGGGTAGATTAAGATTAGATATTAGGAAGAAATCCTTTGCTGTGAGGGGGGTGAGCCCCTGGCCCAGGTTGCCCAGAGGAAGCTGTGGCTGCCCCATCCCTGGAGGGGTTCAAGGCCAAGTTGGACGGGGCTTGGAGCAGCCTGGGCTGGTGGGAGGTG
>VXBO01011663.1:0-24431 GCA_013400135.1 Rhinoptilus africanus | reverse complement strand
GCTTCTCCGTTTTGGAGGTGAGGAAGATGAGGCCCTGGTGGTCAGCAATCCCTCCCCTCACCCGATCACCTCCCTGTGAGGCAGTGCTTTTCCTCACCTCAGAGAAGATTCATAAGTTATAGAACTTAGAAAGTGTGTTTCAGTCTCTTAATCCTGCTGTGTTTTTTTTATCTGTTTCGTTTTAAAACCTAAATATTCGTGCTCTCCCCCTTCCCCTGTTAGCTTTACTTAGCGTCTCTGACAAGACCAGTCTGGTGGAATTTGCGAAGAGTCTGAACGCTCTCGGCCTGGGTTTAATTGCCTCTGGAGGAACAGCCAAGTCCCTGAGGGATGCTGGCTTGCCTGTCAGGTACAGACACTTTCCTATACATTGCCACCAAAAACGTTCATTTGGGTCCTGAGGTTGCTTAAATTACTTTCTCCCTCTGTGAGCAAAAATGATTGAAAGCTGGTCTGCAAGCAAATCTTCCTTTCAAAAAAAAAAAAAGCAAACCCACAAACTGCCCCAAAGCAAACTTCACAACTTTCTTGGCCAGAAGTTGGTTGGCTGAGGCCAAAGGGTGTCACTGTACCGGTCAGCACACGGAGATGTCAGGAGCCTTGTGTTGGAGGTGATGCCTTGTCTGCCTTCAGCCAGCTTTTTTTTCCCGCGAGACCATCAGTTATCTTGAAATTCATAATCTGACCCCAGTGCGGCTCTTCACAGCCAGGTGAAAACTGATTTTTGCCCAGTCCTGCGACAGGAAGGGTGACATGTGTCAGGAATATGCTGCAGCTCACTGGAGATCGTTTGTCACAAATAATTTTCCCAGCATGATGGTCAGCTTTTTCAGACAGAGCCTTTAAGTGTTGTGCATCCACTGTTTGAGAAGGGCCATGTACAGTCACTGGCTCTTTTGACCCGTGAGTCTGGGGAAATTTGTTTCCGTTTCTTCCATGCTGTGATTAAAAAAGCAGCTCTAGCCAAATAAAAACTATTTCCAGTACAGAGATGAAAAATCTGTCAACTATTTGGCAGGACAGGTGGCTATAACTCCTTTTTTGCTTCCAGTGAATGCAGCGATAGGCCCCTGGGATGTGTGAGCGTGGACATAACGCTGCCTCCAGAGCTCCCCGTCCTCGCTGTTATCCAGCACTTGGTTGTGTCCCTCCAACTTCTTTGCTTGGCTGTGCTGTCAGTGAAGCCTGAAGCAAAGGATGGTCACATTTCCCCTTCCTGTTCCAACTTATTCTTCCTTTATCATCATAAGCAGTCACAGGGAGCAATAAAACTTTTAATTAATGTTTTGGCTAAGCTGGGAAGAAGAATACTGAGGTGTTGTGTCTTCTGAGCATGGGCTTCCATTCTCTCTAACAAGCCACATTGAATTGGGATTTGCTTATCTTGGTTATTTCAGCGTATTTGAGAAATAACTGTACTGCTTAGTTGAGTGTGACCCATGAACTTCATTTTCGTTCCTGGGAAAAGCAGATGTTGCCCCATTGTCATAGGGTTTTTTTGTAGTGATGTTTATACAATTTTTTGTTTTGGGTCACCTACTAGAAAGCAGTGTCCTTTCTGTCTTCTGTCAGAGGTAGCTTTTGCATAAGGTACAGATCATCATCTTGTGTAGAGTGAGAGCATTAAACCAACATTTTGTCTGTTTCTACTAATCCTTCTGTACCTAGCAGCATTTTGCTAAGTAGTTGATGGATGCCAACCATAATAAGAAGAGTCAGATCTATCTTAACGTAGAATGCCTCATCTCGGAACTGCTTCCCAGCCTTCTGTAAGAAGGATGTATCCTAGTCTGTCACTCAGCATAGGTTTCTTCTAGCGGTTCAGTAATGCACCGTCCGTGTGTTGTGTTCTTACTGAGATACAAAATACTGAAGTTCAAAGGAATCCTGCGTGTGTTTTCTCTCTAAACTCCTCCTGTCATTGATGGAAAGATGGTGATTTTTTTTTAAAAAAAAAAAAAAAGATGGACCAAAAGAAAGCTGGGTTTATTTCTCCTCCTTGCTGCCTTCGAAACTCCTAGGTTTTAAATCTCCATCCAGTAAACCAGCATTGCCAGTAGATCTAAATTGCTGCCCTGGTGGGGATAATAAACATTCAACCTATAGATTAAGGTGGTATGGCACATCTATTATTGCGCTGTGTTTTCTTGTTGAGCAGAGATGTTTCAGACCTAACGGGGTTCCCTGAGATGTTAGGTGGACGTGTGAAAACCCTTCATCCCGCAGTTCATGCTGGTATGTTTCTGCTAATATATTTTCAGTCTAAAAAAGAAATCCATGGGCAGTGCGGGTGGGAAGAAGGGGTTGACAGATGTCTTTTTTTTAAGGGTTGTGTGGAAGATCTGGGTAATGAAAACAGATTTGCTCTAGCAGCAGAAGGGGCGGAGAAGTGCACGGTGGCTGAATTACTTCCTCTGCTGCTGTGCTGGCATCCCTGCAGTTAGCAGAGCTTCTCCTCCCCAGGGGTACAAGTAACAGGTCTTCTCTGCAAATGCCTTTGCACGTTCTTTGCAGGGTCAATTTCAGACCTGTTCAGGAGAGAGTCCAGTGAATTTAACCTATGGATGAAACTGGCGTGCAGCATAAGGAACGTGACAGCTTAGTCTGTAGTGGGTGATTTCTGCATGTCTAATCTTCCTTAGCCCCTCTTCAGCAAGGTAGATGTCTGATAGTCCATCAATCTGGACATTAAACCATCTGCTTTTTCATTTCCTGTTACTGTGCTTGAGAGCCCTCAAATGGAGCCTGCTGCCCATCGTACCCGAGGGCTGGAGGCAATCTCCTCTGACAGCCTTGAACCCAGGACTGGGGCATTGCTTCCTCTCTGCCAGGCAGTCACCTGCATGTTTCTCCAAGCTCTGAGACCCCAGCCAGACACTTATCTTGCTCCTGTTGTTTCGTAGCCTTTGTGTGTTGGCTGATGAGCGGCAGGTGCCCTTTTCCTCTCCATGAACTTCTTAATGACAATTTTAGTGTCAAAAGGGTAGCAGTGCTTCTGTGCTTATAAAGTACGTTTTTGAGGTTGCTCTTCAGCACTTGGAATGCTCTAGGATTTACCGTTGGGGGAAAAAAGCCTTGATAATACAGAGTTTGAACAGCCAAAGGGTCAGCAAAATGGAATAAAGATAGAGGAGTAAGGTCTGAGGACTGTTGTCTGAACTGGAATTGGAACATTTATGATAGAAGTCTCTGAGGAAAAGCACAGTCTGAAGGAATATGCTGAGTTAAAAAAATGTTGGTGATTTAATTATTTTTTTTTAATAAAGTTGTACTGTTTTTTGTAACTAGGCATCTTGGCTCGCAATATTCCAGAAGATAATGCTGATATGAACAAACAGGATTTCAGCCTTGTAAGGTAAATGTTGGGGAACATGATGCAATTCATCAGTAATCAAAAATGAACGTTGGCGACCAGTCAACACCAGTGAATGGGAGCAGTGGGGATTGTAGCATCTGCCCACCAGAAGATCTGCAATCTCCTCCTTTTTCCTGGTCAGGAGGTACTATGTTTTTAAGAATACAATCTTCTGTAGATGCATCTTCATCACCGGTAGTAAGAGAAAACTAAACCAAGAAAGCTACATTGTGGTTTCTGCAGGGAACAGAGGTTTTAATTTCTTCTGGTTGTCTGAGAATGTTGACAACACTTTATATTTAGCCCATGTTAGGCCACATTACACTTCCTGCAGAGTTGAATTCAGCGTTTCAGAAGCTGGTGCATCTCCCCTCACCTTGGCTCCTCATGTCTGATCAGATGATGATCCCTGATTTTGAAATACTTGCTTAGTAAATATACCCTTTGATATTTGCATAACATTTTCTGAGTTGCAACGTGTAAATAAAGAGTAGATGTGAACACGCAGCATTTGTACAGAGAGAAAACACGCAGATAACAGACAGAAAGCTTACTTTCTGGGAGCCATCATGTGAGCAAATGAGCTGCAGCCAGAAATTGAAGTAACACCATTTGTTATGTAACAAAAAAAAAAATTTCTGTTTTTGTTAGAATGTATTTACTCAGTACATGCACACAGGGCAGTTTGGGACTATGTTGAACTGATTGGCTTTAACATCTAACTAGCGATTGTGAGTAACTGGTTCTGTGTCAGTGGTAGCTCCTGGTTTAGAAATGAATGGCTGAATTGAACATAGTAAATTGTAGGTATAGCCAGAATGGAACATATAGTTTGGTGATGGGGCCAGAATGCATCTTAGCTTTTAAAATTACTTTAAAAAAACTGATGTGCCTAGGAGGGATGGCTTTCCAGGCTGAGTTTGAAAACCTGAAATTTAAAACCACAGGAATCCTCGTAGATGGCGCAGCAGTGGTGGCTCTGCAGAGTACGCCACACATTAAAGCAGGCTCTGCTGAATCGCAGTGGAAGTAACATACTTTTATATCAGTGACTTATAGGGCGTTTGCATCTGGAGTAATAATTTGGGTTTGGGTTGTCTTACATAAAACAGAAGGGGCTGATCCTCAGCAGGTGTGTCTTTGCATAGTTGCATAAAATTTACATACTGTAGTCAAGGAAGGAAACCTTGATATTGATTATCTTGATTTCCACAGATAAAAACCTTAGCAGTGTTAAAAGTCCACAGATTCCTGATGGTTTGCAACAGGTCAGGAGCATGAACGGATTGGGAGGAGGGGGTGTTAGAAATAGAGCAGGCAATAAAAGACTTGGTGGGAAATGTAGAGCCATAAGGGGTTCTGGAAACCATACTGGAAGCTGATCATCCCTTCTGCTCAACTTCATCACACAGTGTAGAAACAAAGGAATATTCGAAGTTGGACACAGGTGTATGCATCACAGCAATTCACTGCCAATACCGGGTATGCAATGGAGCTCAATACCTTCATATATTCATGTCAAGAGAGTACATTAATTCTTTTGAATTAAAAACATTGTTTGTGAAGGTCAAAACAGATACTTCCTTTCACCACAGTTCATGTGGCACTGGTAGGATGGGACGGGGCAAGTTATTATTACTTCATGCTTTCTGGAGTACAGACTGCAGCTTCTTCAGATCAAAAAATTAATTCCAGTAAGGTCCCGTCTTAACTTGAGAGAGGAAAGCCAATTTTCACCCCTGCTTTCATGTGCTACAGAGGCTTTATGGGATCCAGGCTGTGCACTCAGGTTTCATAGACTGTTGGTATTTTAAAAGTCCAGAAGGTCGTTTTCTGCTCTTGGAACAGTTGCAGAAAATTAGATTGATTGTACTTTGTTTGCAATAGGCTTTGCCCTGGGTGCTTGCTTTCATGAAAGTTGGTGGATGCTTATTTTCAGTGCTGCTGAGAGCCCACTTTCAAGTCCTTTGAAATGGCTCAAGTTGTGCACCAAAATCACTAAACATTTAAATACAGGCCCATGTATCCAAAGAAACACTTCCTTTAAACTAACTTCTCGAAACTGTGGTTCTGACTGCTGCAATGTTGTTTAATGCACAGAGTTCAGTTAAATTTCATAATGCATTGTACTGTCGCTTGGCCTTTGGCTGAACATCCCTGTCTCTTCGGGCTTTTGGAGAAAAAAGCCTTGGCTACGGGTTTTTATGTTGGTCCCTGGTCTGAGAGACAAGTCCATACAACCACAGGCGCTATCTTGTGCTTGCCAAGCCCAGTTTGGCATTTTTATTTCTTATGGAATAACCCTGCTTTTCCTCTCAATTGTCAGAGTTGTAGTGTGTAACCTCTACCCCTTTGTGAAGACCGTATCTTCTCCGGATGTAACTGTACAAGAGGCAGTGGAAAAGATTGATATTGGTAAGTTAAAGGGAAAGCAAATCTATTGTCCGGGCAGACTTGGTGGTTCTGGTCTCTAAGCAGTCTTGGGTTCTTTTCGTTTGGTGGCCTTTCACACCCATAAAGGAAGCCTGCTGAAGATCTCAGGAGTTGCAAGGAGCAGATTGAAACCATAGCTGGATAAAAATCATTGCTTTTAAGCAGACCTACAATTAAAATGGCAAGTGGCTGTTGTAACAGGCTGGCAAGCCATGCTGCCTGGGTGGCACTGCCCAAAAGAAGGAGCCTGATGTACTGGAGAAGGCTGTGCTAGGAAAGGCCAGGTGGAGCTTGGTTCCTACTGAAACACAGAGAGCAGATTAAACCACTTCTGCAGCCTCTGGCAGTATAATAAAAGTAAACATGAGCTTTGGAGAGAAAAAGCTGAACTACTGAGAAGCGCTCTTGGGGTTGCTGAAAACTTCACTGCAGGAAGCCATTACAAGGAAAGGGGTTGGTCTGCATATGCAGGAGAGTAGTTAGGACCTGAGTTTGGAAGCATGGATATCTGTATCAACAGCAGTTTTGCTCTCGTTTTGCTCTTCCTGCTAGTTATTAACCCCAAAAGGTTTTCCATTCCTTCACTGCAGCATCTCTGCTTGGTAGCTTGTGAACAGTACAGGCACAGTTTTGTGCCACGAGGTTGGATTGCGGTTGAATTTTCTTGCAGTAGTTTAGTCCAAATGATGCCCAGCAGAGCGCTCTATTAAATGTTTTATGGAGTAATACTCACTCTGCATGTAGCAGTGCCAGCCTCTACTTTTCCTTGCAGCAGCCTAGTATCTTGTATGATTTAAAGTGTTGTAATAGCTGTGCAGAGTCAGATTTAAGGGGAAAGAGTGGCATTTTATCTTACACAGAGGGCCTGGGCCGGATTCATTAATGTTTGCAGAGAGATTTGGGAACCTCTGTTGCTTGTCAGCGTAGAAGTAAATCTTCCTGTAGACCCCTCCCCAGCCCCATCTTGCAGAGGATGGCGCTTCAGCGAGGTGTGGAGACAGCTATCCTCTTTGTGATGTGGCTGTGCTGCTTGAAGGCATTCTTGCCCCAGTTGCTCATTGCAGCTCCTGACCTGTTTCTTTGCTGCTGCAGCTCTGCCTCTGTCTGCACCTTCACCAGTGGATTGAGTCAAACTCACCAGCCTTGTGTGTTTTGAAGAGTGCTCTTACAGTCCCTTCTCTTTGCTGGAGAGGTGGGGGGCACATTCACTTGGCACAAATGATGAATTAGTGCATGTCCCTTCTTGGCCTCAGATGTGTGTCTCCGCTATGCCGTGTCCAGAAAGGAAGTGCCTCATGCCTCCATCCTTCTCTTGCAGGAGGAGTCGCCTTGCTGCGAGCGGCTGCCAAGAACCATGCTCGCGTGACCGTCGTGTGTGACCCTGCAGACTACTCTGCAGTTGCTAAAGAGATGGCGACATCGAAGGACAAAGACACCTCCATGGAAACCAGGCGTCATCTTGCACTGAAGGTTGGTTGTGTTTGCTTGCAGTAAAGGGCCAGACAAGAACTCCTTTGCCTTTCATTCGTTCACTTCTTTAAACACCAAATCCTTTGTAAGTTGACAGATGTCCCCCATTCTGTCCCCAGGCTTTCACGCACACTGCTCAGTACGATGCCGCTATCTCTGACTACTTCAGGAAAGAGTACAGCAAGGGGGTGTCCCAGCTGCCCCTGAGGTACGGCATGAACCCTCACCAGAGTCCTGCGCAGCTCTACACGACGAGATCCAAACTCCCCCTGACAGGTGAGGCCTGGGGCATGCTGGCCAAAAGGGAGCTCTGGGATAGGTAGGAAAGGAGCTGGTTGGGCACGTTTGGCGGGCGTCTTTAAAACTGAAACACCATCTTGTCCAAGGGTTGTCCAGCAGCGCCTTAACAACCACTTAATTACTGAGTGATGCTAGCTTTGCAATGAAAAGGTTGATGTGTGTGAGACAGAGAAGCTTGTCTGCTGACCCCCACAAGACTTGCTGTAGCTCCGTATCCTCTGTTAGTGTAAGATTGTGCGTCCACGCTGAACACATTTTAAGCACATTTACATGGTGCATCTTGTGCTTGCCATCCGATCCAGATTTTGCAAAGAAAAACCTTGTTACCTTTTTAAGATGCTTTGCTCCTTTCCATTTTCCTTATTTAGACCTTCCCAATCTCTTTGTGTCACTGTTTACTCTGTCTAGAAACCAAACTGGTCTTCTCTATGTTTGAATGGGTTTTGTTCTTTTTTAATTTGATGGCTGTGAGCAGAGATTTATTACCTTAGTTTTCAAGAGAGTTGCTTCTGCTAATGGTGGCAGAGGGAAGGGATACTAGTCTTGCTCACAAGAGTTTTGGAACCGGTCTGGTGTGGCTCTGCCATTTTACAGGGTGTGCCACTCATCACAGCCCTGGTGTAGCGAGGAAGACCCCCGTTTTGGAGAGGAAGAGAATGTGTGTCTACTCTTGTTGATGACACATCTTGAGATTGCTTTCAATGCTGGTGAAAAGCAGCTCTACCTTGGTGCAGGCACTGTCCTGTTGAACAGAGACTGAAGCTTTGTGTTGCAGAATTTCCTTATTTCAATTCTGGGATCACATAGGAAGCTTTTCCATGCCTGTACTGGAAGTGGATTTGCTTGCAAATCTGCCTCCCAGTATGGCAGCAGAACGACACTGTGTTCGCTTGTTTTGTCCATGGATTATTGGTAAAATGATCTTTTCCTTCCATCTCCTGAAGTGCTCACAGTCCTGACATGGCACTATGAGCAGTTCTTCTTGCAGGACCAAGGCAAAAGGTTTTGAGAGCAGACTTCTGAATGACCTTTACTCTTGACATGGATTTCTCATGAAAGTACCAGATGAAACATTTTGCTGAAAGCTTTCCCTAGATTTGATGGCTGGGGGTGGTTCTGTTGACGTCAGCTAGAGACAATATGTACTTTAAGTTTGGGTAGTGCTGGAGTACTTTGTTGAATCGAAGTCATAGTCACTATTGAAATTTATTTACTGGAATTATAAAGAAAGGTACCTGCTAGGGAGCAGGTGCTTATGTTCTTCCCTGGCAGCACTGCTCTATCTATGCACCTTGGTCAAAATCAAGCTCTGGTTGACTCCCTCAGAAGGAGATAGTTCTTATTCCAGATGGCTGCCAGTTGAAGAATTCAAAGACTATAAGGGGGAATGTTCTTTTTCTGTTCCCCTTTCACAAGAGGGGAGGTGCACAGGGTCAGTGTGTGTCATGCTCCAAGGTCGTATCAGCAGCTTCTGGTAGGGAAGAGAGTTGTATTGGCATCCCGAGTCTCAAGCCCGTGCATTCCTCACAAGGCACTGAAGCTCTTCAGGGCACTTAACAGGTTGTTGAGGAGCCAGAGTTGTTTAACAACTATTTGTAGGGATTTCAGTTCTTGGTGGAAGAAGTCCTTTCTGCTTGTCCAGACTCTGGGGAGCTGACTCTGCCTGCATTAATGCGTCTGTTTGTGTGCTGCATTTGCAGTGGTGAATGGCTCTCCTGGGTTTATCAACCTGTGTGATGCTCTCAATGCCTGGCAGCTGGTGAAGGAACTCAAGCAGGCATTAGGCATTCCTGCGGCGGCCTCCTTCAAACACGTCAGTCCTGCAGGTGGGTGGCTCCTCTTTGCCATGCTTTTCTCTTTGAACAGACTGTGACTTCTGGCGGGCTCTGCCAGGGGTGTAACCTGTTGTCCCTTACTCTGGCAGTTTGGGGAGGTCCCAGGGGCAGGGATAAGCCAGACGTTCCAGTTTGAGTGCCCTGGCTTGTATTTCCCACTAGGTGCTGCTGTTGGAATACCTCTCAGCGAAGAGGAGGCGCAAGTCTGCATGGTGCATGACTTCCACAAGACCTTAACGCCCTTAGCGTCTGCCTATGCGCGAAGCAGAGGTGAGAAGCCCAGGAGTAAACTAGCACGTCCAAAAAGCTAAGCTTAATTCTCAGCACTTGAGCAGCACGCTTAGAACTTCACAGCCTCTTCCCTTTGCACCGTACTCCTCCTCTGTAGGGTTTTCTTCATGAGGGTCTGACTGACAAAATGAAGAGACCGCCTATCAGAAACCATTCTCCAAGTGAGCAGACCTTGCATATCGTTTCAAAGAGGCTAAAGCAGTTTTGGATTCAGTTCCTTGGTGTACATAGAAGACCTGTAGAGATTTTAGGGTTTTTTTTGATTTAGGTGTGTGTATATACACGCACACACATAGATCTGTGGAGTTTTGGCTAAAGAATCGGGAATAGCAGCTGTGCTGGTAGCACGCTCAGCTTTCCACTGCAAGTGAGGGTGCTCAGAAATACTTAACTTCAGTAAAAATGTTTCAGCCTAGTATTTGATGGGTGGTTCTTTAATGCTTTTGTACTGCAGAGCTCACAGAAGAGCTAAAAATAAGTAAATAAAAATAGCTTCCTCTGCTTAGCAGAGGTAGTTTGCTAATTCTTCCATTTTCCATGGCATTCCTAGAAAATCTGCACAGATTATAGAAAACAAAGGAACCTTATTTGATAAGGAGCACGTTGGCTTGGGTTTTTTTTTCACCACTTTAAAGACCACCTTTGAACGTTGCCCTCAGAAATCCATTGCATGATTGGTAGAAAAGTAAACCTCTAGAATGGCAGGGACAGAAGACCTCGCATGATGGGAGCTGGGTTCACCTTAGCTATGCCATTAAATATAGAGAATATTTCTTTTTAAAAAAATTGCTTGTAGCTACATTTTTGGGTCTGGTTTCTTGCAGGAAAAGCCAGATAGGAGCATAGGCGTCTAAAAGCTTTCCTCTTTTCGCAACTGTCTCCCATCTGAAATCTTTCTGTATGATCCTTGCTTCTCCTTCTCCTCTTTCCGACATGGCTACAGCAGAGCTGCTTGCAATAACGGAGGTAGTCGTTACAGAGGTAGAGCTTTGACAAATGCAGCGAAGAATGAAAAATATCTAAACTATGCAAATATTTAAAGGTGCATATGTTTGAGGTAGGATTTCTTATCCTTGTTGCTCTCCTATGGCGCTTTTTTTGACGTGGGATTAAATTACTAGCTCTCATGGAAATTGACTGGATTGTAGGAGCAAAGACTTTTCTTTGCATTATGCTGTAGTTTGGTAAGTTACTAAACCCGTGATTTTCCAGGTGCTGATCGGATGTCTTCTTTTGGTGACTTCATTGCCCTGTCTGATATCTGCGACGTGGCTACTGCCAAGATTATTTCCAGAGAGGTTGGTTAAACAGCAGCAAACCGCTCGAGTATAAAAAGGAGAATCGCACTAGATGGAGTCATTGTTTTGTAACAGCCATTCTGTTTGAATTTGACCCGTTTTACTGAAGACTATTTGTTGGTCCGTTTGTGTAATTTGGTATCTGGAGTGCAGAATTTACACCTATCTTTTGATGCATTTTTCTTCCTACCAGTTAAAACCTGGTTGTGTGGGCGAGCCTGTGAAATAGCGGTGCTTGAAATGCTGCTTTCCAAGAGATGATTGCAAACCTCTGCCTCCGAGTAGGCCTCTGGAAATGAGCCCTGATTACGCTGTCAAGAGTATCTGGTTGAACGGCTGTAATCGGAACAATACAGGACCAGAGAGCTGATGACCAGCCTCTTGCCCAAGGCAGGAAGGTGGCCGCAGATTGCTGCCTGGCACTTGTTACAAGTTGCGTGTAGGCTCAGCCACTTTTCCAGCCTGTGCTTTTAACTTCGCTGGATTCGACCTTAACTCTGTAGCTGAGTGCGTTGCACAAGTCACTAGTTTAAATGCAGAGTTAATGCTTTACCAAACACGCTCATTTTTGGAGAGGGGGAAGGCACAATGCAAAGGGCTGACTTGTACGTTGGGGACTTCTTTTTCAGACAAATGAAACAGGACTTTTGACTGGTTTCTGAGGATAACATTTGGTATACTGTTACTTAAACAACAAAAAAACCCCACCCACATTTTAGGATAAGAATGTGAAAGGTGTGTATCACCTCATGGCGCTGATGAATGTTGACGCTTCTTCTCACTTTCAATGCTCTTTTGACAATATTTTTGTCTCATCAGTTGTGTCCCTGTTGAAGAAAGGATTTTATTTTTTTTAAGCCATGTTTACTGTTAGGGCTGAGAACTGGGGATGTAGTACATAAGCTGTTTCCCCTGGAGGGAGATATTAATTATTGTTTCCATTCTGTTGAAAGTGATGGGGGGGTATTTTTTTTTACTAACTCCTGCCAAGAGCGTACAGCACTCTGCTGTTCCTTGTTTCCAGGGCTGAAACCAGTATTGTAGTAGTGCCTTTGGTATTGTACGGTACATACAGGCCTCGAGAAGTGTGCCTTCAGTGCCTTTCTGGAAATGACAGCTGGAGCTTTCAGTATTAGCCCCTCTTTTTCTTTTCTTTTTTTTTTTTCTTTTTGTTTTTTTTCTTTCTCACATGGAAGCTGAAATTGTGTTGCAGGTATCTGATGGTGTGGTAGCTCCTGGCTATGAGGAAGAAGCTCTCAAAATCCTTGCGAAAAAGAAGAATGGTGGTTACTGTGTACTCCAGGTTTGTATTCCTGCTCCACTGTAACCCTCTGCTGCTTTTAGGTACCTGTTTTTCACAGATGTTACTGTCCAAATAGCTGGGGGGGTTGGCTGATGCAGGCCCCCCTACAGTGCATGGAAGTGTTTCCTCTGGGTCTTTGGGGATTCCTGTAGGAGCTGGAATTCCACCAGCAGTGTCGTCACATTTAGCCTATAGTCCTGGAGGGCAGTATTTATATGGTGCCTTCCTTGGCTTTCAAAGTGATGTGGATTTAAAGTAATGAAATTTATGAACTAGCAAGAGTACTTCAAAGAAACAGAACGTCTGTGCTCTCTTTCCACTCTTTGCCAGCTTTCCTCTCACTTTTGCTGAGTTTGTTTCCCCCCAAATTCTTTGTATCTAAGATAGATATCTAATTCTTTAAGATATAACATCAATGATGTTGTAGTCCTGGCAGTGAGAAGCGTGTGTAGGGTGTCACTGGAGGAAGCCTTGTCTGGGCACGTGGTATTTGTAGAGCAGTCTCTAGTATGGTCAGTAATGAAGATAACAGCACAGGCAGAGCTCGGACCCGAGATGATGCACCTTGACATACTATGTCAATATAGTGGGGTCAGGTCACTGTCAGGTTGCCTTCCTAGTTCCTGCAGTGATTGTTGGGACTTCAAGATCATCCAGTTTTGGTGAACGTTACTAAGGGATTATGTAATGCTGTCAGAGCAGCCAAACAGGTCCTATTTTTCTGCCTGTCTCCGAGAGACAAACGAGCAGAGGACTTCACTGTAGCATTACAAAAAGAAAATCCAAGGCTTAGCTGAAGTCGCAATTGTAGTGTTACTACCAGGGAAGCTGTAGAAGGTGGCTCAGGAGCTTCAGGCAACAAGGAATGAAACTGCAGACAATCTTGGCAGCTGATTACCTCCTGAATTCAATTAGCTTTGCTAGAATGAGGTTGTATTTGTTAAGCCTGTATCTTCAGGGCCTGTCTGTAGAGGGATGCTAAAGGAACTTGATCTGAACAAATTTAAACGGATTAGGGAAACCACAGAAAGCGTGTGCATGCTCCTATTTAGAGCTGGTAGCCTTAGTCTGGTTTACTTCATGTCTCAATAACCTGAACTGGGGCTACTGAAGTTCTAAATAAGCCCATGCGTGTGTAAACCTGAATGCAGTTTAACAGCTCCATTTAACTTTACCCCTTACGCTGGTGTGAATTACCTGGGCTGTGTCCTCGTTTGGAGATGTGCCCCAAAAGCGTGCATGTCTGGAAATAATCACGTTTGCTGTTTAATGTTGAAGAGGTTTGGGAGTTGTACCTTGAGGTATGCATGAAGCAGCTCAGAATATTTCTGCCTTCCTGTGGAAAGACTGAAAGACTCTTTTTGTGTGGATGTTTTTCCCGTTATGTGAAAGACTACAAGACTTTGTAGATTTTTGTGGCTCGCAACATGGGCATTTGTATATAGGCATCCATACGGAATTACCTCTCTTCGCTCTGTGACTGTCACTTTGTGCTCTTGAGACCTTGCTGCTCTAGTTAATTCTAATTACTTCTGATGATTGGACATTGCTTTCTATAAGCAGCTCGCTTCTTTGGATTCTTTAGATAATGTGTTTTAACCTAAGCTGTTGCTGGACATTGGCTTTCAAGAGGTGAGAGTGTTTTATTGGCCTGTCCTTTCGCTTTTTAGATGGATCCCCATTATGAGCCAGATGACCACGAGATTCGGACCCTCTATGGATTGCACCTCATGCAGAAGAGGAACAATGCAGTCATCGACCGGTCACTGTTCAAGAATATTGTTACAAAGAATAAAAACGTAAGTGTCGGAACATAAATGAGCTTAAAGAGTGGTGGGATGAACTGGTGTGCTGTCATCAAGGAAGTCATCACTGTTCTATTTCAAGAGTTCTTAAAATATTTCAGATTTAACTGGTTTTCAACAAAACAATGCAGCAAACTTTCTGGGCCAAATATGTTTGGGTAAATCAGGGTAGTTTGCATTTGTTTTGATTTCTTGCGTAAATAAGAAGAGCTGGACCTTGCCCTTTGTCTCTGACTACCAAAATATTTGTATTCCTTATTTATAAGAAGGTACCTTGTGTATTTTCTTATGGTGAGACAGCCATGTGCTCAGGATGCACTGTGCTCTCGTTCTGACTCACTGTTTAGTTCTCCCTTTTGTATACAGCGTGGTATAAACTCTGGCCCTGCTGACATTGCTCAGCATTTAGAGTTCACATCATCAGAAAGTTACCAGTTATTTCTTTGTCTCTGATCTTGTTCTAATTAAAAAACAGATGTTAAATGAGCACATTATTAGTCACGGGCTCAGAAGCAAGTTCAGACGTTGAGGTAATAAAAATAGTTTTAATAAATTAGTAATAGAATGGACTTAAAATAACACTTAAAGCAGATATTAGGAGATGTTATTATTGTTGTGGTCCTGTGCACACTTTCTTAGCTTTTTGCCTCTGAGGACGTCTGAAGACAGTGAGCCAATACAGAAGTCTTCGCAGGCTTAGGGCCAGTGATGGAGCCCTCTTGACTTGGTAAACTGTGAGATTAGCTGCCAAACCAATCACTCACAGTTTTTAATCTAAACAAAATTTGCTAGTAATTGAACAAAGCAGGATATGTTTAGTTACCTTCTTTTCCCTTTCTGTGATACGGTACTTGTGATGGCTATGGGGGTTTGCAGATCACTAGCCAGTTGGCTAGTTGTGGTTGTGAGGATGGGCTGCTGACAATGGCGTTTTGTTTCAGCTGCCTGAGTCTGCTGTCCGCGACCTGATTGTTGCCAGCATCGCTGTCAAATACACCCAGTCCAATTCGGTTTGCTACGCCAAGGATGGGCAGGTAACCAAATCAGACAGCTCTGTGGAGCGTGCTTTCACAGCCAGGCTGGTTAGAGAGTGCTTTTGTCAGGCATGAGTTTTAAAATCATTTAGCCTACAGGAAGCTATTAAACAGGTACCGACCAAGTGCCATGCAGAGCAGGAGCTGAATGTTTGTTTCTCAAGAGACTGCTTCAAAACCTTGCAGTAACTTTTTCGTGGTAATGACAGGGCTGGCTCTTTCAGTGACAGGGTTGGAAAAGCTCTTAGGTGCTTCTGCAAGTTTGGCCTTGAGTCGTTTCTTTCTGACTACTCTGTCCTTTGATATAATTTCTTGAGGGCATGTACATGTGTTGTAGTCTGTATAGAGCCTTAGGAAATGACAGTAGTTTTCACAGCTGGATTCTGACTGTCCAAATGCTTCTTAGTTAAATTTTCACTTCTTATAGAAGGAAGATGGGCTGTGCTTTCTTTTTTCCCCTTGGGGGCATTAGAAATCTTCTCTCTTGACCATTTTTTTTTTTTAAAAAATTATGTTGGGATTTACAGGGGCATAACCAAACACAAATCTTGAATTTAAAAAAAAAAATGTATGCTTTCTTTCCAAGTTATCAGTAGGTATTCAGCTTAATTCTGTTACCCAAAAGTTACTGTAACTGTGTTAACAACTGTATTTTTTCCCAACCACTCATTCTCATAATGCCCTTGTTTAGTTGCTTCTCTGTTCTCCATGCTAACTTTCCCATAGGCCTGGGTTATTTTAAAAAAATACAGAAGAAAAGGACAAAGAATGTTTTTGATCTTGAGCTTTGGTACATCATAAATCAGCAAAATGGCTCGAACCGTGTACCCTACGGGTGCAGGCTGCGAACGCACTGCAGTGCTGTCCCTTTTGCATTGGTACTCGCCCGTCTTTGTCAGGGCGTTGGTACAGCCTGAAAATATTGCAGTGCTGTCTCTCATCTGCCTTCTGGGGTCACGTGCCATATGGTTCTTGAAAACACATCTCTGGAGATCCGGCATTTTTCTTTTATTCAGCTTTAGGGTTTTTTCTGGCTTTTAAATGGTTCTCTGTACTTGTCAGTGTTAGTTCTCATAGCCCGAGAACAAAGGTGTCACTATCTTTGCTCCTTTTCTCTTATTACAGCAGCAATTTCCCCAGTGCTTTTCAAGTCTGGACTTAACGTGGTGCTGCAGATGTTTCTGCGATGCGTGTGGTAATGCGTGTACCGTATGGAGGGGAGAAGGCGTGGGGGAGGAGTGAAAAGCAGTGCGGGCAGGCAGGGATTTAACTAGCTGGGCCTCAGTGATGTTTTGCATATTTGCAGGCATATATTTTAATTAAATCTAAACTTGTGTTGTCTTGGTGTGTTGTGTATGTGACAGGGAAGACCAAGATGAGAGGTCTGGATACTGCACTAAGAAACAAGCGGCCTTTTTCGCAGTGAAGATCAGCAGCCGCTACAGTCACTTACTCAAGGAGGTGCTGAATCTGTGTTGGGCTCTTCAAGTCAGAGCTTAACGTCTTCCGTAGGAGACTCATCACAGGGCGAGTGCAGAGACAGCAGTGTGGCTGTGAACAGTCCTTCCATAGCTGCAGGCAGTGACGGAGGGGCTCGGGTAGGAGCTCCTTTCTGGCTTTGAAATCTCCAAAAGCTCCCTGAGACTGTTCAGTATTGAGACCGTTGTCAAGGTACGGATGGGGCAGGAAATCAAGTGCGCTGAAAACCAGTCTCGCTAAGGTAGCGATTAGCTCAGGCTCTTCTCGGAGGTGCTGTGCAGAGGCAGGCAGTGGTCATATCACCTACCAGGACGTAACGTCGGATGTGTACGGTGGTATTTGGGTGCAAACCAGAAAATAGCACAAATCAAGAACCAGGGGTGGAAAGTATCTTCCACATTGTTCCGCTTAAAATGCTTTTCCAGGATGTGACTGACTTTGGGTTACACGAGCCAAGCCTGGGAAGTCCAGCTCTCTTCTAGTTCCATTGCTTTTAGTTTTCCAGCGGCTGTTTGAGCCTCAGGGCATCCCCATAGCGAAGCTCTGGTGTATCAGGTGCGTCGAACGTTTTTGACAGCTTGGCCTTGTGTTTGAGAGTGGATCGGCCACTCCAGCAAGGGCTGGTGTTTGTGTTAATGAGTTCTAGGAAAGCACGGAGTGGGAGGAAGCATGGAGTGCCAGTTTGCAGGAAGCCCGCTGCCGCTAATTGCAGTAAACACTTTCACTTGTTTTATCTGACTTTCAGCACAGCTAAACCAGTCTGTAACATGTGGATTTACACGTTCTTTAATGATACCATCATGTTTCAAATTAGCAATTTAAAATTAAATTTAAATTATTAAAAAATTAAAATTATCCTCTTTCCTTCTGTCTGCACAGTGGGATAAACCAAACCTGTTAATTTACCTTACTGTTTGCCACCGATGGTGCAGACATTTGTCAGTATCTTCATTGTTTATGAGGTCTCCCCATTTGTGAAGGCTCTTATTTAATTTTTACAATTCTGAATGTATTTAGGGTTTCTGTGTTCATGCATTCAGGGTGAGTCTGTAAATCCAGGCCAATCTGGATCATTTTGCGAGGATCCTTTGGGCGTTATCCATCGCATCCGCTCAGTGCTTTTGCACAGTATTCCAGCTCTGGGCCGTGCTTGGTTCTCCTGCTAGCCAAAGTGTTTTGGTCAAGTAGATCTCGATTTTTACCCAAGCTTGCTTTTTTCTTTTTAAGTGATTTTTCTACTCACCCTGTATTACTGTCTCCTTTCACTCCTTACTCGTAACAGGCTCTGCTTAAGCACTTGCTGATTCCCAGGAGATTTAACTCTGAAAGAAAAAGAATTAATTTTTGTGTGGAATATAGGCAGGAAATAGAGGAGGAGGGATTATTTAGTGGGGAATTTTGAGGTTTCTGCTCTGGTTTTGTATAGAAGGCCAGCGTTTGAGGAAGGGAGAGATGAGGAGTATTCCTTCCGAAGGAACGGGGGGAAACACAAAGTGAAAAGGGGGAGAACACTCAGACAGGCCAGTGTGAAGAGAGGTTCAGGTACAAGGCTAGAGTTTGCATTAAGCAGAAGCTCAGCCGTGTGGTTTCTCCTCAGTAGACTAGAAATTCCAGGCTAGACTGAAGAAATCTTCCCCAGCAGTGTTGCATCAAAACACATTTTTCTACAAAAAAGGATTTTGTTTTCCCTGGATCAGCATCTTCCAGTGAAGTGCATCTTACCAGCCTGTTCTCCCCAGGCTGTAACTATGAACGTCCTTCTATAACAGCATGGGCTCATCAGAAGGAGGCACAGAGAGGCAGCTCTTATATTCTCTTGCCGTTACAGAATGTGCCATGTGTTGCAGATAATACTTCTGTGGATTTGGGGATGCCTGTGAAGAGTTTACAGGACACATCACTTTAACTGAAGTACAAAGTTCCTGCCGTTTCAGAGTTGCCGAATTCAAGCCAAAGTTCAGTTATGCATCTTCTGACAAAAATTACGTCACAAAAAAATGTAAAGTATTTGGAGTAGCTCATAGAGAAAAGGAAAACACTCTTTTCGAGAAGGGTGGTTGGGTGCTGACAGGTAGAGCTTGATTTCTAAAGTGTGTTCATGAAGGAGCCGTGCGTGTTCGGGGCTGCGTTGGCCTGGAAACACTTCCTCCAGTACGGTTGCCCGTGCCGGCGGAAGGCCAGGGCTTGCAGCAGACTAGCCAGCTCCATCACGGGGTGCAAGGCCACAGCTCACTGGTACCCGATGAAGATGAGGCATCGTTCTGGCTGGGAAAGAGCAGAGAGGACATGGCACTTCTGGCATGTGACACCACAATTTTTAGAAACTTGGGAACGTTTCATGGTGTTTTGGCCCCTGCTGCCAGCAGTCTGTCCAGTACTCTCTACCGTCTGCATCCCCAGATGAGAACTTCGGCTTTAGCCCAGCCTGGCTCGCTAGGCCCGCTCTTAAGGGCGGGGTGACAGTTACTGGGTGCAGTGTACGACTATTTTAAGCCCTCTCCTTTGTCAAAGGAGAGAGGATAAACTTCCTTGGAAGAGACGACGTACCTCCACGCAGCTGGCGTTGAGCTCCCTTGAGATGCAGGGTCCCCTGCAGGTTTGACGGTTAAATAGGGTGGATGTGAGAGCGGAGGCTGGACATCGGGAGTGTTTGTGGCGGTGAAGGTGTCACTAAACTATGAGAAACTTTGCATCTATTTAGTATTTATGGTAATACTAATATCCTTGTGGGTTTACTAAGCACTGATGACTTCAGTTATAGCTGAGCAGATCATATTAGATAGCAGCCCAAGTCTTTCATTTGCTCCTTGGGGGAATAGTATCCAGCAGCACGTTTTATGGTTCTGGTAAGAGGTGAAGTCACCGTGTGTCTTGACGAATGAGAAGACAAATGATTCATTCCTTTGAGGGCAGCCTTTGGCTTATAGCTTTACCATCTGTTTCAGCCTGAGCTGGAAACTCTGAGGCACTGGCCAGAACCGCTAGCCTCAACACAGCGTCCCCGCAGCAGTTCCCATGCGAAGAGTCTGCTGAACAGTTCAGCTGTGGCTTCAGAGGAGGAGGAAATTATGGGAGAGAGACTTGTTTTCCATCAGGTCTCTGGTTTGAAATGGTGGGAGCTCTCTTTGGACAGCGGGACCCGCAGCTCTGAAAGCCATGGAGAAAAGCTATCAGCCTGAGTTTGGTCGCCGTGGTGGCGAGGTCTGTCCTTTGTGTGCCTGTCGTGGCAGAGCTGAGGGCCAGCAGGCAGTCCTCAGCTCCGTCCCTTGCGCTCGCCAGCTGTGAGTGCAGGCAGACGGTATCCGCAGGGGACGATGAAGCAGGGCTTGTTCTGCCAGGATCCGGTAACCAGGATGTCCCCAGCTGCATTTAACTTTCAGCGGTGTCAGCACCTAAGAGCTGCCTTTGTCTCCAGTGGGAGCTTGCAGCAGCCCAGAGGGGATGGAGGAGCTTGTTTGCGCTGTGTTAACCTGTGACAAAGGGCTGGCAGTTACCTGGCCACCAGGCTCCCCAGAGTCTCTACATTTGCTAATCCATAGTGTCCCTGAAAAAACTGACAGAGGTTGAAGGTATCTGATGAGAACCCCGAAGAAAGTGGTCTGATAAAAGCAAATGGAAACGGAGCAAATACTGTATTTCCATCGCAGACTCGTTGAGGGGAAAAAATCACCTTTTGGATTTTGCTTCCAGAAGCACTAGGTCTGTTTGAGATCAAGCACGAGTACTACTGAGGTTAGCACCAGCTATTTTAAAAATCCTGGACTCTGGCAGATGGCAGAGCATGAAGTGTGGTGGGAGCTCCAGGGCCTTGACAATTCATGGGATGCAGTGGTCCCCCTGACCAGCCTTCCGGACTGGGCAGTGGATTTACCTCCTCATCAGCCTTGGCACAAACTGCCCCCTCACCCACCACATCGCAGTGGGTCTGTTCAGGCGGCCTGTGCCTGGCCCGCCAGGAGAGACGATGGTGTTTCGGTGACACGGGCTCAGACTTCAGTCCTCTAACCAAAGTGCCCTTTCCAAGAACAGGTAGGCAGCCTGGCATCTCATAGGAGACACTTTCCTTTCTGCAACCGACAGGATTTTGGTTTGCCTTAAACAAAAGCCATAGCTGTATCACTCTCCTGAGGCTAACAGTTTGGCTCTGAGGGCTGGGGCTGTGCTGTTTTGTGTCCTCAGAGGGACTGTCAGCTCAGCAGAGCCGTGGAAGTCACCCGTGCAGAGAGCTGTAACCAATTCACAGGACTGGGGACGCAGGAATTTTCAAAGTTTTCCTGGCTGATTACCTGTTCTCTTGCTCTGCTGCAGTGGGGAGCAGCTGATTTGTGGGAGGTCTTTCCTGCCTGCTTGGCTGGAACGCAGCCCTGCGTGCGATCCCTGTGCGGCAAGGCGTGATCGTGCTCTGTGTCTGTACGCTTCAGGTCATAGGTATTGGGGCCGGCCAGCAGTCCCGGATCCACTGCACGCGTCTGGCTGGTGACAAGGCAAACAACTGGTGGCTCCGGCACCACCCGCGCGTGCTCTCCATGAAGTTCAAAGCGGGTGTGAAGAGAGCAGAGATCTCCAACGCCATCGATCAATATGTCACTGGGACCATCGGTGAGGTAAGGGCTGGCTCAGAAGTTTCCCTGGAGTCCAGCTTCTGCAAAGCAAAGCTGGAAGTGCTGCTTGAGCTATCAGCTGCGCGTGCTGGGACCTGGCAAGGCCTCCTGATGCCTGGACCCTTTCTCCTCCACCTCAGTTTTTCTTCTGGCCCTGGAAAAAACAAGTCCTTCCATAGCTCACTTCAGAGTTTCCTCTGGCATAAAGCGGGGCCCTTAGCATTTCCACCTTCTGCCTGTGCTGAGCTGCTTCTGTGCTGACTCCCTGCTGAGGAGACCACCTCAAATTCGTGTGGGCTTCAGGCAAGCTTGGTTGGTTACCGCTTTTGGAACGGGTCAGCCTTCATAAAGGCAGTGATCCCTGTTAGGGCAATGGATGTCAGCCACCTTTAACTCCGCCCGAGTCACCCAGTGCCCTTGGTGCCCCTGTAGTTCCTTAACCAGCCCACAGGAGCTGTGGACGCCAGGATCTGAGTGGTTTGAGGATGGCTTGGCGTGCCCGGAGGTACTCTGTGTAAGAAGCCCCCCTGCTGGCTGCCGGACTGTGGGAGCCAGAGGTGATGGCTGCGTTTGCAGATTTGATCTTTAGGCAGTACTTAAACACCCGGCTTGAGCTGAGCGCCTGGGTGTCCGTAGTGAGGGATCCCAAAGAGATTGGGCATCAAGTGGCCAGGGCCCAGTGTGGTGACTTCCCCATTTCATGGCCAGTGGCCAAGTGTCCCGATTCACCCCTCTGATTCCCTACCCACCGCCCCCAGTGCTGGAGCTGCCCTGTGCTTTGCCCTGCAGCTTGGTTTCACCTGGCAGTGCCCCCGGCAGCGAGGAAGGGTTAGAGCTGCGGTGCGTCTTTCAGCTCCCGCTGCCCAGTTGGGGCACTGCCCTGCCCTTTCCCACTGCTGTTCGCTCCTGTGGCGTTTCGGCTTCTCAGAATCCCTCTGGCCTCCCCGTTACAAGCAATAGTGAGAAAATAGTATGTCCTTTTTAAGTATCAAAAGCCAAGAGCTGGACTAGGGACCTCATGAATCATCTCTGTGAGCGGTTGCTTGTTTAAGGGGGTAAGAACTGGAGCGGTTGCTGTTTCAGAAGGTGAATCATAAACCAAGCTGCTGTTTGTCGTGTTAAGTCATCTACCAAGTGCATCTTACCAGTGCTGGCGGTTGCACAGAGCGGCGTACTGCAGGCAGCCAAGCACAGCATCCTCGAATTAAAGGGGAGGAGAAGGAGTCCCTGAAGCCCTGGGGTGAGGAGGGGGAAGGGAAGGAGTTAAAAGGATGCAAAAAGAGCTGACAGTGCTAATGTGTTCCCACCACCACCTGGGACTTTAACCTCCCTGGTGTGAAGCTGCCAGCAGCAGCGCTGGGTGTCAGAGGGATGTCACCATCCCTCATCCTTAGGGCCTTCTGGCGGGGCGCTGCCGGGAGCGCCGTGCGCGGGGCTGAGCTGGCTCTGCTCCTCCTCGCAGGAGGAAGACCTGGTGAAATGGCAGGCGATGTTTGAGGAGGTGCCCGCGCAATTAACGGAAGCGGAGAAGAAGCAGTGGATTGCCAAGCTGACGGCTGTCTCCCTCAGCTCCGACGCGTTCTTCCCTTTTAGGGATAACGTTGACAGAGCTAAACGGGTAAGGTCGTGGTGGGGAGGGGATGTCAGGGTGGCTCCAAGGAGGCCTCTGCGCAGCCTGGGCTTCTCACTTGAGTTTTGCGCGGACTGCTGAGGAGTGGCTCTGCTCCGCACTGCGGGCTGGGATAGTGCGTCCCGGGCAGGATGGTTCTTTCGGTTATTGGCCTCACAAGGATAGTAATTATCCAGCCGTTGCTCAGCTTGTTGATTTGGGATGAATAGGGGATTAAAGTTTGTTAAACTGTTTAGGAATATCAAGACGAGGCCTTATTGCCTCCAGAGGAGCCATTTGGCTCTTATTCCCGAGCTGTGGAGAGAACTGACTGCTGGCATGAGGAGCTCCCTTGTGAACGGCTTTGGGCGATGGAAGCCTTTGTTTGTTCGAGGCTTAGTACCGTGGGATGTGGGTGAAGGGCTGGGGCTGCCAGCTCCTTCTCAGGGGGATTTTGGTTTTCCATCCTCTAATCCTTGCGCTCATCTCCGTCTTTGTTCAGAGCGGAGTACAGTTCATCGCGGCCCCATCTGGCTCGGCTGCTGACGACGTTGTGATCGAAGCTTGCAATGAGCTGGGGATAACTCTCATTCACACCAATCTCCGGCTGTTTCATCACTGAGTTGGCCCCGCGCTGTCCTGGTCCCTCTTTGGTCACAGTCTCACTGGCAGCAGCAACTGGAATATCACCAGCTTAATTAGGAGGCATCTGCAGTCCGTGCTTAGCAAGTGTTGGTAAGAGGCGGTAAATGAGATCTTTCCCTCTGTTAACAGAGAACGAAAGTGCCAGAAGTTGGCTTCCAATGGAGAAAATAAGTCTCTTTTGCAAATAAACATACGGTTCTCAGCTATGTGGAGTCTGTAGTCTTTGTGTCAGCCAAATACTGTGTCCTCGGGGAACAAGGTTTATTTTTGAGGTAAATTTGATGGTTCAGACTTTACCAATTCATTGGGAGGCCTATGGAATGGTATGAAAGCCTGGCTCGGGCCCAACTTCTTAATCAACTGATAAAAATCTTGTGTTGTGAACTGAACTGAGCTGCTCTTTTTGGTGTTGGAGTCAGCAGGTGCTTTTCTCCAGGCGCTTCTAATCCGTTATCCCCTTTCCCTGTGAGAAGGGGCGTGGGTCCGTGGTGGCGATCTTGGTGCTCTGAGTCCTGCTTCGGGCGGAGAGGCAGCCTGGGATCGCTTTCTCCAGGGTAAAAGGCTCCTTCCCGCGAGTTTGACGTACTTGTTCTCATACCGGGGAGTTCCATCCGGAGCTCACAGGCGGGCATCTGGGAAGCATCTTGCCTGAAGGCACTTCCCTTCTCCATTGTGCGCAGTTTGCATTAAGCAGGTTGGAACTCTGATTAGAAAAACAAAGTGAAAATCTGGAGCACAGAGGGATGAATAAAGTAACAGCCCAGACGCGTTTTTGCTGGCAACCCCTGCGACCATTTCAAAGGGATTTAGTTGGGGTTGGTTTTTTTTGTTCCTTTTTATAAAATCTGTTTGGTTTTGGCAAGGAATGAGCCACAGTTTTGCAATAAACTCTCGGCTGGTACGGAGCAGAAAGTCCGCACGCGTTCCCTTTGCCCAAGTGACAGCAGGGGCTGTGGAGTCCCAGAACTGCCCC
>VXBO01011662.1:65047-76163 GCA_013400135.1 Rhinoptilus africanus | reverse complement strand
GGAGGGGAGGGGGGCCGAGCCGCGTCCTGAGCACCGCGCCTGCACGGCCGCCGCGGTTCCCCTCCCGGTGCCGGTGCACGTCCCGGTGCCGGTGCCGCCGGGCGCGGCACGGTGACTGCCCTCGTCCCGGCAGGCCATGTCGGTGATCGGAGACCGGAGGTCCCGGGAGCAGAAAGCGAAGCAGGAGAGGTAAAGGCCTGGGGCGCTGGGGAAGCGATGGGGGTTCCTGCCGGTCGTCTAACCGGCGGATGCGGGAGGGAGCCCTGCCAGTCGCCTCACGGGGGCGGGAACCTGCCGGAGTCTCACCGGGGGGGGGGGGCGGATGCTGCCGGCATCTCACCGGCGCGGGGGGTGCTGCCGGGGTCCCTCCGGCGGTTTGTCTCTCTGGTGCTGCAGGGAGAAAGAACTGGCAAAAGTGACCATCAAGAAGGAGGACCTGGAGCTGATCGTGAGTACGGGGGGACACCAGGCGGGATGCAGGGCAGGCGATGGCATGTCCCAAACCTTGGCTGCAGCCGGTGCCTGGACACCGGAACCGTGCCCAAGGAGGAGGCTGGTGCCCCCTGGCCAGCGGTGCCGGGTGGCCCCCACTCTGCCCCTGGGCCTGGCCCCCGCGCCGTCTGCAGCCGCTGTAGGGGCTGCGGCTGTTTCCCTGCAGATGACGGAGATGGAGATCTCGCGGGCAGCCGCGGAGCGCAGCCTGCGCGAGCACATGGGCAACGTGGTGGAGGCGCTCATCACCCTCACCAACTGAGCACCGACGGGCGCGCCCTGGCCGGAGACGCGGAGCGTGCTACCTTACCCAATAAAGGCACTGGTGGGACTGGGCTGTTGCTGTGGTCTGCGTGGCGCCAGGTGCCTGCCCCTTCCCAGAGAGGCTGGCAAGCGGGGCCCGGCCTGCGGCATTGTGCCGGCAGCACCAGGCTCCTGTGACTGGAGTGGTACAGGGTGACCTGCCTGAGCACCGCAACATGCCATTCTTCCCACTTTAAACCTCGGACCCTCGTCCAGAGTGCAGCAGCTCTCCCAGGGGCAACGGCTCCTGTCACTCCACTGTCCCTGCTCATGTGCCAGCGGGTCTGGCAGGGGAACACCACGCCCGCCCTTCCCGCCTCAGCGAGTCCGGCTGCGCCAGCCCGTCACGTCTTGCAGGAAGGCACAGAACGGTTCGGCCACGTTCCACAGACAACATGGACAGGATGTGTAAGAAAACGACTGCTTTAATCAAAATGACCCCAGCCCTGCGCACAGGTAGAAAAGCCAAGCCCTGCAGAAGCAGGGTGGGGAGACAGGGTCACCGCTGTCCCACACCCAAAAAGGGCCCAAACTGACAACGGGGAAAGTACAGGCGATGGGGAGATGCTGTGGACCAGACAGGTACAAAAGTCCATTAATTCCTCCAAAAGTGGGTGTGCTGGAGCCGGGGACGTTGCTGTGCTCCTGCCCAGCCCCGGCAGGTGCTGCCGAGGCTCTCGGGGTGGCTGCTGGTGGGATGGTGGCGTGGCCGCAGCCTGGCCAGCACGGCACGGCTGTCCTCCATGGCACCCAGGCAGGAACCACCACCGGGTCTCCACAGCGGGACACCTCGTCGACAGGGCAGGCGTGGCACGGGGGCACAAAGGAAGGGCTTGTCACCATACGAGTCCTGGCCCAGTGCTGTGTCCCCTCTGTCCCTGCCCAGGCTCCCAGCAGCTGGCAGAGAAGTGCCCTCCTGTCTGCTCCCTTAAGTGGTTTTTCGCTTCTTGGCGGAGGGTCTCTCAAAGACGTCCCGAACGCCCGCTGCTTTCTGCTTGAAGAACTTGGTGTTCTGCGCGCTCTCCTGGCCCCAAGCAGAGTCGAAGGAGGTGGTGTCCTGGTCCACCAAGTGCGTGTACTTTGTCCGCCCTGAGCGCCCGAAGTTCTTGACCTGGAGAGCAGAGGAGCTCATGAACGGCTGCTCACGGGGGAGGCCAGGACCCACAGCTCCCCCCACCGAGGAATCACGACCCCTCGGTGTGGCACAGAGGCTGGGCATCCCGTGGCCAGTGCACCCACCTGCATGACTTTGGGCAGGATGGTCTTGTTGAAGTGGTCCTCGAGGGTCGGGGCACTGAAGTCCCTCTTGTACACCTCCTCATCTTCATCCTGCAGCAGAAGGACACACCTGCTCAACCTACAAGATTCCAGCAAGCACCAGCAGCAGGCAAAGTTGGGGAGAGCCACCAGAAGCTCCTTTTGCTGCCATGCTGCTTACAGCCCTATTAATCTACTGCTGAAGGTGGGTGACAAAAGCGCTGTCCCCCAAGCCTGCCCCTGGCAGCCACCCTCACACCCCCCTGGGCCACTTCTCCAGAACCTGGGCCATAGCCCACGCAGAGCTGGCTCAGTTCTGGCAGGGTCCACTGGTCCAAACAGCCCCAGCCCCACGGCACCATGGGTGGCTCTCCACAGGGAGAAGTCAGCCCCACACAGCCCTGCTGGTGCCCAGGCCCTCGCAGCACCACTCACCATGAAGAAGGCGCCGCGGTGGTAGTACTTCTGCAGGAACTTGTATTTGCCCTTCACTGCCTTGTTGGTGATGACCTTGCCGTTGGCCCGAAGCTCAGCGCGGCGCTCCTCCTCCGTCAGGTTCCGCATGCGCTCGATCTCCGCCTTCTCCTTCTCCATGCTGGGCAGGAGAGAGATCCTTGAGACCCTGTGTCCCCCCAGCACCCTCCCAGGAGAGCCGCTGTCACCAGCTGCGCTCTGAGGGATTATACATTTACTGACTCTGTAGGGGAGCAAAGGCACGCCGAGGCAGGACAGCCATGCTGCCCCAGGGAAGCCTGAGGAACAGATGCCTCAACTGCCCATGGGCCTGCGGGGCCTGGGTTGTAGGTTCTCAGCCTCATATCTATGCAGATGATACTTACGCTTCTCGTTCTTCACGGTCCCGTTTGATACGTTTCAGCTCACGTACTTTCCAGGCCTCATACTCCTCCTCATCGTTCTCATCATCTGTATCAAGCGCATCCAGTGCTGCCAGTGAGCGCTTGTTCTCCTCCAGCTCCTTCTTCGCTTCCTCTTCTACGATCTGCAGCGAGGAACAAGCTAAGCTTGCTGCAGCCACCGCCCCCCTCCCTGCACGACGCCCAGCCTGCCCCTCAGCACCTTGAGTGTGTACTTGCGCCTCTCCTCTGCCATCCTCTTTGCCTCCTGCTCCAGCTCCTTCTGCTTCAAGGCTTCTGCCTCTCGCTCCTGAACTGTGATCCGGTCCTTCCTGCAAGCATGAACCACAACAGCCTTCATCCCTTCCATGAGCCAGCGCAGCTGCCTGTCTCCTGTGGTACCTCCCCCCGTCATGCAACGCAGCCGCTTTCAGCCTTCACTCTCCAAGGACAGGACGAGTCCCAGAGCTCTCCCTTTTCCAGCGTCGCCCACACCGGGGCTACCACGCTGTTCCCCTACAGATGCAGACACGCACACGAGCGAAGGGAGGCCAAGCACAGCCCACTGACAGCTTCCCTTTGCCACCATACGGCACTTGCCTCAGGGCTCTGGTCAGACCCTGCTGCGACTTTGACCCACAGCCTGATCCTGCAGCAACCAACGCAGCTGACCAGGGGCTGTCGGTGCAGGGATTGCCCCTCGATCCCTCCGGGGGAGGCTAACCCCTGCCCCACAGCAAGGAAGGGGAGACCACAGCAGCAGTGTCCGCGTGAACCCCAACCCCTGTATCCTGCCCAGAGCTGACCCGCGCAGCCGCGTCACCCACTTGCGGATGAAGACAGGTTTGAGACGTGGCTCCATTTCATCCTCGCTGTCTGTGTACTCCTCATACTCAGATTCTGACTCGGACTCTTCTCCAGATCGACCCTCATCTTCCAACTCCATCACTTCCATCTCCTCGGTTTTCCTCTCCTGTGCTCGCTGACGCATCATCCCGCGCCGACGCTCAATCTCCTAATGGAGACAAACACAGAGGAGTCAGATGACCAGCTCTGCTACCGCTTCCCTCTTGCTTTCCTGTACAAGAAGTGTTGGCAATGAGATGAAACGCCTCTCCCTCTGGATGCAGAGTGGCCTCTCACGGTATCCCGTCCCATGCAAGAGTACGGTAACCCACAAGTTAAGTCACGGCCAGCTGTGACACTTGCCCAGCTCCACCACAGAGCCCACATGTCCGTGCAAATGACAGTTCCAACTTGTGCCATTCAGGGGCTTCCCTGGGCCCATTATTTGTCTCTGCAAGCGCACCTCATCATCAATCTCTTCCTCTTCCTCTTCGCTGGTGTCCTCCCGCTCCAGGCGCCAAGCTTCCCCCTCAACCTCTGAATCACTTTCTCCAACCACTTCAGGCTCCACGATTTTACGGTGTCTTGCCAGCCTGCAACAGACCCCAATTAAAGAATGGCACTTCAAACACAAAGAGGCTGCATGAAGCTGACTGTTCTTGCATCATTCCTAACAAGGTGCTGGTAAATGCTGTAATTGTCGAGTGTGAGCAGACCCCACACGTTCTCTCCCAGGAGGCTGGAGTGGCTGGGCACCAGCAGCTCCTCCCTCTCCACACGCCAAGGAGCAATGGAGCTCCCAGCAGGAAGCCTTCCCGTTACTGGAATTGAAAGCAGCAGCTCCATGGGAGGAGGCAAACAGCATTTGGTTACTCCCTGCCTGAGCACACTTCACGTGACACCGTCCCTCCCCACTACCCTAAGCCTCAGCACAGTGCGTTACTTTTTATTTCGGAGCCTGTTTTCATCTGCACCCACCAAACCGTGCCCAGACGTGGGGCTGTGCTCCGGGAGATGGTGACTCCTGGTTGGGAGGGATGCTCATGGCAGAGCCAGAGCCTGAGGCACGGGGCAGCATGGACATGAGAATAGTTAGACTCTCCTGAGCTACCTGGAGTTTCTGCCCAGTGTTCCCGCAATTCCTCACTCTGGTGCAGCAGAGCGGGGTTCGGGCTCCCCAATCCAGACAAGTGCAAACCTGCAGGGAAGTGTGGCGTGGGCACAGCTCCCCACTGACCCCAGCACTCACCGCTCCTCCACATCTTCCGCGATGCGGTTCTGGAGGCGCCGGAGCCGGGGGTCGTTGGCGAGCTCCTCCTCCTGCTCCTCGGGCTCCACCTCCTGCTCCTTCGCCTTCTTGATGAACTGGAACTCCTCGTCCTCCTCCTCCGAGGACTCCATGGGCGCGTAGTCGGGCCTCTTCCCCGACACATACCGCTTCACCTTCACCTTCTCCATGGAGAGCCCACCTCCCCGGCCTCCGTCTGGGGGTGCCCCGCCGGGGGACCCCGGCCGCGTCTGCCCGCTGCCGCGGCGGCCGGGGGCGCTGGCCCTGGGGCCCCGGCCGTCGCCTGTTGTCCCTCCCCGGTACGGAAGTGTTTCGTGCGGGTTGGGGTGGGAGTGACCAGCCGCAGGGGCTGGTACGGCCGCCTGGGCGCCGTCTGTTCGGCCCCCCGGGCCCTTGCTGGGCGGCGCGGTGCGCCCTGCGCCTGGCGGGGGCCGCCCTCCGTGTGCAGCGGGGCCCGGTGGCAGAGCGCCGGTGGGTCTGCGCTGCGCCAGCCGCTGGAGCTCGGCTCNTCCAGACAAGTGCAAACCTGCAGGGAAGTGTGGCGTGGGCACAGCTCCCCACTGACCCCAGCACTCACCGCTCCTCCACATCTTCCGCGATGCGGTTCTGGAGGCGCCGGAGCCGGGGGTCGTTGGCGAGCTCCTCCTCCTGCTCCTCGGGCTCCACCTCCTGCTCCTTCGCCTTCTTGATGAACTGGAACTCCTCGTCCTCCTCCTCCGAGGACTCCATGGGCGCGTAGTCGGGCCTCTTCCCCGACACATACCGCTTCACCTTCACCTTCTCCATGGAGAGCTCACCTGCGGGAGCCTAGGCTGTCACGGGGGGCTCCGCGACCGGGCCCGCGTCCCCCCGCCGCCAGGGCTGGGCCGGCCCCGGCCCCGGCCCCGGCCCCCCCACTCACCCTTCTCNTCTGCCCGCTGCCGCGGCGGCCGCTGGCCCTGGGGCCCCGGCCGTCGCCTGTTGTCCCTCCCCGGTACGGAAGTGTTTCGTGCGGGTTGGGGTGGGAGTGACCAGCCGCAGGGGCTGGTACGGCCGCCTGGGCGCCGTCTGTTCGGCCCCCCGGGCCCTTGCTGGGCGGCGCGGTGCGCCCTGCGCCTGGCGGGGGCCGCCCTCCGTGTGCAGCGGGGCCCGGTGGCAGAGCGCCGGTGGGTCTGCGCTGCGCCAGCCGCTGGAGCTCGGCTCTGAGCCTTTGCTGGGCTCTGAGCCCTGGCGTCCCACCCTGCTCGCAGACGGCTGGCCCCTTCCAGCCCCAGTGCTGCCAGCCAGGTCCCCGTCTCCACGTGTCCCACTGCAGCCCTTGGGGGGTCAGTGCCGGGCAGCAGGGCTGCTGCTGCAGCAGGACCTTCCTGCCCCACTGCAGTGTGTGACTGGGGTATCCCCTGGGATTCCCAGTGGCACTGGTGAGGTAACGGTGGCAGCATGTGTGTCGGGAAGGGCTGGGGCCATGGCTGCTTTGTGGCAGGTATTGGGGGTTTTCCATAAGCAACCGTGTGCTGCCCACGTCAGCATCTGCGAGGTGTGAGGTTTCGCAGAGGAAAGTCGAGGGCAGAGCCGGGAGTGATTGGCTCGCGTGAGTTGCCCCTGCCCTGGTATCCTGCCACAGAAGATAAGACTTCTCTTGAAGCTGGGCAAAACTGTGTCACAAACCACCGCAGCCACGTCTGCCATCCTGTGTCACCTTCTTGCAAGAAAGGAAGAGGTTTTGTCTTCCAGGAAGGCAACTTGCCAGCAGGGGACTTTGGGGCGAAGAGGGGCCAGAGCTGTGATTTAACCCTGTGCTGCTGGTGCCTGCCCTGCGCTCACCGGAGCAGCTGCCCTCGCGGCCGTGCCACGGGGGCTGTGAGGCAAGGCCAGTGCTGGAGGTGGCAGCCAGGAAGTGCCAAAGCAAGTGTGCAGCTCCAGTTGGTGGGTTCGTGCTGGAGCACGATCCCAAAGGAAGGGCAGAGAATTGAATTCTTTTTGGTGTCCTTAGTTCTGGGCTGGGAGACGTCCTCCTGGGGAGATCTCGTTCAGCTGGTGTCGGGCCGTGCAGACCTGATGCTCGGCAGCCGTGCTGTCCCTGCTCTGGGCCCAGCTCCGCTGGGGTGGGGGGTCCTTGCGGTGGTACCAAGGAAGGCTCTCTGCTGGGGGACTCTCCTCTTGCCCTCAGCACCTCTGCGGACTGGTATCCACTTGGGTCACCGTGATCCTGCTGGGCTGCAGGCGGGGGACAGCTGGGACTCAGCCCCTCACAGTGTGGGCTGGCTGCACCCGTCTCTCCTGGGCTTAGTCCTTGCTGTGGTGCGGGGGGAAGGCTCTCCCTGCAGTCTCGGGAACTGCCTCAGACAGCCCCGTTTCTGCCCCAGGCAGAGCTGTGGGCTCTCCTCAGGGTGCCCCTGCTTCAGCGTGTCCTTGCAGCAGCTGGAGGAGCTGGAACAGCCTTGCCAGAGCTGGGCAGGGAGGGGGGATGGGGTGCACGGTGGTGCCCTGGTGTTGCAGGGCCCTCATGTGCCCTGTAGGTTTGCCTTAGAAGCCGGGGCGTTCATAGCTTTATAATCCTACAGTAACCGATGGTCCTCCCTGGCCTTGCCCATGAATAAGCAAGAGCTCATTTTGGTGTTTCTAGCCTTTACACCCAGATGCCAACTAGAGCTCCTGCTCTGCATCTCATCATCTATTGAGATATTAATCTTGTGGGTTATCACAATGTGTTCCAACCTAATGGGTCGTGCCACCGTGGCAAGGAGCAAACTTCGACATACGGCTCGGTGAAACAAACACACCAGTTTAGGGGAAGCCTGGGAGTTGCACACAAAGCACATAATGTCCTGTTCAGGTGAAGCAAAAGTAAAGACCTCGGCAAACAGGGAAATGGCTTCGCACCTGGCTCAGTTCTGTGACCGCAGGCGTTGGAGGCCCTGGCAAGAAGCGGCCCTTGGCCTGCGATGTGTCCTCTCGGGCCCGTGTCCCCTCGAGAGGCACAGCCAAGCTGGAGAAAACGAATGCGGGCATTGCCTGAGCTGGTGTCAGGGGAGCCATGGGGGGAATCATCCCTGCAGACGAAGGGGCAGGAGGTCTCCCCAGGCAGGGCCCTGCGGTGCCCATCACGGTGGGGGTGTACAGGGGTGTCGTGGGTCTGCACTTGCTCTTACTGGAGCCCCTGGGGCCGTGGCAGACGGGCTGCCAAGAGACCGTGTGGCCAAGGGCAGCCCCAGCCCTGGTGTTTTCTGCATGTGTGTATGTGCATGTTCCTGCGTGTGTCACCTGCGTGGAGCCCCCAAGTGCCGCAGGCACCTTGCAGTGCTCGGGCCGGGGGAGGGTGTCCCTGCACAGCTGCAGTCGTCGGGGGACAGCGATGGCAGGGTGTGACGCAGCGCAGCCATGCTGTGGCAGGCTGCGGGTCGATACCGTGGCAGCATTACGGCTGTTGCTGACACAGTCAGAGGCAGATAAAGTTACAGAACCACCCTGAGAGGCTGCTGTTTGTGTCTGCAGCTGTACCGCGGGGCAAGGTCAAGGTGCTCAGGCTGGACCTTGAGTCCCCTGCATGTGACCACAGTGGGATGTTGTGTCTGGGAGCGTGGCTATGAATAGAGCCTCTGGAGCCAGCGGGAACCTGCGGAGCGAGGCTCTCTGGTGTGGCAAGGCTGCCCCGGCTCTGGGGGCACTGGGGCCTCCCCAGGAGCCTGCTGGTAGCAGGTGAGAGGAGGGCAGGGGAGCAAGGGGCGGGAGAGATGCCAGGGAAAGGGGACTGCGGCCACAGCCTTGGGAGAGGGCACAGGAGGGGGACTGGAGAAACGTGTCTGCAGCACAGCAGAGGGGCTGCAGGCTTGCTCTGCAGCAGCACAGGGGACAGAGTGGGTCGCTGTGCTCCAGGTAAACGTTGTTATTGATTTGGTCCCTCAGGATGTCCTCTGCCTGCCACTGCTGTTTGTGAGGGCCCTCTCACCTTTCCTCCGCCGGTTCCCCACTCGCTGTTCTGCCTTGGGTGCAGCGTGGTGGCTGCTGTGGAGCAGCACTGCCGCCCGCGGTCCCACTGCGCCCCCGAGCTCCCCCCGCCTGGGGGTGCCTGCAGGCAGGGGGGCAGCCCCGTCGCTGCTCTGCCGCCCAGAAAGCTTGGGCAGATGGGCAGTTGCATCACTGTGGGAGCTTGTGCAATCTCTGCAACCCAAAAGCCAAAAATTGACCTGATTTTTCCATGGAAGTAGGTTTCTATTGATTGCTGCGGGCTGCTGGGCCATGCCACATAGTGTGCTTGGTGTGGAGGAGCACAGGGGGGTTTCCCCCCCAGCTGCAGTGAGCGGTTTGGCCCCTATCCCTACAGCATGGGCCCCAGGGGACGTGGGGGGCCATCGCCTGGCTGGGCAGACCTCGCGGGGAGCTGCCGGTGCGCTGGGAGTCAGAGCCCACTCTGGGCCATCTCCTGGAGTGTGCCAGTGCCTCCAAGGGATGGCCCCCGAGTCACTTCGGTATCCCAGAGGAGGGGTGGTGGTCCTGGCAGCTGTGGCTGTGGTAGCTGCCTCACCCCCTTGCTGCCCCACAGGCAGCGGCCGAGGAGAGGGTGCCCCGTAAGGCGTGGGGGGAGCAGCAGCCCTTCAGAGCCAGCCCGCCGCCCTGCTCTCTGCTGCGTCTGCAGCCACCCCCTGCTCCATTCGTGGCCTCATCCCGCAGCCGGGTGCTTCCTGGTCACAGGCATTGTCTTTGGCAGGGCCACGGGGTCAGTGTGCGGGTCCAAAGCCAGTATTTGATGTAAGAGGGAGGTGCTTCCTGCACGCCTGCCCCACGGCACTGCGATAAGCCCCATGGTGACAAGGGCCCTTTGTCAGCTCCTCTCCCCAGGGGACATGTCACAGGGCCCAGGTGCTGTCACTTGCCGCCAGCGCTAAGTGAGGCCTCTGAAGATAAGGTGTGCGGGGAGGGGGGGCAGGAGCAGGCCCCCCGCCTACCGCCCTCCCTCCACCGCCAGGCCAGGGTCCAGACTAGGGTCTGCCCCCTGTACCCCCCATATATCTCGGTGGGGCACTGCCGGCTCGGCCGCACACCCAGGGGCTGTGGGGCTGGCCCCGGCTCCAGCCGCCAGGGACGAGTCCCAGCCCAGCTGCAGCGGGGCCGAGGTGAGCGCCGCATGTCTGCAGGGCGCCGGGACCCCCAGACTGCCTGTCGGGACGGGGGCTGCAGGGGCTGGAGCTGGGGTACCGCAGCCCCCGCAGCAGCTCGTGGGGCCGGAGCGGGGCCCCCCCAGCCGGAGCTGCCGCGGGCAGGTGCCTGCCCCACAGAACTAACCCAGTTTCACAGAGAAACCTGCCCTGTGCCAGATTTTCTGGGCTGTTCTCAGCATCTCAGTTGCCAAGGTGACTGTTTCCTGTGCGATTGCTAATGCTTCATGATCTCAATCATGATAGCTGAGGGACTTCCTTCTCTCTGTAAGGAGCTGTAGGACCCGCTCCTCCCCGGGGCTGCCCAGACCCCTTCAGAGGTGCGGAGGATTCAGGTCAGTTTGGGTGCTGTTGCTTTTTGCTCTTGACCCAGCTTTTGCGTTGCTCTTGACACGGCCCCACGCACACCAGCCAGAGAGTGTACTGTTCTTTATGAATGACCGAAGTGGAGATGAACCGCAATCCCCTCCTCACCTTTTCTCCTTGGTGGAAGTCTCTCTCCTGAAACCTGAGACTGGGCTGATGGGTTTTCCGTGTGTTGCTGCTTTCCAGCCCGTTTCTCTGTCAGGCTGCTGCCTGCTGGCCCGGGGCTGAGCCCCCCGGACGGACTGTGCAGGGAAAGGCGGGTGCTGCTCCTGCGGGCCTGGCTGAGGAAGCCCCTGGCTGGGGTGAAAGGGGCCGGTCTGGGTGGGCTCGTGCCCCGCCAGCCCCTGGTCGGACAGCGAGCGGCCGCCTGCTGCGCTGGGTGTGCGGGGACGCGAGACGGGGCGTCCTCGGGGTGCCCTTCTCCGTGGGTGCCATCACACGGGTGGGTGCTGGGGGCCATGGAGGGGTCTGGGCTCTTGCGGGGCAGATCCAGGTCACCCGTTCGGGCAGGCACGGGCAGCCCCGGGTGGGCACGGGCAGCCCCGGGTGGGCAGTCGGTCTCCAGTGGGCACAGT
>VXBO01011662.1:39562-64632 GCA_013400135.1 Rhinoptilus africanus | reverse complement strand
GCCCGCGGGGGAGTGCCGGTGTCCGGCGGTCCCGGGCAGGGGCCCGGCCGGCCCTGCCGCGGCAGGTCCCTGGGCCGTGTGCCGCTGGGCACGGCCCCGCTCCCACCGCCGGCCTGCAGCAGCCCGGGGCTGCCTCCTTTCCTCTCCCGCCTCCTGCTCCCGGGAAACCAGGCCAGAGGTCTGCAGGCAGGAGCGGGGCACGTAGCGAGGCTGCCGGGGTCTAGCGGGGAGGGAGCCAGCCCCTCCTGCCCTGCTGGGGCGGCAGGCACAGAGTGCCGGGGCTGCGGAGGGCCGTCCCCTGCGCCCTGTGGCAGGGGCCCGCTGCAGCGTTGTCCCCACATGGAGCAGTTGTCACCGGGCAGCGGGGCGGCCGCTGGCACTGGGACCAGCGAGGCAGAGGAGACTGCCCGTCTCAGGGACCCGCAGAGGGGGCGAGGTGCTGGCATGGAGACTGGCCATGGCAGACAGTGTCCCCTTGTGCTGTGCTTGCTGCTCTCTCTGCTCCTGCGGTAGCTTTTTCCCTTCCCTGGAGGCTCTGGGAGCCTTTCCCACTGGAAACTGTGATGTGGGCCCTGGCACAATCTGGGGCTCGAGGCTCCCATCCAGCCTCCAGTGGGTACTCGTGGCTGTGGGTGCTTCAGCAGGTCTAGTCACCGAGGGGGAGCCGCAGCGTACCTGAATCGCGGCACTGTCTGCGCTGCTGCCTGCGGCAGGGTCTCAGGCGGCTGCCAGGAGCTGCTCTCCTCCCCTGGCAGCCGCAGGCTCCTTGCTTGCTGGGGCCGCTGATGGCTGGAGGGGGATGGGGCTTCTCTGGGCACTGCTGGCTCTCACCTTTCCTGCTGTCCCTTCCTTTCTCACCTTTCCTGCTGTCCCTGAAACATGACCAGATATTTCAGGGTCCCTGTGGAGCTCTGTACGTGGAGCTCACACTGGCGCCATCGTGTCGTGGGCTCCTTAGCGCTGGGTGGGTCACTCCTTGCTCTGCTCCCCACATGCCTTCCCAGCTGCTTGTGTTCGCTCTCTGACGTCGTGCAAGCTACCCTCAGGCATCCTGGGGTGCAGGTCCCTGGGTACGTGCTGGAGGTGACAGCATGCCCCTTTTCCTACTCCCTGTGCCAGTTTTCTTTCTGTTGTGAAGATGAGTCACGCCGGTGTCACCCTGTTGTGCTCTGGAGGAAGGGCAGAGCTGAGCTGCTGATGGTGACAGCCGCATGGCGCTCAGCACTGCTACCGGGCACTGCCTGGTTGATCGCTGACTGTGGAGGTGCTGGGGCCTGGTGCTCCGCTAAACAGAGAGTGAGGGCTCTCCCTGGCTTTCCTCCTTCCAGTCTCGGGTTTGGCTAGGCTTCCCCGCACAGTGTCTGGAGGCACCTCCTCCGGTCTCCTCTTGGGACCGGAGAGGCAGGCTTCCCGTCCCAGTTGCTCCCAGGTCTGCCCAGGTCAGCCCGTCCTGGTTGGAGAAGGGGCTTCTATCCGCTGCAGAGCGTGGCGGCAGGAGGCACAGCTTCCCTTGCCTTGCTTCTCTCCTTCTCTGCCCTTCTCCCCTCCTGGTTCGTCTCCCGTGTTTGTAAGCACAGAGCGTAAGTACACGTTGGGCAATAGGCAAGGTAAACAGCGGCTCGGCAGCAGGGCGGGCGTGCTGGGACCCCTGCCAAGCCAGCTGCCACCACTCCTCAGGGCCCCAGCTCCCCTGCGGCTGTTGGTGAGACACAGCGGGTGCTGTGTGTCGAGGTCCTTTTGTCCGGTGCCTGAGCCACGGCTTGATCCGGCAGAGCCTGCCCTCCCCAGGTCTGAGGAGAGCTGCCCCGGGGCCTGACCGCTCTTCCATCTCTCTGCAGATCACGCTGCTGTCCCGGATGGTCTGTCCCTGCTGCCGCCCTCTGGCCCAGCTCTCGCGGGCTTCTCCCCATGCTCTCTTGGGCTGAGCAGGGACCAGCGGGGCAGAGAGGCCAGCGCTCCTCGCGGTGCTGACGCAGGGAGGACGCTGGACCCACTGCTCCTGGGACCCTCCTGCTCCCCAGCTAGAGGAACCCCGATACTCTGATGGATCTGAGGCCCTGCTCGCTGCTCCTGCTCTGGACTCTGGTGGTTGCCCTCACTCTCCTGGCCCGGGAGGTGCTGGCCCAGCGTATTTATACCAACACCTGGGCTGTGCTCGTCCCCGCGGGGCCCCAGGAGGCTGACAGGCTGGCCAGGAAGCATGGATTCCTCAACCTGTGGCAGGTAAGTGCCCCTCTTCCCTCTTCCTGTGGAAGTGGTGTCCTCTACTGTGGTCTGGGGGGTGCCAGACTCAGCCCCAGAGCCAACTCGGGGGCTGCTCTTTCTGGCAGCAGGGCCGCTCTGTTTGTGCTCGCTCTATGCAGCCTTCCAGCATCTGCTGTGTTGATTCGAGGGTAGTAATTAGCTAGATGGAGCTAGGGCCTCCCCCTGACAGCGGCGTGGTCTGGTGGCATGGCACGACACACTCTGCCTGCTGTAGGGGGAAGGAGGAAAAGCCCATCCCAGCATGAAAAAATTGGGAGTGTTGTGCATTGGTGAAGAAAGGGAGGGCTCCCAGTTCCTGATGGTGCTCCCCGCAATGACCTGCACCAGCGTGGCACGGCCGCGGCTCAGCCGAGGCAGCAGCAGCACCTCCTGGGTGTCCCCAGAGCAGGCAGTCTGACAGCAGCGCGTGTCCTTGGCCCTAAACTGCCCTTCACAGAAGGTGTGTCAGCAGGTCCCCACTGCTTTTGGCTTTCTCTGCCCTCAGCCAGCGCAGAGACGGGGCAGAGCACGCAGCTGCACTGGGGCTGTTGCCACCATCACCCTCCTGGCAGCAGAGCAGGGAGAAAAGGGTGACAGCGAAGGAACTTGGGCCCCTTGTGTTCCCCGCAGTCACGGCTGTTCCTGGCCTTGTCCCCAGCGTGAGGAGCATTGCGGTGCTCTCCTCCCAGCACCCCTGTGCTCCAGGCCCCAGGCTCTGCTTTCCCTGGCTGCTGTGGGCCATGCTTTCGGTAGCAAGGGTGCTTGCAGGTCTGGTCTGAGATGTCGGCGCGAAAGCTGGGCCTTGCCCGAGGGTGGTGGGGCTGGGCGGGCTGACGGCCAGGCTCCTGCCTGCCAGCGTGGTGCTGCAGACAGGGCACATCTCTGTTGGCGGGCTGATTCTTGCAGGCCAGCACTTCTCCATGCCACTGTTGCAGTGTGATACCGGCTGCCCGATGCTCTCAGCACAAACCGATCTGTGGGGCTTTCCTCACCCTGCGCTGCGGGCAGGGCACTGGCCGCTGGGCTGGCAGCCCAGAGGGGCTTTGTGGTGGAGCTGGCACCGGCACGGCTGCCATGACCGAGGGGGAGGCCAAGGGGATCCCAGGGAGTGGGTGCAGCAGGGCTGGCCCAGGACACCCCCATGGCCCCCACACAGGGAGCTGTGCCGGTGCTGCTCCAGCAAGGTGAGGCTGGCGCTGGTGGAGCAGAGCCTGCGCAGCTCTGCCAGCCCCTGCTTGGCTGCCTGCATCCCTGGGGTCTGTTACCCAGAGCAGGGCGCTGCCGCCGGGCTGGGCTGGCTCTCCGGGAAGGAAGCGAGGGGCCAAATCCCAGAGGAAATTGCACAACTCGTGGCTGCGGTGTCAGGACCTTGCTGTGAGCAGCTGCTGGAGCTGTGGCGGGCGGGGAAGGTGGTTGCTGCTGGAGCTGGCGGGTGCCTTGTCCTGCTGCTTGAAGGGAGCCCTGCGCAGGGCCGTGGATACACAGGGCTCTGGGGACAGGGGTCCCTGAGTCCTCCGGGGCTCGTGCTGGAGCTCTCGAACTCTGTGTGGGCCAGGGCCAGGCCCCACTGAGGGGGCGATGAGGCGGCCTCATGCAGGTGCTGTCTGCGTGGAAGTGTCTTAGAGCCAGGGTCGGGGCAAGGGATGTGTCAGGCCAGGGCTGCTGCCATGCAGAGGGGACCGGGAGAGCAGCCCAGCATGTGTCCCACTGGGCCAGATCTCTGTGGAGACTCCTGGGAGTGGTGGCAGTCCGAGGTGCCATCAGCCTGCTCCCGGCAGCGTTTCCCATCATGTTGTGGTGCCGGGTTCCAGGCCCAGCTGCCAGGGCCAAGGGGCACTGGGCTCTGTGGCCATGCCTCCACTGGCCCAGGGTATCAGCGCAGAGCTACGCGGCGCCCTGTGGCTCGGCAGGGAGCCCAGGCCTGTTTGGGGTCCATCCCTGCGAGCCACAGGGGCTCTGTGCCAGCTCTGCCCACTGGCGCTCTCCCTGTGCCGTTCGATCTGCACTGGAGGCTGGCAGCTCGGGCTGTGGCGGGAGCTGCTGGTCTGGGCATGTTTTCACCCGTCCTGGTGTCTGTGCTGTGGGACAAGGCTTGTCTGGCTCCCGCAGAGGGGCTGTGGCAGCCTGGTGGGAAGAGCAGCGCCCGAAGGAGCCGAGCTTTCCCTCCTGGGAGGTTTCTGGGCTGCTGTTCCCGGGGGGCGTGTGCCGCTGGGACAGGATGTGACAGCCAGCCTGGAAGGGGGGGGACCGGGTGCTTCTGGCAGTGCCCCAGTGAGAGGCCCCCAAGGTCCTTATCTGAGAGGATCCTGGCCTCAGCGTGGGGTCTGGACACTGTCCTCGCAGGCGTCCTGTCCTGGCGTATTCCCTGCTGCGCCGCTGCCTGCAGGGCCGGGGTGGACAGGCAGTCCCCTGGGCCAGTGGTGCCCAGCCAGAGGTGCCAGGACCCACGTCTGGTGGCAGTGGCCTCGAAGGGGACCCAAAGGACAGTGCCGAGGTGGGGTCAAAGGAGAGAGGGATGAGTGAGGCAGGAGCACGGTGGTTCTCCCCCGTGGGGCTGGTGCGGCGGAGGGAGTGCACGTGCTGCCTGCGCGCTGGGGAAGGGTCTGGCTGCTGCTGGTGCCAGCCTTGGGCTGCATCAAGGTGGTGAGCTGCCCGGCACATCGCCCTGCTGCTGCGGAGACGGGTGGGAGTGTGGCATCCCACTGTCCCCAAGGCTGGTTGAGATGGCTGCGAGCTGTGGCAGGAGGTCGAGGTGGGAGCAGTGTGATGACACCGCGCTCCATGGGATCAGCGCTGCCCGCCCCAGGGACACACAGGGCTGGGGAGCGGCTCTGCCCTTGCTGAGGACAGGGACTGTGGGGATTAGGGTGGAAACGTGTGGGCTGGCCGGCTCCTGGTTGCCACCGCAGTGTCTGTGCAGACCTAATCCAGTCGGATGACCAGGCAGAGCCGCAATCTGCTTGCAGGAACAATCAGGGCTCTGTCCTTACCCCCGGAGGGGGTGAGAGGGAGTTGGGGGGAGGGCACCAAGTCTGCAGCTCACTTTCCCCTCTGCCAGACCGGTGCAGAGGCTTTTTACCTCGGCACCTTCCCAAATGCTCTGGGCTGCAGGGCGTCCCAGGCTGTACTGGGGGCACGTGGTGTGCTGCGGGGAACAGGCCTGGGTCTGTCCCCAGTGACTCTGGCAGTGCTGGAGGTGCAGTGCTGCCCTACGAGGCAGAGCTGCAGCTCTGCAGCTGGCTGTGCCCCACAGGGAAGGGATGCAGAGCTGCAGGCTGAGTCCTGGCCTTTCCTGCACCAGCCCAGGGTGGGAGCAGGGCTCAGGTGCCGCCAGCACTGGGAAGCGCAGTGCCACGTCATAAGCACCACATCTCGGGGAGCTGGTGTGGTACGCGGCTCCCCTGGATAACACCGGTTGGTGCCTTGTGGGGTTGACTTGCACACTGCGTTGTCCCCTGCCCCAGGCTTGCTCCCCACTGCGGCCCCAGCTCTGGGGGGACACATGCAGAGGGGAGCGGGTCCTGAGCTGGCGGCTGGGGACTTTGCGGGCCCCTTCCCTGGGGACTGCTGCATGCTGGCAAGCTGCGAGCACCAGACTCCCCTGGTGATGGTCTCCTGCTGTCCTGCGCTGCCAGTGCTCGGCTGTCACGAGTTCAGTCCATTCCCTTTCCTGCCCATGGAGCAGCTGGTGCATGGGGGGCTGTGCCATGGGGGAGCCCTGCGGAGTAGAGCAATTCCATGTTGGCTGGTGGGGGCATGGCCGTTCATCCCAGGCAGAGGTGGTGCAGGTCGGACTCCAGGTGCTGGGGTGCATTTCCCTTGCGCCATGGAGCGCAGAGGGGCTTCGGGGTGAGGTTTGTGATTCGGGGAGCCACAGCCCGGATTTTCTGCCCCGGGACTGAGAGTGCCGGTCAGCCTGGTGCATCTTTCCCTCCCTGCTCGGCTCCAGCTGGCTGCATGGCTGGCCATGGTGGTGGCACATCTGCAGAACTCTGATAAGCTTGGGGGGTGGCGGGTTATTAACTGCAACCAAACAGTTTTGCAGCAGCCTGGGGCAGCGGAGGGTAAGACGTCATCTCCTTCGTGTTCCCGCAGCCTTTGCAGCCCAGCCCTGCCAGTGATGGTGCAGCCTGGGCAGACGGATCCTGCCTGTGCCCATTGCCCAGACTTCGTGGCTTCCAGCAGGACAGGGTGGCCACTTGGCCCCCTTCTCCCTAGTCCAGGCAGGCTGCTGGGCTGGGAGGCCCTGGGCAGCAGGGGTGGGGCCAGCGTGGCCAGGCCAGACTCTGGGATGTGCAGGAGGGGACAAGGAAATGACAGCACTGGAGAGGGTTTGGGGTTTAAAAATAACCGTCTGGGTGGCTGCGTGGCCTCCTGGCCCGGCTGTGCTGCGCTGGAGTCCCGTCCTGCCCCAGCCCTGGCTGGGCTGTCCCCGCATGCGTGGGAGCTGAGCCATGGCCAGCAGCATGGCTCCTCGGCTGGTGGTGGCCCCTGCCTGCGGTCGCACACCTGCATGCCTCCCTTGCCTTCTTCCTCTGGAGCTGGATGTACCCCGGGGTAGAGACCAACGCTGGGTGGGTGCTCTGGTGGGACACTGGCCTGGGGTGAGAAGGGCTCTGCAAGTGGCCTGTCCGGAGGAGCAGAGGCTGGCTCAGAACCTCCCTGCCCTGGCTGGGGCTGTCTGAGGAGCAGGGTCTGGACCCCCCAGCCCCCACCTCACCAGTAACAGGGATCACTGGTTGGGTCAGGGAGAGGAGCAGTAGTTTTGTCTCCTGAGGTTGGAGCCTTTTCCAGGCTGGCTCCGAAGGGCCTGTCCCTCTCTGCTGCTGCTTGCATGGGGCTGCCCTGACAGGGCAGCAGCTTTGTTGGACAATTAGGGATTTACTGCCATGCGGGGACTTACGGGAGGGTAAGGTGGGCAGAGGCCAAGTCAATGTAGCCCCAGGGTCTCCCCAGCTGCCTTGTCACCAGCTGCTGCAGTGTCTCCTGCACCGTGTACCAGCAGCTGCTCTGGAGTGGGTGGCCCAGCCTGCCCGTGGTAGCCCCAGGGCTTGGGACTGCAGGTGGGGGGGAATGTGGAATCGGGGGGACTGGGCTCTCGTCCATTCTGCTCCTTTCTCTGTTGCAGATCTTCGGTGACTATTACCACTTTCGGCACAGTGGTGTGGTGAAGCGTTCCCTCTCTCCCCACCAGCCCTGGCACAGCCGTTTGGCCAGGGAGCCGCAGGTATGTGCATTGGGCGGGCCCTGCCAGCCATCTGCAGGAGCCTGGCTTTGGTCCTGGGCACAGGACAGGGCTGAGCTGCCTTAAATCATCCCCTGGCATTGAGGCCCGTGGCAGAGCTGGGTGGGAGCCTGGCACGTGCCTGGCAAGGGCAGGGGGTCAGCAGAGCCGGTGTCGCTGGCCTGTGGACTGCTGAGGGCATGGGGCAGCCTCGGCTCCCTGGAGGGCTCTCTGTCCTCGTACGTGGGACAAGGTGTGCAGGGTAGTGCTGGCAGTGCCAGATCCCAGCGCGGCAGTGTGGTGGGGCTGCCGTGATCTCCGTCCCAGGGGCCTGACACTCCGGCAGGGCAGCGGGGCGTGCAGCGCGTCGCAGTGGCTGGCAGGCTCTCGGCTGCTCAGCAGAGCTCTGCGCTCTGACCTGCCCGCTCCGCTGGAGCAGAGCCTGTTGCGGCCGCGCTGCCGCCCCGGCACGGCTGTGTGGAAGGGGCCAGGAGGGAGGGTCTGGGTGCTGCGGTAGCTCTGGTGGGTCAGATGCTCTGCCAGCCCAGGGCTGGCTGGGAGCTCCCTGGGGAGGGCCCCTCTGGGGAAGCTGCTCGCTGGGGGCAGAGGGTCTGGGGAGCTGCTGACACTGCTGTGAGCTGCCAAGGGGGCGGGCAGGGGCAGCTGAGGAGCCCCATGTCCTCTCTGCCCCCAGGTGCAGTGGCTGGAGCAGCAAGTGGCAAAGCGCAGGACCAAGCGAGACGTGTTCATGGAGCCCACGGACCCCAAGTTCCCACAGCAGTGGTACCTGGTGAGTGCCGGGTGGGGGCTGTGTGCTGCTGGGCAAGGAGAGGGGCCACACAGTCACAACAGCAAGTTCTGGGGATGCAGACGTGGCACCCGAGGGATGGCAGGGAGGAGGAAGGCCTGAGGCAGCCGTCTGGTGCTGTGGATCCAGGGATACTGCAGGGAAGAGTCTGTGCTCATGGAGCTGCGGCTCCCTGCCGGGGCACTGGCAGGGCTGGGGAGAGCCGGGCGCTGGACGAGGAGGGAGCAGCCCTTTGTCTGGCCCAGGAATGGGGTCTGTGCCCATGCCCTGTCTGTGTTACCAAGCTTGGGCACAAGCCTGATCTCTGAAGGCAGACATGTTTATGCAGAGTCTGTGGCTCAGTTTCCTTTTGGAGCGGCCTTCCTCAGGTGGCTGTGCCTGGTTCCCTGTGCCCGGGTCCCCCGGGATTTCCTTGTCCCCACGCCACAGTGGAGCAGGGGGAAGGCTGCCTCTTGCCTGCCCTTACAGCTGGGCCTGGGAGGCGTCGGGCATGCCCTGCTGCAGTGCCAGCAGCCGGGTGCAGCTCCTATTGCCAGGGCTTCTCTCGGCAGTACAACACGAACCAGCGGGACCTGAATGTGCGTCAGGCCTGGGAGCAGGGCTACACGGGCAAGGGCATTGTGGTTTCCATCCTGGATGATGGCATTGAGAAGAACCACCCTGACCTGGAGGGCAACTATGTAAGTGTGGGGCGATGCCGCAGGGCGGTGTGCCACAGGAGCCTGTCCGGGCAGCTGCGTCCACTCGGTGCAGCCCCAGAGCTGCGTGGCGCAGGGCTCGTGCCTGCTGTGGCGGCGCATGCAGGAAAGCGATGGAGGTGGGACTGGAGCCTGCCCCTGTGCTCAGCCCGGTCTCAGGGCTGTGGAGCTCAGGCATGGCCCCAGGGCACTGGGACTCGGTGGGCCAGGTAGATGGTCTCTTAACTGCGAGATCTGTCTTGCAGGATCCGGGGGCAAGCTTTGATGTCAATGACCAGGACCCAGACCCGCAGCCCCGCTACACACAGATGAACGACAACAGGTGAGGAACTCAGTGTCAGTGCCATCAGCAGGTGACTGTGGGAGGGTGCAGGATGGTGGTGGCATGCTTTTACCCCACAGAGAAAACCCCTGCCTCCCCTTCTGATGTGAGCAGCACCCTTTAGGGCTGCCCAGCACCACTGCAGGCTGTTCAGTCCCCCCTGCCCTGGAGCAGGAGGGTAGATGGAGGAACCTTGTGAAGCCTTTGTCAGCCACCTGGTTTGGGAGGGGATGCGAGGCAGCCTGGGCGCTGGTCCCTTCGGCTGCAGCTGGCGCCCAGCCCTGTGCTCCTCGTGTCCCATCTGAGCACACTTGGTCCTGTTTTGACTGCAGACACGGCACACGCTGCGCTGGGGAAGTTGCTGCTGTGGCGAACAATGGGATCTGCGGTGTTGGCGTGGCTTACAACGCCAGGATCGGAGGTGGGTGCCACCCTGCCCTGTGCCTAGAGCAAAGCCTGTGCTGGGCTCCATGGGTGCCTCATGGCTGGAGGAGTGGGCTGTGCCGGGATCTCGGCGCTGACGGCCAGGGTAGCCCTGTGGTGGCCCGTGGCACAAGCGGCAGCAGCGGACGGAGGGGTCTCGCCAGCGGCACTGCTGCCCTGCGGCACGTGGCTGTGCTGCCCCATCCGGTCATCCGTGACGTCTGCTCTCTGGCCCTAGGCGTGCGCATGCTGGATGGGGAGGTGACTGATGCTGTGGAGGCCCATTCCCTGGGCCTCAATCCCAACCACATCCACATCTACAGTGCCAGCTGGGGCCCCGAGGATGATGGCAAGACTGTGGATGGCCCGGCCCGGCTGGCGGAGGAGGCTTTCTTCCGAGGGGTCAGCCAGGTGAGCAGGAGAGTTTGCCGGGGGAGCGCCGGCTGAGCTCCTGCCCCTTCCCCCAGGTCTCCCTTGCTTTGCCTGCCCTTGTTGTTGTCTGGGCTGTCTAGGGATGAGCTGTCTATGAGCTGTCCTCCAGCCCATCTCCAGGATCAGGCTCTGTTGGTTTTTCCTGTTCTTCCTGTGCGATGGCTCTGAGTCAGGGCTCCTCCCATGCAGGGCGCTTATCTTTGAGGAGGCCTCTCCTCCCTGCTCGGAAGGCTTCCACTCAGACCGTCTCCCTGCTCTTCGAAGCTGTGTGCTGGCTCCTGCCTCATTTCATGCCAGCTGCTCTCTCTCGCCTCCTTCGCCTGTCCTCTCCCCATGTGCTCGTCCCCATGTGCTGTCAGTGCAGCCTGTGCCTTGGTGTGACGGTGCTGCATGGGTCAGCCGTGCCCTGTGTTCCACCTGGGCTTCCCTGCACGGAGGCAGACGTGTGCTCTGCGGGATGTGCTGGCAAACCCCCCCTGCTGCGCCCGCCAGCTCTGTCACACACGCGGTGATCGGAGTTGTGGATTTTGGGTGCTGAGCAGCCGGTTGGGACTGCTCTGCCGAGCTCCCGCAGCACTGCCAGGCAGCTGCAAATCCCACGCAGGCAGAGTCAGCCTGGGTGATTTCCGAGCAGAAAAAGACATTAGTTCTTGGAAGCCCTGCTCCGGCAGGGTCTCCTGCCACCCAGTGCCTTACCTGTTGGGGCAGCCTCTGTAGAGCTGCCTCGGCATCTCCATAGCCATGGCAGTGGTGAGGGCTGGGGGTGCTGGGCCCCCAGGCTAGCGTGCTGACCGGTGGCGTCCTGCTGTCCCCCAGTGTCCCAGCTGCATTTGCTCAGTCTTTCCCGCTCAGGCTGCAAGAGCCCTGGGGCCAGCTCAGTCTCCTTGTCCCCAGCTCCAGCCTGCGGCTTCCCACCCTGTGGCAGCGTGGGTGGCACCGGTGCTGGCCCTCACCCTGCCTCTGTTGCTAGGGCCGAGGGGGGCTGGGCTCCATCTTCGTCTGGGCATCCGGGAACGGGGGCCGCGAGCACGACAGCTGCAACTGTGACGGTTACACCAACAGCATCTACACGCTGTCCATCAGCAGCACCACGCAGTACGGTAACGTGCCCTGGTACAGCGAGGCCTGCTCCTCCACCCTCGCCACCACCTACAGCAGCGGCAACCAGAACGAGAAGCAAATCGTGAGTCAGGGCTGTTGGGGTCTGCAGGCCAGGGGCTCATGGGGGTGGGATAAGCTGTGGCCACCATAGGTGTCCCTCCAGGACGAGCAAGGCACAGTCTGGGAGTGGGGATGGCCCTTTTTTGCCATGCTGCTACCTCCTGGTTGCTCACAGAGCTTGGTCTTGTGACTTAAGGACTTCTGGGGGGAAGCCTGTGAGCTGCGCCAGAAGCAGTGGCTCGGCCTCACCGCTCGCAGCCCTCATGGGGCTGCCAGCCCCTGAGCTGGCTCCTGGACGTGGCTGGTGCCCACAGCACCTCCTACCCCGGCACTCCTTCTTGCAGGTGACGACTGACCTCAGACAGAAATGCACCGAATCGCACACAGGAACATCGGCCTCAGCACCCCTGGCTGCTGGCATCATCGCCCTCGCCCTGGAAGCCAAGTAAGGGCAGGCACAGAGCAGGGCTGGGCTGGGCGGCCGTGCAAGCCCTGCGAGGCCGTGGACCCTGGGCACGGACCCTCCTGCGGCCAGGAGGAGCTGGGCGCCAGTGTCTGAACCCCATGTCTCCCCGCAGCAAGAACCTGACCTGGCGGGACATGCAGCACCTGGTGGTGCAGACGTCGAAGCCAGCCCACCTCAATGCCAACGACTGGGTCACCAACGGTGTCGGCCGCAAAGGTACCAGGGTGCTGGGGATGGAGCAGGGGCTCCCATTCCTGCAAGCACCACTAGCCCAGGGTGCTGGAGCAGAGCACCCCGGCAGCCCTGGGGGGTGGAGGAGGCAGGAGGCCCCAGTGAGCCGTGCAGCATGTCTGGGCACACACCCCCAGCCAGCGATCGCCGGCCCTGCTCATGGCAGTGATCCCTCTCTGTCCACAGTCAGCCATTCCTACGGCTACGGCCTGCTGGATGCCGGGGCCATGGTGAACCTGGCCAAGAACTGGACCACGGTGGGACCTCAGAGGAAGTGCGTCATCGATGTCCTCACAGAGCCGAAGTAAGGGCTGGTGAGCCCAGGAGGGCATCACCCAGCATCCACCCCATGCATGGCCCTAAGCAGGAGCCTCGGCACCTGTGAACCCAGGGCAAGGAGTGGGGAGGATCTCTGGGGCTGAGCTACCCCCGAGACCCCAGAACATCCTCCTGCGAGAGCTGGGAAAGCTGCCTTCAGCCATGCAATGCCAATAGCGGCTGCTTGAGCCTGCTTGCTCCTGCTGGGGACGGGCCGAGCGCGGTGGGAGTGCGGGCAGGCTGGGATGCTGCGGTTTGGGAGCAGCCAGCACGAGTCATCCCCAGACAGAGGGGCTTTTCAGGGGTCAGACAGAAGCTCCTTTTACTCTGGCTTGGCTGCCGCCACCGCAGCGCAGCATGTGCTCTGTCTCCTGTGCAGCCGGGGGGCTCCCTAGGGCCTCTCGGGGTGGGACATCCCCGCGATGGAGGGAGCCAAGGCTGGGCCCTGCCTCTGCCCGCTGCCCTGCCCCGGTCCCCTGGGACCCAGCCCTGCCCGTCCAGAGTGGGCACTCCTTGTGACCAGCGTCCTGCGCTGGCACCCGGGCCGGTGCCGCGGCTGGCTGGGGAGGGAACAGCTGCACAGGAGCAGTGGGATGGGGACGGCTGTGCCCACCCGTCCCTGGCCGCACTGTGCAGGGTGGAGCTGGCCCCATGGCGGGCAAAGAAAGAGCCCATTGAGGGCTGGCACGGTGCGGCGGCTGGAGAGGCAGCGTTGGGCAGCGTGTGCTCGGCAGAGCAGTCCCCGCCGTGCCCGGGAGCTGGGGCAGGCCCCTGCGCTGCCTGTGCCCTGGCTGGGGATGCAGGGGCGCCGCCGGCCGCCGTGGGATTGCCTGCCGGGGCAGCCGCAAAGCCCCACAGTGAGGAGTGGGGGCCAGGATGCCTCGTTAGGTGCTGCCCGGCTGGGACTGGTCTCACTCTTGCCTGTCTTGGCAGGGACATTGGGAAGCGCCTGGAGGTGCGGCGGAAGGTGGATGCCTGCCTGGGGAAAGCCAACTACATCAGCCGGCTGGAGCATGCACAGGCCAGGCTGACGCTGTCATACAACCGGCGGGGGGACTTGGCCATCCACCTGGTCAGTGCCATGGGCACCCGCTCCACCCTTCTGGCCGCCAGGTAGGTGCCGGGCTGTGGGGGGCCCCAGGGCAGCCCTAGGTCTGGGCTGGCACGAGTGGGTTTGTGGGATGCTGGCACCCACCTCTCGCCCCGCTTACCCAGGCCCCATGACTTCTCGGCTGATGGCTTCAATGACTGGGCCTTCATGACGACGCACTCGTGGGACGAGGATCCCTCTGGGGAATGGGTGCTGGAGATCGAAAACACTAGCGACGCCAACAACTATGGTAGGGCTGGGCTGGGCTGCCCTCACCCCCACCGCTGCCTCCCCGAAGCCGGGAGCAGGAGTAGCATGGGCTCCCAGAGCAGAGAGGCCGGTGGCGTCTCGGGTGCTTTGCAGTGACCTGGCTGGGGAGAGCCTGGAGCTGGGCACGTGGGGAGGGGATGGGGCTGCTCTGGGGGCAGTGGGGCTCTGTGGTAGCCTTTGGGCAGCCCTGCACTGGGACATAGCCACGTGCTGCGGGCTCTCCCAGCCAGTAAATGTGCACAGCCCCGCTGTCCCCCAACAGCCTTGGCCGGTACAAGCTCCCTCCCTGTGCCTGCCCCGAGCGCCTGTGGGCCCGTCGGTGGTCCTCACCCTGACTCGTTGCAGGCACGCTGACCAAGTTCACGCTTGTGCTGTACGGGACAGCCACCGACTCCCCTGGCCTCTCCAACCAGCTGGAGAGCAGCGGCTGTAAGACGCTGACACCCAGCCAGACCTGCGTGGGTGAGTGTGGGGCCGGTGGGGAGGGGAGGGGGCCGTGGGGCGCAGGCAGCCCCCCTCTGCTGACCCTGCCTTTCCCGCAGTCTGTGAGGAGGGGTACTACCTGCACCAGAAGAGTTGCCTGAAGCGCTGCCCTCCCGGCTTCGCACCTGGCGTCCAGAACATGCACTACAACCTAGAGAACAGCGTGGAGCCCATCGCGCCCCACCTCTGCCTGCCCTGCCACCCCTCCTGCGCCACCTGCGCGGGGCCCGGCCCCAACCAGTGCCTCACCTGCCCTGCGCACTCCCATTTCAGCAGCCTGGACCTCTCCTGCTCCCACCAGACGCAGAGCAGCCGTGCGTCCCCTGCCCTGGCAGATGGCGAGGGGCTGGCCGAGGCTCCCGCTACAGCCAACTTGCCCGTCCTCATTGCCAGTCTCAGCTGCGTCCTCATCGTTGTCATATTTGTCACCATTTTCCTGGTGCTGCAGGCACGCTCGGGCTTCAGCCTGCGGGGCGTGAAGGTCTATGCCCTGGACAGCGGGATCATCTCCTACAAGGGCCTCCCCTCCGACATCTGGCAGGAGGAAGGCCCCTCTGAGTCGGACGGTGAGGAGTATGAGGCCCACAGCGAAAGGACTGCCTTCATCAGAGACCAAAGTGCCCTTTGATGAGCCCTACCGCCCCTCCTTCCTCCCTGCCCAGCACCGCGGGGCCAGGGCAGGTGAGGCCGAGGGGCCCCGGACTCTGCCCCCGTCTCCCTCCCGCACTGCGGCAGCCCGGGGCTCCCCCCTAACTGGCACCGTCCCTCCGCCCCGGCCTGGGCTGCCAGGCACAGCCCTGTCGCCACCGTCCTCGGCTCGGCACCGTCCCAGTCTTGCACCATCTCTCTTGGTCCTGTGTCCATGCTGGGGTGTTTGATGGTGGTGGGGCTCCTGGCCCTGTGCTGGCAGCCATGTCCCCTGCTGGGGGTCACAAGAGTCCCCCAGGGTGGTCCCTGCGTTGTCACTGCTCCGTCTGCACTGGCCAGGGCAGGGCCAGTGCTGCCCCATCAGCCATCCCCCTGCCACCCTTGCCAGCTGCCGGGCCTCCGCCTGCGTCCCTGCTCAGCCCGCCGGCTCCCGGCTCCCCGCCACGTCCCCAGGGCCTGTCCACCTCCACTCGTGCCCTTCAACAGCAATAATGGCCAGGCCTCAGCCTCTGCTGCCTGCTTGCCAGCTGCCTGCCCATCCCACCGCGGCTGCGGCTGCCTGCAGCGTGGACAGGACCCCCCCTGCACTGGAGCGTGTGGGGCAGGGCAGAGCCTTGTGCCCGAGGTTTAGCCCGCCAGTGTGGGCAGGGACCCCCTTGCACAGACCCTGCTCTGCGGGGCAGCCCCGAGCCCCCGTGTGTTGTGGCCCCAGGCAGGGCTGTGCACGCTGCTGGCTGGGGCAGTGGGGCAGCGCCGGTGCCTGCGCTGCCCCGGCTCTGCCCACAGCCCCCCTGCGGCCCCTGCCCCCCGACGTGCCTTGCCCCCACTTGGTGACAATCTGTTCTGCTCCCTGCTGGAGGCCCTTCCTGGCACCGCCTGCCCTCGCCGCCCCTTCCCCGCAGGCTGGGGGCCGGTGCCGTGAGCCCCTTCGCCGTCCACGGCTGCACCCCGGGGCACGGGCTCCCACCTGCCCCGTGCCAGCGCCAGCCCCGTCCCGCTGCGGCCGGAGCCGCTGGCTGGGGGCCACAGGACTATTTTTCTATAATAACTTTTTGGTGCACAGTAATTTTTTCTTGTAATTTAATCAGCCGGGAGCTGCCTCCTGAGCCTGTTTTTAATTTAATGGATGTGGATATAACGCTAGAGAGACTGAGTTATTAAATGTTCAGAACTATGCAATCTAGCTCCGGTGCCTGTGCTCTGTGTGCCGCAGCAGCGGGTGGCCGGGTGGGGATGGCAGCCCGGCCGCGGGGGCAGGAGGGGGCAGGGTCACCCCACGCCGCTGCCCTGGGCCCGTGGGGGCCCCTCGCATCTGCTGCGCAGCCGGGGGCCGGGGCCCTGCCTGCAGCCGGGGCAGGGGCTCCTCGCTGGGGGGTGTGCGGGCCATGCAGGCTGCCGAGCTGCCCACCCTGGTGCAGCTGCAGGAGCCCGAGGTGGCAGGTTCCCCCCCAGCCAGCACAGAGAAACCCCCCCCCCAGGAGGGAAAAAGCCGCCCAGAGCCGGGGGCTGCCCTACCCAGGCTGCGGGCTGGGGCTGCTATTTGGGGATGTGGTGGGGATTTGGCACCCAGGCAGGGACCGTCCCCGTCACCTGAGCGATGGGAAGCAACTGCTTATGGGGAACCTGCAGAGAGGGGAGTTAATTTGGGAACCAGCTGCAGCGGGTGCAGGTGAGGGGGCAAAACTCCGGGGGAACTTGAACAGCGCGTGGGCTGAGCGCCTCTGCCGCAGCCCGGGACCAGCTGCACTCGCACGCTGCAGCCACGGTGTCCAGGAGCCCCCGCAGCCCTGGGGCTGGAGCCAGGACCCGGGACCCGCTTGTGCCCTGGCTGTGCCCCGGGGCAGACCCACCCCCCGCCCCACCAAGCCCCCCAGGAGGGTCTGCTGGGGCTGTGCTCGCTCGCAGAGGCAGCTCCTCTCTGCAGAGCCCCTTGGACTCGCTCTGCTCGTGCCTGCGGTGGCTTCCTGTGGTCAGGAGCGAGTTCCCCGCGGGCTGCAGGCGCTGCTCACCCAGCGCTTCCCTTTCGCCCAGAGCCGGGCTGGGGACGGATCCCTGCCGCCCCTCGGCGGGGGGCTGCGTGGCCCTGAGGTGGCAGGTCGTGGGTGGGGGCAGCCGGGCGCTGCGGGCTGGCTGCGGCCATCGGGGGCTGCAGCAGCGGCTCCCACTGGGGAGTGGGCAGCGGCCGCGGCCCCACAGGGCTCTGCAGGATGCGGGAAGGCAGATGGAGGATGTGAAACTGTGAGCTGCAGCATGGACCACAGCAGCCTTCCTGCTGCAGGCAGTGGTAAAGGCTTCCAGGGAAGGGGAGCTTCTGCACTTGCCATCCCACCCACAGCCTCGCAGCACAATCCTTACCGGCCTGGCACCACAGGAGGGGCGGCCCCCTGGCCCCTGGGCTCGGATGGCTCCCAGCAGAGGTGCCGGGTGTCCCTGGCGCAGCCCAGTGCATGCCGGAGGGATGCTGGGGCAGGGAGGAGCAGCCCCTCGGCTGCTTGCGAAACACTTGCTGAGCTTGTGACGCTGCTGCGAGTGTCTCGGGCCAGTGGGGTGCGTGGACGTTTGTGGTGGGACCCGCAGCTCAGGCAAAAAATAAAACTACTCCTGGGCCGGCTCCATGGCCGGGGCCGGGGGGGGCTGGGGGCAGGCTGGCATCTGCTGCAGATTGGTCCAGCTGCAGCGCTGGCGCTGGCAGAGCTGCTCTGACCCTCGAACCTCCGGGGGAGCCGGGCACCGGCGGTGCCGGGGAGCGTCAGCGGCGCCGAGTGCCATGGCAGCGCCCCTGCAATGCATCTGCCAGGGCTGAGTGGTCCCACTGTGGCACCAGTGAAGCACGTTGAGGGGGGAAGCGCCTGGGGCTGCCGCAGGGATGGGGGTCCCGGCCGTATGGGCGCAGGCTGGCACCAAGGGCTGGGACACGGCTCAAAGGGTGCCCATGCGGTGGCCGCTCTGTCCTGTGGCCTTTCAAGGCCACAATGGCCAAGATCAGGGGTGGCGATGGGATGTCCCCCCTTCAGCAGGGCTGCTCAGAACCCTGGGGACCCCCCAGGTCCCCTCCCCAGTCCCTGCAGCCTCTCGGGGAAGCAGGGGCACAGAGGGTGCTGGGGGCCAGGCGGGACAGGGCACGGCTGAAGGGGCTTTGCAGGGTGAAACCCCTGCAGGGACGGGGCTGAGCTCAGGATCCCCAGGGATGATGGACCACAGCGGGGCGAGGGAGAGCCCCGGGCCTCTGCAGAGCTGGATCCTTGGTGCGAGGGAGCCGGAGGGGCAGCGGGGCTGGGGGCTGCCCGGTGATGGCGGAGCCGTGTGCCGGTGTTGGCCCTGCGTGCGGGGGCTGGCAGGGAGGGGAGGAAGCACAGGAAATCTCGCAATGGCTGTATGGTCAGCACCGGGTTTCCTGTTCCTCCCCAGGAGCCGGAGCTGCACCAGGTCCAGACTGTGCCGGCCCCGGCCCCGGGAGGACGCCAGCGCCAGCTCCGCGGCAGGGACTTCGCAGCACACGCAGGTTGGAGGGGCTGTGCCCCATGGATCGCTGGTGGGGACAGGGGACCCCTTTGCGGGGCTGGGGGGGTCTCAGCCCTGACCCTCTGGGGGAGAAGGGCTGTACCAGGGGATGTCCTGCCCTACACAGAGACGTCCCCCAGCACCCCTGTGCTCCTGCCGCGCTCTAGCCTTGGGGGAGGGCACCCTGCGACTGTGGCTGGGACCAGTTTGGCTCCCAACAGCCATGCTGGAGTCCCGGGTGCTGGGACGCATCCATGCTCAGCACCTTCCTCTGGGTCTCAGTGCCCTGTCCCCTTCCTGCCATCTTCCCACCCGTGCCCTGGCCGCCGGGAGCTCCCCTGTCCCGGCAGCCCAGCTGCCCCTGCAATGGGCACAGGGGTGCTCATGCCAATGGGCAGAATGGGGACGGAGATGCCAGACTGTGAGGGGCTGATGGGTGGGGGGCACGGCTGCGCTGCCCGTGGGGAGCAGACCCGCACGCACAGCAGAGGTGACGCTGCTGGTTTTGACCACACACTTCCTCCTCCCCGGCACCATCCCCACTGGCCCCAGCTGCCGCGAGGCTTGGGGCGCGACCAGCCCTCCCGCCTGCTTTGGACGCGCTTTGCCAGGCAGATTGTGCAGGGCCGGGAAGATTCTACCCCCCACCGCCGGCTGTCCTGGGCACCACGTCCTGGTGACAGGGCGACAGGGCGGGAGGGTGTGAAATGCCACGGCCGCTGAGGGGGGGGCTGTGGGGCACGGGGTGGCAGCAGCGGCTCAGGCTCTTGTGCAGCTCTGCAGCCTCCGCCTGCCCGGGACGGCGGCGCCATGGGCTTTGGGCCGGAGCTGTGGTGCCCACGGGGGCACAGCGCACTGCTGCGGCTGCAGGACAGCGAGCTGCGCCTCCTGGAGCTGATGAAGAAGTGGATGTCGCATCGCGCCAAGAGCGACCGGGAGTACGCAGGGATGCTGCACCACATGTTCTCCCAGCTGGAGAAGCAGGAGGGCCCTGGGCAGCTCCGCGCCGGTGACCACGGCGGCCAGATCGGGGAGGTAGGGCTGCCCCGTGGCAGGAGCTCACCCCGCAGAGCCCAGCACAGCATGGTGCAGTGCCAGAGGGTGGCCGTCCCTGACACCCTGTCCCCGCAGTCCTGGTGGGTGCTGGCAAGCCGGACGGAGACGCTGAGCCAGATTCTGCGGCGGCACGCGGAGGAGCTGGCGGCGGGGCCCCTGGCCAAGCTGAGCCTGCTCATCCGTGACAAGCAGCAGCTCCGCAAGGCCTTCAGCGAGCAGTGGCAGCAGCTCAGCCAGGAGTATGCCCGGGTACGCGGGTCCCGGCGGGGGGCCCAGGGGGTCCAGTCCGGCCCCGCTCCCCTGACGGTGTCTCCCTCCCCAGACCACACAGCAGGAGATGGAGAAGCTGAAGGCGCAGTACCGCAGCCTGGCGCGTGACAGTGCCCAGGCCAAGCGCAAGTACCAGGAGGCCAGCAAAGGTGCTGCCTCCCTGCCCCTGCCTCCCCCGTCCCGGCCCATGGGGTCCCCTCCTGGCTCCCCACGTGGGTCGGGGATGGCTGGACGCCCCCGCACCCTGTGGGACCCACGGCACAGCCTGGACCGGGTTGGGGGTCCAGGGGCGGGTGGTGTGGGGGGAGCCCAGCCTGGCGCCTGGAGAGCCGGCAAAACTCCCGGGGGCTACAGCCCTGGGGCACTGCACTGCGGGCTGGGAGCATCCCCATGCACAGGGAGGTGTGTGACCGCCCTGGCCCCCCCCTGCTGGCCCTGGGACCCCCCTTCCAGCCCCATCACCCACCCCGGCACCTGCCCCAGCCCCGCTGGGCGCCCCTGCCCCTCACCAGCTACTCGGGGGGAATCGTCGCAGCACTGGGGCTGGCAACAGCAGTGGGTGTTTTCCACGGCCTCTCCCCCCAGACAAGGAGCGGGACAAGGCAAAGGAGAAGTACGTGCGCAGCCTCTGGAAGCTCTATGCCCTGCACAACCAGTATGTGCTGGCCGTGCAGGCGGCCACGCTCCACCACCACCACCACTTCCAGCGGGCGCTGCCCAGCCTCCACAAGTCCCTCTACAGCCTGCAGCAGGAGATGGTCCTCATTCTGTAAGAGCCCCGCGCCCCGCTGCCCGCCCCGGCCCTGGGCACCCCCGTGGGCCCTGAGAGCCAGCAGCGCTCCCCGCTCCTGCCGGAGCCCTGCCGGCCACCAGCATCCTGCCTGCCCCATCGCCTGCCCCACGCACCCCCTGCCCCTCACGGTGACGCTCTGCAGCGCCACGGGAGATGTGGGGACCGAGGATGTGAGCCAGGGGCAGGCAGGGACCGGTCTCCCCAGGTGGCGGGGCTGGGACAGGGGTGGTGACGCCTGGCCACAGGGTCCCTGGGCTGGGGGACACAGGAGCCCAGCAGCTCCCGGTGCCTGTGTCCCCTCAGGAAGGAAATCCTTGGGGAGTACTANACAGGCGCAGCGGGACCTGCTGGCTGGCAAGCTGGCGGAGCTGGGGGCTGGGGAGCCCCTGCCCGCCCTGCCTCTGCAGGAGGACCGGCNCAGCATCAGCAGCCTGGTGCAGGAGGACGTGCTGGCTGTGCACCAGGAGATCGCTGGTGCCATTCAGGCCATCGACCCTGACACCGAGTACAGCGGCTTCGTCCAGAGCCACAGGTACGGCCCCACGCGGCCGGAGCCCCTCAGCCGGGCACGGCCCCGCCAGCCACAGACGCCAGGGGCTGGTAGAGGGGAGGTGGGAGGCAGAGCCACACTGGGTGCCTGCAGGTATGGCTCCCAGCTGCCGCCAGCCGTGTCCTTTGACGAGAGCTTGCTGGGGGAGACAGAGAGCCTGGTGGCAGGGGAGCTGCAGCTGAACGAACTGACCATCGAGAGCGTCCAGCACTCGTGAGTGGGGCTGGGCCATGGGCAGGGGCCGCCACTGCTGGCAGCACGGCTCAGCGCCCTCCGGCACCGGTGCCTCTTGCAGCCTGACATCGGTCGAGGAGGAGCTGGCGGCTGCCACGGAGGCCGTGAGCAGCAAGGAGCAGCGGGTGTGGGAGCTGCAGGCAGAGATCCGGGGCGAGGAGCAGGGCCGGAGCCCCGGGGAGCGGTGAGGTGTGGTGGGCAGGGGGCGAGGGGCCGGGGGCGGCAGGGACTGACTGCCCCGTCCCACCCCCAGGGTGCACTTGCTGGGCAAGCGGCAGGGGCTGCAGGNGCGGAGCGGGGGGCACGCCGGGCTCAGGTCACCCCCCCCACCCGGCGTACAGCTCAAACCTCCCCCCCAGGAGCAGGAGCGGAGTGGGGCCACGGCGCTGGAGACCCTCAAGAACCACATCTCAGGCATCACCAAGTACTTGGTGAGTCCCTGAGCACCCCCGGCCACCCTGCCCTCCCACTTGGCTGCCTTGCCAAGCCTCCCTGCCCCTCAGCACCCCCTGCCCTCTCCTCTCCAGTCCCACACCCCCCTCCTGTCCCTGCTGCCGCCCCCGCTCCCCCTGTGCCCAGGGCACAGCTTCCAGCCACTGCTGCTGCCCCCACCTCCGGCACGATCCGGGGGCTCGGCTGGGCTCACCCCTGTCTCCATCCAGCTGCCACCCCCCGTGCCCCTGATCCCGGAGGTGCAGAAGCCGCTGTGCCAGCAGGCCTGGTACCACGGGGCCATCCCGCGCTCAGAGGTGCAGGAGCTGCTGAGCTGCAGCGGGGACTTCCTGGTGCGGGAGAGCCAGGGCAAGCAGGAGTACGTGCTCAGCGTGCTATGGGACGGGCAGCCCCGGCACTTCATCATACAGGCTGCCGACGTGAGTGGCCGCAGGCGGGGAGAGGCAGCTGGGGGTGGCCCTGTGCGGGCAGGGGGGCGTCCCGGCCAGTCACAGCCCCGGCTCGGCAGCCAGCAGGGCCCTGGTGTGAGTGCAGGGGACGCGTGTGTGGGGTACAAGTTGTGTGCGCCCGTCCTTCGACGGGACAGGCGCGGGGGGTGAACCCTGCGTCGTAGACGTGAATGCCCGCTCGTGTGTGCTTGCCGTGCCTGCTGTGCATGGGTGCCCTGCGGCGTGTGCATGCGTGCACACTCCTTCATGCATGCACAGCCCTGCGCCCCAGCCCTCATGGGCATACCCATGCGTGGGTGCAGGAAACCCCCTCAGCCCCCGCTCTCCACAGAACATGTACCGGCTGGAGGGGGAAGGCTTCCCCACCATCCCGCTGCTCATCGAGCACCTCCTGCAGAGCCAGCAGCCCATCACACGGAAGAGCGGGATTGTCCTGGCCAGGGCTGTGCCGAAGGTGATGGCGGGCAGAGGGGAGGAGGACAAGTCCCCTGTGCATGGAGGAGCCCTGCCCAGCCCCTTCTCCTGCCCAGGAGATCGCACTTCTCCAGCCAGACATGGTGACTCAGCCCTGGGGGTGGGGACCTGGGGGGTGAGGACACCCCCTGGGGGCTCCATGAGAGGGAGCTGAGAGGTGGGGGGGATGTGGGCCTGGGGTGGGGTGGGATGGGGGGACGGCTCACTGCCTTCAGTGTCCACTCACTGCAGGACAAATGGGTGCTCAACCACGAGGACGTGCTGCTGGGGGAGCGCATCGGCCGGGTGAGTCAGGGTGCTCGGGTCCCTGCCCAGGTGGGGTCTGTGGGAGGACAGGGCTGTCCCAGGGGGTCTGTGGCAGCGCAGGGCTGTCCTCACGGGTGCTGCAGGAGGGCAGGGGGTGCCTCGGGCCATGCCGCGGCAAGCTGGGCCGGTGCATCCACTTCTCTTGGCAGGGAAACTTTGGGGAGGTGTTCAGCGGCCGCCTGCGTGCTGACAACACCCCCGTGGCTGTGAAATCCTGCCGGGAAACCCTCCCACCTGAGCTCAAGGCCAAGTTCCTGCAGGAAGCCAGGTCTGTGCGACCGTCACCCTTGTCCCAGCCTGTCTGTCTGTCCTCGGGACCTGGGGCCATTGAAACCCCACTGGGACTGTAGCATCCTTGTGCTGAGGGCTGTGTCCCCAGGCCAGCCGGGTACAGCGTCCTGGCGATGGCACGGAGGTGGCCCCTGCACGCTCACCGTGCCCATTTTTGTCCCCACAGGATCCTCAAGCAGTACAACCACCCCAACATCGTCCGGCTCATCGGCGTCTGCACCCAGAAGCAGCCCGTTTACATTGTCATGGAGCTCGTGCAGGGTGAGCAGCCCCATCCTGCAGCCCTCATGCCGCCGGCGCAGCTGGTGCACGCGTGTGCAAGCACGCCACGGTGTGCCAGGGCAGCCGCCCACCAGCTCAGACATCCGGGGCGCAGGGGGGGACTTCCTGAGCTTCCTGCGCAGCGAGGGGCCCCACCTGCGGGTGAAGGAGCTGATCAAGATGACGGAGAACGCTGCTGCCGGCATGGAGTACCTGGAGAGCAAGCACTGCATCCACAGGTGGGCTGCGGCAGCATGGGCGGGCGCCAGGCAGGGCACGATGAGCCCCCGCTGTCCCCCCATCCCGTGCCAGGCAGAGGACCCTGGGGACGGGCAGGCGTGTGGCTGATGGCTCTGGGTTGTGCCAGGGACCTGGCTGCTCGCAACTGCCTGGTGACGGAGAAGAACACCCTGAAGATCAGTGACTTTGGGATGTCACGGGAGGAGGAGGATGGTGTCTATGCCTCCACGGGGGGGATGAAGCAGATCCCTGTCAAGTGGACCGCCCCTGAAGCACTCAATTATGGTATGGGATGGAGCCTGGCATGGCCTGGTAGCGCCATGGCACAGCTGGGAGCCAGGATTTGGGGGCACACTGTCCTGTTCCCACACGCTGGGTCCTGGGGAGGGAGGCAGAGAGAGCGGGGGCTGCCCAGCCCTCGGAGTGTGGACACAGCCAGGGCAGTGGTGCCATGGGTGTCCCCAGCCGCCAGCATCCATCCTGCCCCACCTCCCCAGGCAGATACAGCTCCGAGAGCGATGTCTGGAGTTTTGGGATTCTGCTGTGGGAAGCCTTCAGCCTGGGTGCCGTCCCCTACGCCAACCTCAGCAACCAGCAGATGCGAGAGGCGGTGGAGCAGGGTGAGGGACCTGGGGGCCCCTGCGGGGTCGTGGGCCCAGCACTGCAGGTCCACGGCGCAACTGCACCCACAGGACTGGGCTGTGGGGAGTGAGGGGCCAGTGTCCCCAGCTGCCATGTCCCCGTCCCTGCCGTCCCCCAGGCGTGCGGCTGGACCCCCCCGAGCAGTGCCCCGAGGAGGTGTACCGGCTGATGCAGCGGTGCTGGGAGTACGACCCCCGCAAGCGGCCCAGCTTCGGCACCATCCACCAGGACCTCATCGCCATCCGCAAGAGGCACCGGTGAGGGGGGGCACCGGCCGAGGGCCGCCCCCGCTCAGGACAGCACCGTGTGCCCCGCATCCACCCCGCCGCCCCTCGGGGGGACGCGGGTGCTGCGGGGCGGCCGGACGTGGCTGTGCCCCCTCCCCAGCGCGGGGCAGGGGGCTCCTGCACAGCCCGGGGATGTGGCACCCGCAGCTCCCACCGGGCCTCGTCCGGAGCAATAAACGGAGGAGCTCTGCAGCGCCGCGTCCGTGGGGTACGGGGGGCGCAGACCCCGCGGAGGCCAGCGGGGCCCTGCCCTGCGCTGCACCGGGGACGGGGCACAGCGGGACGACCCCGGGGCTGCGGGGGTCTGTCCAGGGGTGTCCCCCAGGCTACGGGGAACGGCCAAGCCTGCCCCGGGGCTGCGGGGGGGCTGGCTGGGCCTGTCCCGGGGCTGTCCTGGGATGCCCGGGCCTGTCCCCGGGGCTGCGGGGGTCCCGGCAGGGTCGGT
>VXBO01011662.1:28644-39445 GCA_013400135.1 Rhinoptilus africanus | reverse complement strand
TGCCGTGGGCAAGCGGCCACTTCCATCTCGTGTCCCCCGGCCCCCCGTCCTGCCCCCGCGCCCGGCCCCTCCTCGGCACCGTCGCCGCTGTGTCCCGGTGCAGGTCTGTCCCTGCGGCCCTCCGGGATGAAGCTGAAGAAGCAGGTAACAGTGTGTGGAGCTGCCATCTTCTGCGTGGCCGTCTTCTCCCTCTACTTGATGCTGGACAGGGTGCAGCACGACCCCACGCGCCACCAGAGCGGGGGCAACTTCCCCAGGGTGAGCGGCAGGGCTGCGGGGACGGGACAGCGGGCAAGTGGCCAGGGCTAGCTCGGGCCAGCTGGCACAGCCTGAGGTCGTTCGGTTGCCTGGGCCAGGGCTCGTTCCCTGACGCTGTCAGTGCACGCGGGGGCTGGGACCCCCCCGTCAAAGGGCACCAGAGGCTGTCACGGCGGCCTCTGTGTCCCCAGAGTCAGATCTCGGTGCTGCAGAACCGCATAGAGCAGCTGGAGCACCTGCTGGAGGAGAACCACGAGATCATCAGCCACATCAAGGACTCGGTGCTGGAGCTGACGGCCCATGCGGAGGGGCAGCCAGCACTGACCCACCACACGCCCAATGGCTCCTGGGTGCTTCCCCCCGAGAGTCGCCCGAGCTTCCTCTCCGTCTCCCCACAGGACTGCCAGTTTGCCCTGGGGGGCAAGGGCCAGAGCCCAGACCTACAGGTGAGGGGCCGTCATCTGAGCCCCGCAGCTCAGGGCCCATCTCTGACAGCATGAGGGGATCCATGCTCAGGCGGCTGTGGGGTCCTGGCACTACTCTTGGGGGTCTCTCAATCCAGTGTCTGCCCTGACCCCTGTCTCCCACCCAGCAGATGCTGGCTGTCTACTCCCTGCTGCCCTTCGACAACCAGGATGGCGGCGTGTGGAAGCAAGGCTTCGATATCACCTATGAGCCCAATGAGTGGGATACTGAGCCCCTGCAGGTGTTTGTGGTGCCACACTCCCACAATGACCCTGGTGAGCAGCGGGCTAAGGCCAGCGAGGGAGGAGAAGGGCTAGGCCAGGTCCTGCCACCCCACACTGCTGGTGGGGAAGGACTGGGCCCCACGCAGTGACCCCCCCCGTGTGCTGGCAGGCTGGATCAAGACCTTTGACAAGTACTACTATGACCAGACACAGCACATCCTCAACAGCATGGTGCTGAAGATGCAGGAGGACCCGCGCCGGCGCTTCATCTGGTCCGAGATCTCCTTCTTTTCCAAGTGGTGGGACAACATCAGTGCCCAGAAGCGGGCTGCGGTGCGGAGGTAGGGCTGCCCGCTGTCCCCGTGGCCGGCGCGGTCCCTGCCTGGAGGCAGGGCACTGCGGGAGGCGCTGGCTGCGAGCACAGGGCATGAGAGGGAAGGGCCCTGGGGAGATGAAGGCAGCCCTGGCTGCAGTGCCGCGGCCGTGACCTCCACAGTCCTCACCGTGGGGTGCCCTGGCACAGCAGCAGCCTCTTGATTCCTCGAGAGGTCAAAACCCCAGCAGTGTGGAGTGAGAGCCAGGGTGCTGCCAGCGCGGGGGCCTCCGCAGCGGGGGCCTGAGGGGCCGAGGGAAGCAGGTCTCGCCCCCCTGCTCCCTGTGCTCATGGGGCTGGGAAAATCCCTCTGGTCACTGTAACTGCGAGCGCTGCTGCAGAGCCTGAGTGGTGCCAGAGCCTCGTAAGGCCCAGGGCACCCTCGGCGGGGTGGGAGACCTGGAGAGCAGGATTGTGTGGTGGGAGAGGGCCCCCTCGTCAGCCCCCCTGCCCCGGGAGGGCTAGGGGTGGAGGACAGAGGGAACATGGGCTGTGGGGCACAGTGGAAGGTGTTGGTCTCTGTGGGGATGGGCTCTGGTGGGGGTCTCGGGGTGCTGTGGGGGGATGTCTGTGTGGGGACAGTGGGCAGCGGGCCATGGCAGCTGATGGTTGCAGAGGTGGCTCCAAGATGGAGGGAGGGTCTGCCATGGCCACAGGGCTCTACCCGGAGCTGATCACATCTCGTGTGTCCCTTGCAGGCTGGTTGGCAACGGGCAGCTGGAGATGGTGACAGGCGGCTGGGTGATGCCTGATGAGGCCAATTCCCACTATTTCGCCATGATCGACCAGCTGATTGAGGGGCACCAGTGGCTGGAGAAGAACATCGGTGAGAGCCAGGGGATGCCTGGCAGGAGGGGCAGAGTGCTGGCTGGGGGACTGCGCCAGCGGGTACCCCCATCCCTGCCAGGAGCCTGCTCATGGGAGGTACTGCCGGTGCAGGGCTGATGGGTCTCTGTGTCCGCAGGCGTGACGCCCCGGTCAGGCTGGGCTGTGGACCCCTTTGGGTACAGCTCCACCATGCCCTACCTGCTGAAGCGCTCCAACCTGACGGGCATGCTCATCCAGCGCGTGCACTACGCCATCAAGAAGCACTTTGCTGCCACCCAGAACCTGGAGTTCATGTGGAGACAGACATGGGGTGAGGGGCTGCTGGGAGGTGACGGCAGAGGTGGCCCTGCTGGGGTGGGTGTCAGTAGGGAACACCTACAGACTGTTTTCCTGTGTGGATGGCGAGACGAGCACCAGGCGACGATGGCTCTGTCCTGCAGTGGTTTTGCTCTGTGGGACAGCCCCAGGGTGACTCCCCAACCTCATGGCAAGGCTGCTGTGCTCTCTGGGGTCCCAGCGAGTGAGCCTGTGTGCCAGGTCTGCTGTGCCCAGCAGACATCCCCGTGGGCCCCCCTGCTTGGGGATAGGCAAGACAGAGCCGTTGCTGGTGCTCATCTGTCCTTGGTCCCGCAGATCCAGATGCCAGCACCGACATCTTCTGCCACATGATGCCCTTCTACAGCTACGATGTGCCCCACACCTGTGGGCCAGACCCCAAGATTTGCTGCCAGTTCGATTTCAAGCGCCTGCCAGGTGGCCGGATCAACTGCCCGTGGAAGGTGCCTCCCCGAGCCATCACCGATGCCAACGTGGCAGAGCGGTGAGTGCTGCAGGGGCAGGGGTGCAGCACTGAGCCCCACAGCCCTGTCTGGGAGCCGGCCTCACACCCTGGCTCCCCCACGGCAGAGCTCAGCTGCTGCTGGACCAGTACCGCAAGAAGTCCAAGCTGTACCGCAGCAAGGTGCTGCTGGTGCCCCTGGGAGATGATTTCCGCTATGACAAGCCCCAGGAGTGGGATGCCCAGTTCCTCAACTACCAGCGCATCTTCGACTTCCTCAACTCCCAGCCCAACCTCCACGTCCAGGTACGTGCAGGGAGGTCCGGGGCAGTGCCGGGGGCTGGGGGGAACAGGGCCCCATGGGCGGAGGTTGTGGGGAGGCCGCCCGCAGAGCTCTGCCAGAGGATGGGCAGTGCTGGGAAGGGTGGGGGGAGCCCCCAGCCACGGGACCCACAGCTGCTCCCCGTCACGCTCAGGGCTGTGTGTGCCATCCTGCAGGCGCAGTTTGGGACACTCTCTGACTACTTTGATGCCCTGTACAAGAAGATGGGCATCGTGCCGGGGATGAAGCCACCTGGGTTCCCAGTGCTGAGCGGGGATTTCTTCTCCTATGCGGACCGGGAGGATCACTACTGGACAGGCTACTACACCTCCCGGCCTTTCTACAAGAGCCTGGACCGGGTGCTGGAGGCCCATCTCCGGTGAGGGGAAGCGGGCTGGGCCCTGGGGCAGCGGTTGTGTGCAGGGGGCACGGGCAAGGGTTGGCTGGGCAGCACCCGGGAGCCCTGGCAGTCCCTCAGTCTGTGCCCAGCCACCAGCGCCCTGGGGGTGACCCAGGTACAGCCCAGGCAGGGCCAAACCCTCGCCCAGCCCCAGGGCAGTGTGTGCCCCCCCCGACCTCCCCGAGGCCAAGGCCTCTGTGCGTGGAGTGCGCAGGCTGGGCACCACGGCAGCGAGGGCAGGCTGGGCTGGCTGCTCCTCCTCCAGCCTGGCAGCGCTCAGCCCACGGCGCTGGGGTGGCAGATGAGGGGCCCTCGGTGACTCTGTCCCTGCGCAGGGGGGCAGAGATCCTGTACAGCCTGGCGCTCGCCCACGCCCGCCGCACTGGCGCTGACGGCAGGTACCCGCTCTCCGACTACTCCCTGCTGAGCAACGCCCGCCGCAACCTGGGCCTCTTCCAGCACCACGACGCCATCACCGGCACCGCCAAGGAGGCTGTGGCGGTTGACTATGGAGTTCGGTGCGTGCAGGGGATTGTGGTGCAGCCCTGGGGGATCTCTCTTGGACAGGAATTGGTGGGCATGGGGCTGGGAGCATGGTTGGGTGTGGGGTTCCCGTGGGTCCCCCCTCCGAGGTGGGTGTTGTGGGAAGGCTGGGACAGGGCAGGGGGATGGTCCCAGGTGCCTCACTCTGCCTGTGCCCCAGGCTGCTCCACTCCCTCACCAACCTCAAGCGCGTCATCATCAATGCTGCGCATTACCTCGTGCTGGAGGACAAGGACGTCTACCATCATGACCCTGCCTCACCCTTCCTTGGCACGGTGAGCGGCACCTCGCTCTGGGCTCCCCATGCCCCAGTACGCTGAGCCATGCTGGGGCGTCTGTCCCCGCGGCCCCAGGGAGCTGGTGCTGCGTGGGGGCCTGGGGAAAGAGTCCCAGCTGTGCCTGTGTCCCTGGGCCCGGCTGGCAGGGGCGGTGGGTGCACCCCAGCTCTGACTGCTCCTCTCTCTCCCCAGGATGACACGCGCCCCAGCCAGGACTCCCTCCCAGAGAGAATGGTGGTCAAACTGGACACCTCGCCCCGGTAGGGGCTGCCTGCCTTGCTCTTGGGGCTTGTGGGGCAGTGAGGGGGGTACGTGGGACTCTGTGAAACAGTGGGTGGGTGCATGGGACCTGTGGGTGGTGTGGGGCATGGGGTAACTGTGACTCCATGGGGCTGGGGTGGCCATCCCTGTGTGACCCCACCCCACAGGTTCCTGGTGGTGTTCAACCCGCTGGAGCAGGAGCGCCTGAGCATTGTGCCGGTGCTGGTGGATTCCCCACATGTGCGTGTGCTCTCCGAGGAGGGGCAGCCCCTGCCATCCCAGCTCAGTTTGCACTGGGGCTCTGCCACTGACACGGTGCCCAACATCTACCAGGTATGGGGTGCCCCAATGCGACTGCCCGCCCCCATCCTCAGCCTGCACAGCCCATGCATGCCAGCCTCCCGTTCTCGCACGCTGCTCCTATGATCAGGACACCCTGTGAGCCCTCCTCTGTGGCAACAAGAGTCCCCGCACCACAACACAAGCTTCTACTGCTTGCAAACCCCTCTCAGCAGAGGCCCCAGAAGCGCTGAGCCAACGGCGAGCAGGTCCCCCAGTGCTGGCTGTCCTTTCATGGAGGGGCTGGCTGAGATTTCCGTGCTGCCCGCAGGTGTCTGTCCTGGCCCGCCTGCCCGCGCTGGGACTGCGTGTGCTGCAGCTGCACAAGTCCTTCAACGGCCAGGCCGCTCTGAAGTCCTCCGTGCGCCTGTACCTGCATGGCCGGGACTTGCCCGTGCGCAAGCAGGAGGCTGTACCTGTGCATGTCTTCCCGGCCACCGCCGATGACTTCTGCCTGGAGAACCAGCACCTGCGGGCCTGCTTCTCGGGACGCTCAGGCCTGCTGCAGGCAAGCATAGGGGTCTGATGGGTGGCACGAGGGTGAAGGAGGGGAGGGAGAAACAGCACTGCCTCCTGCAAGGTGCGCTCACTGCTGTGGTGGCCTGCAACCTGCAGAGCATCCGCCGAGCTGGGGAGGAACAGGAGCAGAGGGTGAGCAGCGAGTTCCTTGTCTATGGCACCAGGACCTCCAAGGACAAAAGCGGAGCCTATCTCTTTTTGCCTGATGGCGAGGCCAAGGTATGGGGACTGCCTCCAAGAGGCAGCTGGCAGCTATGCGATGCTCTTGCAGGCAGCAGCCTCAGTGCAGCCCTCCTTCCCCCACAGCCCTACGCTCCCAAGGACCCCCCAGTAGTGCGGGTGACGGAGGGACCCCTCTTCTCAGAGGTCACCAGCTACTACCAGCACGTCCAGACCATGGTGCGGCTTTACAATGTGCCAGGTGAGAGAATGTGAGGCTGTGCCAGGGAGGTCGCTGGCCCGGGGGTGCTGGGCGACGTTGCCCGTGGGACCCAGTCCCTCACTGCCTGCCCACAGGGGTGGAGGGCCTGTCCCTGGACGTGTCTTGCCTGGTGGACATCCGTGACCACATCAACAAGGAGCTGGCCCTGCGCTTCAGCACTGACATCGAGAGCGATGACGCCTTCTTCACAGACCTCAATGGCTTCCAGGTATCTGGCAGCCTGGGGAGAGACAGCAGCTGCCCTCAGGGGGATAGTGCCCTGGCACCGCAGGAGCCGCCTGCAGCCACTGACCTCTGTTCCTCGGCAGATCCAGCCCCGCAGGTACCAGCGGAAGCTGCCGCTGCAGGCCAACTTCTACCCCATGCCCGCCATGGCCTACATCCAAGACACACAGAGCCGCCTGACGCTGCACACAGCCCAGGCCCTGGGGGTCTCCAGCCTTGGCAGTGGTGAGGAGGGTCCTGCAGGGTGGGCGCAGGGGGACGCGGGGGTGGAGGGTGCTGTGGGCTAGGCACAGGGTGCCCTGGTCTTGCTGTCTCTGGGTTCTCCCTGGCTGTCCCCAGTGCTGTGGGAGCGTTTCTGTGCACAGCAGCAGAGGGGTGTGTAGGGCAGCTGGCTCCTGTTAAAGCCCAGGATGCTGAGACTCCCTCTCTGCAGGCCAGCTGGAGGTGATCCTGGACCGGCGCCTCATGCAGGATGACAACCGGGGCCTGGGCCAAGGACTGAAGGACAACAAGCGGACCTGCAACCGATTCCGGCTCCTCCTGGAGCGCCGCGCCACTGCCAACAAGGTTCGTGGGCTGTGAGGCTGCAGGACGGGGTTTGGGCATGGTGCTGCTCACCCAGAGCGCCCAGCCCTGCCGTGGGCCAGAGCAGGGTGGAGGCATCTGCAGAAAGCCAAGTGTGCGACTGGTGCAGGGGGTGTGTGGGGAGGGTGGGACCGTGGAGTGGCGTCTGTCCTGGTGTGGAGCCATGCCACCCATGTAATCAGTGTTCTTGTCCCGTCGCCTCCCTGCTCTCTATGCATGCGCCATGTCACCCATTCAGAGCTCCGGCTTCTTTTCCAAACTGGCCTCCATGTTTAAAGCCTTTGGCTTCCCTGGCACCAGGACTGGCAGCCCAGAGGTAATGGCCAGCCTGGCCGCACTGTCTCTCCCTGTCTCGTGCACTAGCTCCTAGTGACTAGCCTAGCCAGGCCCCGTAGTCTGACCATTGGCTAGCCAGGGTCTGTGCAGGCTGACCGGCCGGCAGCTGCCCTCCCCCTCCGGGTGCTGGGAAGGGGGGTTGTGGCTGGGCGGGAGCAGCTCTGGGTGCCCTGCCCTGGCAGGCGCCTCCTCTCCGAGCACTGCTGGAGAGGCTGCAAGGAGCGGGAGGCCCCATGGTCCTGTCCAGGCTCTGCCTGGCCCTGCCGCTCCCCTGGCCTCCACTGACCTATGTGCTCTTTGGCAGGTACAGGATGGCCGCCCGATCAGCTTCCCCTCCCTGCTGAGCCACATCACCTCCATGCACCTGAACGCCGAAGCCCTGGTCATGCCCGTGGCTCAGAAAAAGCTGGCCCCACCAGCCCTGCGCTCCTTCATGCCCCTTTCCACCACCCTCCCCTGTGACTTTCACATCCTGAACCTGCGGATGCTGCAGGCAGAGGTGAGCTGTGCCCCATGAGCGGGGCAGGCATGGCCCCCCGCAGCAGGGTTCTCGGGGAGGGGGCGTCTGGCACCCGCTGTCCCCAGCATTGCACCTCATGCCCCGGCTCCCCAGCAGGATGACTCGCTTCCGTCGGCTGAGGCAGCCCTGATCCTGCACCGCAAAGGCTTTGACTGCAGCCTGGAGGCCAAGAACCTGGGCTTTAACTGCACCACCAGCCAGGGCAAGGTGAGAGCGGGCTGCACCTCCACCTATCCCTTGCCCAGGCAAAGCTGGAGGATCTTGGTTTATCAGGAAGGGCATCTGGAGCTTTGCACGAGCCCTGCATCCCCCAGCAAGGACCAGCAGAGCCTGGGCTGGGTCATCCTGGTGCCCTGGGCTCCACAGGGGTCCTGCGAACTGGCTGTGGGACAGCATGTGTGATGCTGCCCCGTGCATGGTGGCACGCTGCCAGGCACCACGTCCCACTCATCCAGGCTACTTGCCTTTCTCCCTCCTCTCTCCCTAGCTGGCCCTGGGCAGCCTGTTCCAAGGGCTGGAGCTTGGCTCCCTGCAGCCCACCTCGCTGACCTTGATGTACCCGCTGGGCATGGCCTCCAACAGCACCAACATCCACCTGGACCCCATGGAAATTGCCACTTTCCGCATCCGCCTGGGGTAGCGTCTCCCAGAGCAGGAGAGGAGCAGACTGGCTGGGCAGCGTGGGAGCAGCCGCGGAGCCCAGCAGCACCAGCACAGCCCGGGAGAGGCTGGGCCAGGGGGCCCCTGGCAGGCAGGCGGGCGCTGGGCAGGAGGTGCCGGACTTGCAAAGGCTGCTGCCTTCTAATTTATTAGTCCTGTGTTCTCAGATAGATTTCAGAAGTGAACTGCAAAGGCTGCTGGATGCTGCCGGGGTATAGAGGGCACAGGCCGGGCACTGCTCCGAGCAGAGCGTGGCTGGCCGGGGCAGCGGGCCAGGCTTGGATGCTGCTGGCAGGATGAGCACAGCTGCCCTGCTGTGTTCGCTCGGTGTCCCCAGGAGGGTGCCCTCCCCAGTGTCATGGGGCAGGAGCCTGGGCTGGTGCCTGGGCTCCCCCCGACCCCTCTGCCAGGAGCCTGGTGGGGTTGGGGCAGCGGGCCGGGGAGGTGCTGTGGACTGGAGACTGAGCTTGCCTGGAGCTTGTAGGAAACACGAGGCTGTTTCAAAGGGCTTCAGTCTGTGTCTAGTTTGTGGTTCTCGCACTGGTTGCGCAGGGGCCCAGGAATAGTGCTCCGTGGGAGGACGGGGCAGCGGGGAGGCAGGCTCGGAGCCGTGCTCGGGGCCAGTCGGGTTGTGCAGGCTGAGAGGGAGCACTGCGAAGCCCTCACCAGTTGCGATGCTCTGGTGCTTGGGGGGCACAGCCGGCTGGTCTGCGGTGCCCCAGGGACTGGGGGAAGCCATGTCACTGGGAGCATCCTCCTGGTTGCTGTGGGGACTGCAGGAGCTGCCATGCTCCCCTTACTCCCCCCGGGGCTAATTACTGCCAAGGGGTGTGGGCAGAGAGGGCCACAGGGAGGGCTGGCGAGGCGGTGGTGCTGGCTGAGCTCTGTCTCTGTTCCCACACAGCCTCCTTGGCCACAGCCGCAAGAATGGGCAGAGCACATGGAGCCGGCACGGAGCAGCCCTGGCAGCTCGGACCTTCGCCCTGCCCCAGGGCAGCGCAGCAGGGCAGGACCCCAGGCCTGGTGGTCGGCTGGGGGTGTGAGCATGCTGTGGGGCTGTGCTGGGGAGCGGGGTACCGCAGCCCTGTGCTGGCACAGCGTGCCACTGGTGGCTCTGCCGGAGCTGGGCTAATGGCATGGCTGGCGGGGGGCCAGGCTGCAGGCGCAGGGCCCGCTGCCCCCCGGGGCTGGGCTGCCGAGGGGCTGCAGCACAGCCTGCGCACCGCAGCCCCAGGGCCAGGGGCTCGCCCCACACCCAGCCTGGCCTGTGGCCCTCGCCCATGACGCCAGGACCCCCAGACGGGCTGGGAGGTCCAACCAGGGCCCATGAACCCAGCGGCCGGTGCCCGCTGCCGGGTAGGGAAGGTGCCTCTCCTCCCGCGCTTGGCCCCCGAGAAGCTCATTAGTGATGCTCCCGCCCCGGTCCCTGCGGAGCGAGCGGGCAGCGAGTGCAGGAGGCTCTAATGGCTCCAAGCAGCTCTTGATGGGCCGCAATGGAGGCGGGAGCAGGAGGGGCTGTGGTTTCTGCCTCCGCCGGAGCCAGAGCTACCTCTGCCCAGGGAAGATGCCGGGTGGGCTCCTGCTCCGGCTGCTCCTCGCCACGGCCCTGTGCCCCGGCCTCTTCGGGACAGGTACAGCACTGCTCCCGCCCCTGCTGCTCCCTGAGCCTGTCCTTGTCCCTGCTGGGGCCTTGTCCCTTGTGGGCTGCTCCCCCATGGCCTGTGATGGAGGCTGAGGCGGCTGTGGTGGTGGTCCGCACTGGGGATGGTGGCATGGTGGTGCTGGGGCTGTCCTGGTGGAGTGGTGGGGAATGGGAAGAGGTTCAGCAGGGGGAGACTGGGGCTTTCCCCTCCCCTCTGCCACCATCCCCCTCCTGGCCCATGTTTGCCCTTGCCGGGGCCATGGCGAGTGCTGGAGGCCACAGCACCCACGGGGCCAGGGCCACCAGCAGGCAGTGCCGGGGGGGGGCTGTGCTCAGCCCCTGCTGCCTCTTGGGCTGGACCCCAGCTGCGACCCCAGCCCACCCCGAGGGACGATCTGGGGGCTCCTGTGCCGCGGCAGTGAGGCCCATGGGGCCGTGGTGCTCCCAGCCCATCCCAGCTGGGGCTGGGGAAGGCTCCGCTCCGCCGTGTCCCTGCGAGGGCCACCTCCCTGGAGCTGGCAGCCCGTTCACACCGGCATTGCCCCGACTCCCTTCGGCACAGGGCAAAGCCTAGCGCCTGCCCCGACCAGGGGCTTTGCGGGCCCTGGCGGCGGGGGCTGAGCCCCGTCTCCTGGCTGCAGTCTCAGGGCAGAACCTGCACCTCTGCGAGGGCTACGCGGGCCCCGACGGCCGCTACCACCCCGGCTTCTACTGCCCGCGGCTGACGGACCCCCACGGCCACCGCTACTGCTGCCGGGCCAGCCCGCTCGCCCCCAAGTCCTGCTGCTCCCAGCCGGCCCTGG
>VXBO01011660.1:150908-179536 GCA_013400135.1 Rhinoptilus africanus | reverse complement strand
ACCCAAATTGTCAGATAAGCTGTTTCCATGAGCTATTCACCCTATTCTGTTTCCTACAGTGTCACAAAATGAGCAGCATTTCTTAGGATGCAGCATGAAATCTGCCACGCGATCCAATAGGAGTGTTGTTTCAGTTCTTCTTAATATAAATTCAGAAAGTATGTAAATATATTTTAAATTTTAATTCTTCAACAATGTGCATTCATTATCAGAATTTAGCTCAAATCAATTTTTTTGTTACTGAATTTAAAGATACGACAAAACCTCCTGGGTATCTTTCTCACTCCATTTCTGAGCATAGCTTCCATTAAGATTAATGGCTGTTTTGTATCTAATGGGAATATATATCTTAAGAAAGAAGCTGATGTAGAAGCAGAAATTTTAGTGGAAATGATGAACAATAGAGGTCATGATTACAATAATTGTTGAATGAGAAATTTAACAAGATTCTATGAAGGAAATGTTCCTTTCTTTAAACAAAAAGGCCACATGTTGACACTAATCATATTGAGTAGACCTGCTGAAGCTGATATTCCAAAGATTTCATTGGGGACCATTTTCCAGACTACAACTGAGATTCCTTCACTTTCTCGGTATAGGCTCAGCTGTATTATTCTCAGTTGTTCAGTGAGGCTGGGACTCCTTAAGGTCGGATAGCTGAGTAGGCGCAGAAATTTCCAATAACAAAGACCTAAAACACCAGCTTAACATGTAAGATCATGACAGAAGCTGGCCAAAAGTTTTCGTCACTGGTATCGGTTTTACAATGGAGGTGATCTAAATGGTACACTGATGCGAAACACAAATAAGATATGATGCTATAAATCAGAAATCATTTTTAGCATTTAATAATTCTTAAATTGTAAGAAAATAAATTTCATCTATACTTTCTGCGCCTATTTGTACTTCAGAGTAATATCCTCTTAGTTTTTTTCATTGACATACAGTTTAAGGATTTATTTAACTGATTTGTCTTCAAACTAAAAGCCTGGTATGGGGCCACTGGAGTCAGATGGAGTACTGAGCATAGGTAAAATCTGATTCAGACTCTACATGGCTTAATTAATTTTAAAGGTACAAGGCTGAGAAAAAAAAAAGTACATTCTAAATATTTTCATTTCTTGAAGTTAGAAGAACTTTTCCTGTTTTCAGCCTTACTTTTTAATCCTGAAGGCATTTCTTCAGTGTGTATACATTTATGCTAATCATATACTACAGCCATGGGTTCCTCTATCAATATGAAATGTTTTGTACTTGCTGTTTTTGTGCATCTTGTATTGTTATGTGCAATATACAAAATAATGTGTCTAACTATGCCATTTATGCTTTTGAAAGAAAAAGCAAATTACTTACTGAAGAGAATGGCATTTGCATGCATGTGTGTCAGCTTTCAAGCCATTTCCCTCTACAAAATATTGCTTTCTACACTTAGAAAATGCATCCATCCATCAGTTACAAACCATTTCAAAGCACTTTATGAATCTACAGAGCAAAATGTACTTATCTTACATTGGCAGTGTCCCAGCTGTTACAAAATTGCTATTGTCCTAATACTTACAAGGCAATTTTAGCATCAGTTAATNAAAAGGAAAATACAGTGAACAGCATTTTATATAAATCAGTATGCATTATTTCTTCTCAAAAACTGTTTTCTATCAATCTTAGTTTAAGAGCTTCAGTTAAAGGCACATTCTACTAAAATTGTTACCTTTAATCTTGTTTAAGTAGCCATTGCGGCCAAACGTTCACTTTTTGGTTAGACATTTATAATTTACCTAATGTACAGTACAATCTGTGATAGCAAAAGATTTGATGATGTGTAAAGTGTAAACTGTTCTAAACAAATTAAATTAATTGATATTTGAGGTTTTACTTTGGTAATAACTCAAAAGAACCTTTTCAGTGCAACTAATGTACATCACAGTGGCCTTTTTCATCTATGTACTTATTAAGTTAAACCAATTGTACCACTTGCTGTCATACAGCACAGGTAATTGACCACCTCATCAAACCATAGCAAAAAGAATCCCTTAGTGCCTAATTATTACATTCTTCTGTACTATTGAACACATTAAAGCAACATTAATGTATTGTGCTATATACATCATTACCCAATAGTATTAGAAGGTCCTTGTACTGGAGAAAGGAGTTCTGATTGCAGTATGGCTATTTTCAAAATTCCGTCAATTTAACTTTCAAAACATGTAGTAACTTGAGCAATATTTTAAACAGTTATCCAAAATGAAAATTTCAATTAACATCGCAGTTCTGCTTTACCCAAGTATCAGAAATGTTAGAAATTTGAGAAGTCTTCGAAGTGAAGTGTAGAGTAGATACTCACCTAAGTGAATTGTTGAAGTGGTGACCCCTATCAAGAGGCAAATAGGTGATTCCCGACATGTTACTACTTATTTACTCTCAAAGGTTTTACCTAATGGAACATTATTTGAAACTTCCTATAGAAACATTTCTAAATGTGACAGAAGAGAGTGGAGTTCTCTTTTCAGATAATTCGTGTGCAGCTGCCATATCCACATTACACAAGGTTTCTTCTTCTTTCAAAGTCATGTTTGCTTATGTAAGGGAGCGATATCCTTGCTAGGTTACTCCCACAAATAGGTCTGCAGGGCCAAATATGCAACTGAGCACTGGCACAAATACCCAATTGTACTGAAGTGGGCTGAATACAAGGATCTCCAGAAGAGGTTGTGTCTACACGAGGGACAGTTTTACAATAAGCATCTTTGTGAAAGATTACGTGTACCATGTCATTGCCTGAATTCCTTAATAGTCCGTTGCTTTAAAAGAATCTCTTCTTTTGAAGCAGCCAACTCATGTCATGAATTCTGGCAATGCAAAATTACACTTAGAGTTACATCTCATCTTTGTGATTGTCAGGAGACTAAGACCTCTCTGCAAAAAAAGAAGTATGTAACGGCAAACTACCACCTTCTATTTCTGTTTCATGCAGAGGTTCTTGAGACACAACTGCTACCTTAATGGTATGTAAAACTTCTAAACCCAGCATTTTTAGATGAGTGTGTATGTATAGAGAGATATCACCTCATTATGAAATAAAATAAGGTGCAGAGACAGCTGCCATAACAATTTACTCTTTTCTAAGTTACTATGGACTGTCTCATCATTCAGTGGTATCACACAGTAGTAAATAAAAACAGGTTGGTTCACGTTCTGGTTTGTACAATAGGAAGATAAAGTCTATATTGGCTAAACGGGTTTTTTTTTAAAAAAAAAAAAGCAACAACGAATAAAACAAAACAAAACAAAAAAACCCCAAACCCAACCTGTCTGTACACTGCAATGACAATAACCAAAAGTTAACTGGTGGAAATTTTCAGGAAGAATGACTTTCTGCCCGACTGTTTTCTACCAATGTGTAGCTACTAGCATTTTGAGTTACTGCCAAAGCCTGTCATTTCTTAACCCACAACCAGTTATCAAAGAACAGGCATCATAGGAACCACCAGCAAGAATCTGTGAACTGCCTTCAGCCCCAGCTGCTCTGATATTCCTCAGTCCCTACCTTAGGGTCACCAGAAAAAAACTGAAAGAGTCTACAAGACTTCAAACTGTTCATACTCTCTAGATCACTTTAAAAGAACAAGAAATCCTTTTGAGGATAAAGTACTTGACAAAAACCCCTTTCTACTCTCTATCACAGCTTCACCTGAATGGAGCAGCCTCAGTGTTCCTTTGGAGAAGATCTAATTCCTTCAGACACCTACTTCATTCTGTGCAGTGGTTTTAGAGGGTTTTAGTTTGATTGTGCTGAATCCATTCTGACTGTAAAAACCACATTTTAAAATTTTCCTACAAGAAGGTATATTCAAAACAGGTCAGGTAAGCTGTATTTTTCACTAGAAAAGATAACCACTAAAAAGTTAGACTTCTTTGTTATGCTTTTTTTTTCTACCCATTTTCAACCATTTCTGTAACAGATTCTACATTAATAATTAACATCTGACTTGTGTTCAGGTAACATTCAAGACGTATTACTCACCAGTAGCCTGGCAATTTCTGCATATCCATCACAGAATGATGGAAATACTCTGTCCTGTATATATGCTATATCGCAACATTTATTCTTGGCAGAAAGCATCAACAGTTAATTGGTCCATACTTAGTATCTCACACAGAAACAGTGACATTTTGAAAAATGTAAATTGTAGAGAAAAGGTGTTGATAAAATATATTCTAGAAATAGCAAACAAATTCATGCATGCTCCAGCCAACCATTTCAAGCTTCTGAAAACGACTGTTTTATAGAATCTGAACCTTTGTAGGAATGTCTTTTAATATTCTCTCGTAACGAGAAAGAATAATTCCCACTTGCAAGACACATGGAACATATTACATTGTTACTAGTTTATTGTATTGCCAGCATTTCAAGCAAACGAGGTGCTTACATTATCTCTTCCCTGCAAAAATTAACAACTCTTTCAATGCTAGCATGAGAAATGGGTATTCATGAAGTCATGAAGCAGGCAGGTAAATGCAAAACATGGAAATTGGGATTATGTGGCCATCACAGGGAAATTGTGTGAAGGAACATTTTCAGTTCAAAATTTTAAATGAGAAATGCATGCGTTAGCCCCTTTGACCCTATTGTTACATAGCTTCCATAGTTACAAAGATCATTTATCTTATATTCAAGAAAAAATCTATTTATACATTATGAAAAAAACATGAGAATTAATATGCATTCATATATAGATGCATTTCTTATATATGAAATGAAAAATATATTCTAATATTTAATGTGCTTTACACGTTCATATTGCCTTTAGGATTTTTGAGGTTTTATACATTTATGCATAACTTCACATTTTCTCTTATAAAATATTTTATAGTCATCTACATATATTCTAATAGTTGTTTTGAATAAGGTACATAACTTGGCATTCAAAGTAGTTGGGACAGAAGGAAAAATTGATCATTTGAAAATTTTAACTTCTTTAAAATGCTTTCCCTTTGGTGTTAACAACTAAGGGTAATATAAGGTTAAGTTATATATCAAAAATTAAATTTTCTTCCGGACTGAAACTTGCTCATAAAAGATACTACCTCTTTTTCTATAAATAAGAATGTGCCTTGTTGCTTTTTACTGAAGGACATTTACTGGCAATTCTTTTCACTGAGGTACTAATTGTATGCCATACAAACGGAATAGCTCCTGGAGCAGACTTGGATTCAAATAAATCAATCTTAGCCAGTCATACTATATTAAATCCAGAAGTGAAGGCAATTTGCATGTTTAACAACTTTATTCTGGTCATTGGAAATCATGTTATAATGCTACATTTCTGCCTTTAGTTTTTAGTCAGTTTTTTCTGTTATTGTTTATGTAGAGGAAACTTTGACACAATATTCTCCTATTCTAAATATATTTTACTGTGCTTTATTTTACTTTACTCTTATCCTACTCTTTTATGCTTCCAAAATAATTTTACAGTGGTCTCAGTTTAACAAGAGTAAAAACCGTAGTGTTCAATGTCAAAAAAAAAAAAAAGGCATGTTACAGTTCTGTCAGAAGATATTGGGGAAGCTCCTTTGTAAGTTCTTCATGAGTTGCTGATATGTTTCACATTTTTCTAGTGGTATAAATGCTTCTTATTAGATTAGGAGTACTTTATGAGGTCTTCTGTTTCTTTGATGGCCTTTCAGGTTTTTCTTCAAGGCCAATGTCATCATGAAGTTTTCAACAGGAAAATTCTATAGGTAAAAATAGATAGAAATTTCTATATCGCATTCTCCTAAGACTAAATAGGTAGAAATTCACAAAATGGTGAAGCTGCACTTACACAGTTCAAAATCCATTTTGCCAGAGCTCTGCTTACCCTGACAGGACCAAAAATTATGTTTTTCTGTTTGATACTGTTTTAAATCATGATGTCCAAAAAAAGGAGAGAAAAACAAGTTATTTGGTTTTTGTTGTCTTCTCATGATCTAGTTGCCAAAGATAAGTGCCAACCATATGCAATCTGAAGGTGTGTATTTCTTAAATAAGGACAAATTTAATAACCACAGAATCATAGAATGGTTTGGGTTGGAACGGACCTTAAAGGTTATCTAGTTCCCACCTCTCTGCCACGGGCATGGACACCTTCCATTAGATCAGGTTGCTCAAAGCCCCATCCAACCTGGTCTTGAACACTTCCAGGGAGGGGGCATCCATCCACACAATTCATCTATGTGATCATTATAGTATAGACAAGGCAGAAAGGCATATATCACACCTACGGTGGTTTGTTTAAATTTTTTTTTTCCTTTGTCTGCATATCTCTTTTTACTTGCAACCCTTGGTTTCAACTCAGGGAATAAGATTACCTGTACCTGGTGAACTGGTCTTTTCGGCTTGAAGGCACAGTGAACTTCAAACACAGTGTGAATGGCGCATATACAATGTCAGATGGTCAAAAGAGGCTAATGACTTGTATTGTAGCTAGATGGTGTCTGAGACCTGGAAGCCCCTACACATGAGACAGTTATCAAAAGCCTCCTCAGGGGCAAAAAAGACAAGCAGATGTTCTGGCAACACAGAAAAAGGGATCCCAAGAAGAGAGAAACTATAAGTTGCAAGGAGGCATAAAGTCCCTGCCCTTAGAAATCATCCCTAAGACCAGTTCCACAGATTGCAGATACTGTTTTCGACAGCCAAAGCTAATTATATGGACACTGGAATATTACCACCATGGGATTTTTCCCATTCAGTCAACAGCAGCAACAATGAAACCCTTTTTAAAACATTTTAAAACTCAGTTTTGCAAAAGCAGTATTATTTTCTTTACTCTTTCACAGAGATTTTATTTCACACCAAAAATATTTTTTCAAACTAAAATATTTAGATTTAGGAAAAAAAAAAAAAAAATGCCAGCCTCCTTATGATGAACATAGTGATTCTTTGGAGGAGGAGACTACAAAGATTAGTCTGGGGTTTATACAATGAAGCAGACTATGGCCTTACCTTTTGCACACCAACAGGGTGGAAATCTATATCAGTGTCTTAAAAGAAGGCATTGACCTTTGCTGGATGTCTCTCAAGTTATCTGGGAAGTTATTTCTTGAAGATTTACCAAGTTGGATAAAGACTAAACCTTTTATGGATGTCTTACAATCAAAGATGAATTTATGACTCCTCATCAATACAAACTGGAGAAATTAACTATTAAGAACTACGTGTGAATTCAGCATCTCAAATATTGGAACTCCTAGCAAATCTACACATTCAGTAAATAAAAGTTTTAATTTTTTTTTTCTTATGCACTTAAAAACAATACATTGTTCTTTCACTTTGGAACTGAATGAATTCCCTTCCTATATCTGCAAGAAGAATGCTTGATTTCAATTACCCTGTTTCTGGCATTCACCTCCTTTATGAAAGAAACACTGCAGGTTAGTAGCATTAAGTCATGAGGTCTTGACGGTGATACTCCACGAATCTACACAACTGGGTAAGGAACTTTGCTGCCTACAAGAAAGAATGAACTAGCTGGGTATTTGCTGACCTCACAGAGGTACAGTAGCAAACACCACCCCTAAAACAGGATCATTGAGAGGATACCTTTAGTCAGGAGCATCTGCGGTGATATAGTTCCAAGAGTCAAACCTCCAAAAACAAAAGTCCACTTGTGAACTCAAACCTTATTTGCATCCTATGGGTCTTCTTGCAGCCTACTGTAAAAAAAACAAACCCATTCACCCAAAAAGCAGTATGAGTGGTAATACTGCAAAAAAAATCCTTGTGGAAAAGTATGTTTCTGAGTTCCTCCCCTCAGGACAAACAAAAAAAATCAAATAAAACAAAACAAACATTCTTCTTAGCTTTTATTATAACTGAAGCAGATTCAAAACAATGAAAATAAAGTGTTCTACAGTGGCCAAGCAGTCTTTGCAAAGTAATGAATCCCACAGATTTCAGTCTGTAAAAAGTGCTGGTAAACATGTGGTCTTAGGCCCATGTTTTATGGTGAATGCCCTTTTCTTCTGAGAACAGATTAAAAAACAACAAACAAGCAAGAAAGAAACACAAACCATTCACTGAGGCCAACAAAGAGAACTCCACTGCCTGATAATGAACATGAAGAAACATAAAGACTTTAAAAAATGTCTTAAAAATGTAGTTCTTTGTGGATTTATATGTTTGTAAAGAATTGTAGGCTACTTTGTTATTGACTCTTGTTTTCTCTATTTTATTTTAAAAATAAACTACCAAAAATCATGAGAAAAAGAAGGAAGAAAAACCCTCTGCTAGTAGCATTTATTTTCTATATCCACATAATCTCACCTGCCATGTTGACCAACTCAGCCTAACCAAAACCCATTCTTCCCACAGGAAACAGGCTGTACAAAAAGGCACTCGTGTTCTCTACAGACAGCATGGAAAACACTGCCGGTCAATACTATGCAATATATAACGGATAATTATGAGCTGAGTGTCCAAATTATAATCAGTTTGACAAATGTCCACAAGCGTCTTCAGTCTATTTTATATTTTCACTAAGACAAGGCAATCATACAACCAGACAATTCCATCAGGGAAGCTTGTTAGCTGCTTAGTCTGTTAAACCCTGGTTGCCATAGCATCTAGAGTTGAAAAAGCTGCAGATTGGCATGAAAAAGCATGTCGACAATTGCCCTGTCACAGCATGCAAGCCAGGTCTGCTCAAAGGCAGCACACTACAAGTTTTCTTTCCCAGTTTGCACTACCCCATGCTGTTTAATAATATCCATTTACTGGTATTGGGATTGATCTAGTGCAGTGTAAAATCCACATCTACTGAGATTTTGCTTTTCACGTGGGGAAGATTCTTTAACAAATAACCACAGAACAATTAATTTATAAAGGAAGTATTGTAAAAATTGTAGGAGGTATATCTGATTTAACAGAGAAACAATTTAAACTTTTAATGATCAGATCTTTAGCAAGCTAATCGGTTCTACAAAGTTAAAAAAAAATGCATTTTTCGGAGTCTTTCAAATAGTTTTATTGCTGATAGCTAGTTTCATCAAACATCGTAATATACCACTTTGCATTTGGATTTTTTGTCGTCAGAAAAATCTTAACATTTATTATGGCTATGCTTTCTTTTTAATTGTATGCTTTCTATAATTAAATAAATTATATGTGTTACCAATTAAAGAGAATTCCATTAATAATTAACATATTATAGTCAAAGAGGAATTATTGTAACTGAATAGCAGCAAAATATTTTTTTCAGAATAAACCTATTGGACAATTTTCACAGAAAAAGTTAACATTATTGGTGAGGGTGAAAAACTTACTCCTTTAAAAATTATATTTTGGTAACACAATCATATTTACTCTTCAATATGGATCACTACAAAGTAAAAAAGTTCATTAGTCATCATCATCAAAGTGTTGGAGTTAAAAAAAAAAAAAGTACACAACTAGTGGTCTTTACACAAGTGTTTCCTATCAAAAGTTTACACTTGGTTTATTCACTTTCCCTTCCATTATCGCCTTCTAATCTGTTCTGTCACTTCATTTTACTTTTCCTTCAATGCCACAACTGAAGAAAATCTTGAAAACTACATACCCAGGAGCACAATTAAACTGGCAAGCCCAAGAGGATTCTGGCATGGATTTTTTCCCACATTTTCCAATAGTATTGTTTCACTTTTTAATCTATCAATATCATGTAGACATGTTTTACTACAGCTCTCACTATCAGTTATTTTATCTTAGTCATTACAGGTCTAGATACATAATTAGAGAAAACACAGGAGAAGTTACATCTTTCAGTAAAATTAGCAGTCTATTAAACTGCTCACAAGAAATAAATCTTTTCCAAGGTAATTTTCTAATGCGTCTTTATGATCTCACTGACAGAAAACCTCACTAAACCTTTTAAAAACATTTACTTGAAATTTTTACTCTGAGTTGCCATGTGAATTGTGGAAACAAAAAATCTTTGGTCAATAATATATTTTATGGTAATTTTTATTGCACTGTGCATTTAATGTCTATCATATATGTATTATCTTTAAATTTTCTTCATCCTTGTATTAAGTTTGCAACTTAACTGTAGTTGCAAAGATGAGATTTGACTGAATTTTGACACTGAATCTGAGTTCAGAGAACACTACTTTTTCTTTGAAATCTGTATCTGTGTGTATTTATAATTTTGGCTGGTTTAATATTGAGAATATTTCTGTATAAGTTTTGCAGGGAATTTTTAAGCATCTTAACGCAGTGCTGAAGCTTCAACTCCCCAGCTGACACCACAGATTACAAAATGCTATCATTCAGAAAAAAATAGTTGTAGCTTATTAGTTTTCTGACTAATTAAATACCGTTTATTAAAGCAATTATGCATTTACCTTCTGCAAATCAAAACAAAAATCTCCATTTTTGGTGCAGAACCTCTTAGAAAAACAGGATTTTTTTAAAAGACTGGCTAAATGATGAAATTATCAGATAAATAAAGGATGTAGTCTATGATATAATTAAATCAGCAGCAGAATGTAGCTTAGTGCACAGGTAAACTTTTTGGCACTTCACTTTCCCCTGTTTTTATGATGTTTCTCCTAACTAAAATAAAGAACTGCAGGACTGTGTTGCAATCCTGAAAACATGGTTCTTTTGGAAGTCCTCAGACAAAAGGCAGTATGTATCAGTGAGGAGCAATGTTTTCACACTATAGTTCAGAAGTAAGGCCCACTTATTTCCTTCCTCTGATTTTTGGGAGAGTGAGTAGGTAAACATGGATAATTCTATATAAATGGAGGAGAGCACAGTGAGGGAAAGCCTGAATGCAGCACAGCTTTATTTTGCTCTGATGGTGACTCTCACTGGGGACACTGTGAGGACTTCTGGAAGGACGTGGATTGTGCAAGAAAAAGGTAGGAGCACTTGGTAGCATGCTACGACTGATGCCCCACACAACTTTGGGAGTGTCTGCCTGTGATGCTGCAGGTTGACAGTGCACTGGCACATTGAGGGAAATACGACTGAAAGGCTCCAGGCTGCCAGTCAGGAAAATCAAGGAGTATCTCATCAATATTCCTTCACCAGAGTGACACTTTCTGCAGATACTCAAGCTACGTGAGAAAGAGAAATAATGTCCTTTCCTCCCTGAATATCCTTTCTGAGGAAGGAATGAGTCAGGCACTGTGGGCCATCTCCTCATACGAGCCTTTGAAACCCACCGAAATGGGCATATGCTGATTTGCAAAAGCTCGAATCAGAGTTGTTAAGTTCCCTCTGGTTGTGATTAATTCTTCTTTGGCATCCCTATTTCTATCAATAGCAACAATTTGTCCCTAATGCTGCAAGTTTGTTTTACATATTCTATTTTTACATGGCTACTGGTTAGTAGAGTAAATATGCATTGCATGGGGTCACGTTATGCTTTGGAGGCACTGCGATGGGTGGTAGAGAGGAAACCTTTCCTGTCCACAAATTAGAAGTGTCTACAAATGTAAAGCCCCTGGACCCACTCAGGATCCTCACTGTATTCTGGTGCTGGCCTTTACCTATTATTTCCAAGACAGTTTTCCTCCTTCCACATCTATTTCATGAATATTTATTCAGTGCTATCAAACGTACATACAAATTTAGTGTGCAAAAAACTCCATTTGCCCATTTTTTTTCTAAATTTCCTCTATTACTTAAAATGAGTAGTGAGAGATTATCGCTTTGTTAGACAATATACAATTTACACTAAATATTATCCTTCTTGTTAGGATACTTACTTAGAAACAACCTTTTTGTCTTCTAATTAAAGCAAAAAGAAGATTAAAATAGAAATTATCGCACTTGAAATTCACTGACAGAAAGAGCGGTTTAAAATAACAGTAAATACAGAGCTTTTACAATAGATGTGAATGATTCTGCAAGTCAAATAGTTCTTTAGAACTCCCACTGCAAATTTCCTCATAAAATAGATTTTCTTTTTCTTAAATCTAAACCTTTTCTACAGTTTCTGTGAAGTCAAATAGCAAAATAAAACTTGAGTAACAGAACCATTCCTATCGAGTAAAGAAAGCATTGCTCTGTAGTAGCTTATATTTTTTTCTGTTACATTTTGCCGTATTGTAAAATTTTCTTCAGCTGGCTGAAAGCACATTAACTGCTAGATAGGCATCACACTGATGTCTCCATGCTGTAGCTTACAGCCGTGAATTTGCTACGATCTGTTTAATCATCAGTGTATTGATTTTCCTCAGCTTTCCTTCATTTTAGCCCCATAGCAGGCTTCTGTAATTTCCTTTGGACAAAGTGTAACCAAACTGTGCTAAGTGATGTTGATTTGCAGGCAAAAGTAAAGGGGTAAATATAAATTAACAAGCTATAAACATTTTACAAGTGGGGAGTCAATAAAAACAGTGTCTGCAGTTCTTTAAAAAAATGATTTGAAGCAGATTGTTAACAAAGGTGTCCAAAGAAACTGACATGAGTCTGAGAATAATTTTTGCGCTTTGTGATTAAGAATTGATCAGTCTAAAAGCCTCTGATGCAACTGAATCACCCATAAGCTGCTGGACTGAAAAGGCTCAGCAGGGGCTGGTATTTGTTTGTTAAACTCCCATGATTCCAAGTAGATAATTGGTCTGTGAAGTTCATGGCAGAATCTGAATTTGCTTTCTTGCTTCCCAGCTGGCTGAGCACTGGTTTATAGACTTCTGTGTACAAATTTAGCCAGCAGCAAACCTCACATCTTTAATGTAAAAGGTGTTTTGTTGTGTTTTTCAGGTGCTGAGTGGAAAGCCCACACTCCAGAAGCTCATTAAAAGGGCCAAGTTACAGTACAGGTTTATTTCTGTCACAGCGTTTCAAAAAACAGTGACAAGGATTAATATGTTTCTTTGGTACTGGAAAAAGCCTGATACGATCCCTTGTGAATTTGATCATCTGTTTCGTTGCCTGTGTAAGATTCAATCTCCTATTATATCCTGAAGTTACAGCTGTAAACCAGGGCTGATAAGAATTCAGAAAGCGCTGCCAGAGCCTTCAGAGAACTAATTGTTTTATTAAGCACCATCTTGTTTATTTGCAATTTATTTCATACGTCACGCAGAGAACCAACTCTCCTTTAAAATGATAAAGCACGATAAATCTGCTGTGCATTACCGTGACAGGCACTATATTGTATAAATATGTACAAGTAATGGAGTTTTAAAATCTCTCAAACTGGTACTTCTATTCTGTTGTTGCTTATGAATAGCTATTTTTGAACATTTATGGAATTCCTTCCAAGGCTTTTCATAATTCTGACAGTAAACTCAGATCTACAGATTGCCTAAAAAGTCATCTCCATCTGAAGATAGAGCCTGACAGTGTAATTGTGTGCTCCGGCCTGATCTGTGGAAAGCCTCCCTATGCAAGCGCTCAAGAGATTCACAAGGGCTCCCTCTTTCAGCAGCGCAGGTAGCTCTGTTTCTAGAAAGTGCTTTGCGAACAGTGCACTCTCCTGAACGATGGGCAACAGAAAGGGGCACCAGATCTCTCCAACAGAGACTAATCCTCTTGTCAAAGCTTCTCGGGAACCCTGAGCCAACATATCTGAGGATAACGGTAGCTTTATCGTTGCCTCTGATACCTTTGTGATCAGACCCAGAGACATTACAAAGAATTACAAGATACTATTTTAAATCACAAGCTAGAACAGATGGGCTTCACTGCATATTTATGAACTACCAGTATAATGGGATCATTTCTCGGAGTAGGAGGGAGAAGACTGAAAGTCCACTTCCATTTACTTAGGATTTATGTAGGGAACAAACAACGCTTTCCTTTAAAGAAAGCTTGCTTCGTGTTCAAGCCTAATGCGGGGCTCACTTTTTTCCTTGCTCACATGTAGTAAAAGGCATTCACATGGTTAGTTCCACTGGCTTCATAGGAATATTCACAAGAAAAAACACTTAATCATTGTTACTGTGGGTGGAGTTTTGGTTATCTATCTGTTTGCTGTGATTCATTATCATGCATGTGAAAATATGTTTCAATATGCCATAATTCAAAGCCCACATCCTTACATGGAGAAGGATTTGAGGACCAAACATAATCGAACAAACATATAAAAGATAGACACTTTACTGCACATGTCAGAAATTAGACAATAAACCCACATTATTCTTAACAGTAGTTCTTATTCCTAATTTCTTAAGTGCTACACCAGCATTTTAACCCACAATTGATTGTGTATGATTGTCTGTACAATACTTAGCGAAACAGACCCTTGTTTGCAGCTGGCAATTTATTGCCCTCCTGCATTACAACAAAGAAACCCAAAATGGTAGCCAAAGAGAAAACTGCCAGTCAAAACACTCTTGCTCTCTTATTCACACTGTTGCTTTCTACCTCCACACTCCATTTTTCTCTAACAACAAATTTAACTTATGAATGAGAAAGGTTAAAGAAAAAATATTTAGTTGCCAAAAACATGGCAAAAATATTATAAAAAGATCTGTTACTGTTAAACACTGTATGTCCTTAGAAAAATGCTAGGAACCACAAGAGTTACACTTTTATCTAAGAGGTAGCATATGTGCCATATAATACATATGTTGCAATCACAGCAACTTATTTTGCATGAACAGCAGCAAACTCTGAAGAAAAAAAAAATGTCCAGTGCTCAAATGAAAGCTGTCATCATGCCTTCATTTTAAATACGCATTCAAAGGAAAAGCAGTTTTGTATACTTTCTNTTTTTTTTTTTTTTTTGGACAATGGTACCTGTTAGCATAAAAAGAAAATAAGCACATTTCTATTTTTTCTATTATAAGATGTTTTGAACAGTTCCATAATGTCATCATTTTTATGCAGAATGATATACGTTGAATTAAAATAATTATTCTTGTTCACATGGTCTTATTTCATTCTTCCAGTGATCACTTAAAATGTGGGGTTCACATTTGCCTCATAACAGATACTAAACTGGTATTCCCTTTAAATATTTATTATCTAACCATTAACAATTTGCACAATCTCTTCATCTACAAAAAGGAAATATAAAAAAAATCCCGGAAGATTCAGGAAATCATAAGCCGTGTAGCTAAATACTGAGTATTAAGTATTGAGCGTTCCCTACTCTGCATGACCGTTAAGGGTCCATTTGTGCCATAATACAGCTATTTTAACCCTGTCCTCACATAATTTGATCCCTGCCTTCATTGGGGCTCTGTTGTACTAGCACTGTACCTTCATATAAGAAAACCAACATCTCCATCCTAGACTGCTGCCCCTCTTGATAATGGACCAATATCTCTCTGCCAGGCCATTCTTTAAAAAGGGGGATGGTCTTACACGAAGTGGAAGACAGAAGTTCACAGAGCGACAAACTGTCCAGAGGGCACGGTAGTGGAAAAACATCCATAAACCCTGAAGTCTAGATCACTGTTTTCATACACAGCAACAGGAATTAATATCAGAAACTTAACACACATTAAAACCAAACAGATTTGTCTCCATATTCCTCCTATTAGAAGACTGACTGTATCCGGAGCCTTTATGCTGCCAGCAATGATGGCAGATAGCCCAGCTACCAGCCTTTGCAGGTTACATTTGCTTCAGACCTTAGACGAGAATGATTGATATCAGCTTTTCAGGGAGGTCTTCTTCTTCAAAAAGCATAATGGCAGTGATCATAGAGTTTTAAGATTTGGTTTATTAAACAGCATACTAATTTGAGTTTGTGTACTATAAAAATTGAGTGCAAATACAAACTGTATCTCAAAGCATTAATTTTATGCAACATTCTTACAAAATAACCACAAATTATCCTGAACTGCAGGACAAGTGTGTTTTGCTAACTAGACATGTTGGTACAGTTTTAGATATATCACTATTCACTCTTAGTCCTACCTCTGAATCCAGTCATCTAGACCCTCGAAAGGCATGGCAGCACTTAAATCAAAAAAAGACTTTGCCCTAAATTCTTGTGGTCTCAAATTAGCAGTGTCTTAATATCTAGTTAAAAACTCATGAGAACTTTTGCATTTTGATTCAAAAGTTAACTTGACCACCACTCTTACATAGCTGAAAAGAAAATGAAACTCTCTGCTGTCCAGCCTCAGTAACACAAAAAAGGGCACTAACCACAGTCATGTTATTGTATTGGAAGAAAATGTATATGAAAACAGAAATTCTATAAATTTGTTCTTAGGACTGCATTATTAATGTTTTTTCAAATGATTTGGAGTCTTTCCTAACATCAAAATGTTGGGTGTTTATTTCTTTTATTCAGAGTTGTTACACAGAGTTAATACTCCTAAGGCTTCTGAATTGCACCACAGTGCTTCTAAAACTCTAGGTTACCTTTCCTGAAGCTAATTTTTTTTTCTTATTTCTTTTTTTTTCCATTAGAAAGCACTAGGTGCCACAACAAAGCAACGTAAGCACCTTCTTCAAAGATCTGCATCACTTTGTTCTCAAAAGTGAGGAGAGGGTAAACACGATTTCCGAAGAAGCAAATCAGAAAACGTGAAAACATAATGCCTAGGTAACTACAACATAATTTCAAGGAAAGATAAGTGTATGATACTTCACAAAGAAAGGCCTTTCGATTCCCTAGATTATAAACCAAAAAACAAACAAACAACATTTTCAAAAGAACTTTCCAAATCCTTTTCCTCTCAAAAAAAAAAAATTAGCGCTCAAATTAAGAGAATTTTCAGTTAAACACAGTTTTATTTCTGAGAAAGCTACCAGACCCTGTAACTTCGCATCATACAATTTTTCTCCTGACTGTTTGCCCATGCTGCCCTCACAGTCACCACAGAGTCTCAATGACACACAGGAGCACACAGCCAGGATAGCGACGGGGGAAAGTACTCCATGACATGAAGCCCTACTCCTTGATCCTTTAAAGCTCTTGGGAGCGCAAGTGTTACTTCTGGCAAGCAGATGAAGAGTCCTCCACTGACAGGCTACACAGCTGCTCTTTAGCCACATCTTTGTGTGTGAAATACAATCTCCAGAGCTTTCACAGAGCCTAGCTGCTGAGCCTACCTATTCAAACCGGGCAGTGGAGTGAGACTGAGGTTTTATTCAGTGCTTAAATATGAAAATGACTGTAATATGCGTGATGGACAAGGACTTGGAGAACAGTAACTCCAATAGATCTGAGTATTTGCACACATACACATTCTATTCAAAGCATCTGTAGGCTATAGAATGTTATCAGAAGACTAATATATCCCAATCAGACGGGATTTATTTATAGAGAACGCTCTTTTCGCAGTGTTAGATGCCTCATTAACTTGATTCAGCTTGCACACAGCAAAAATATTCCCTCCCTCTTCAGATTTTTGATAGGGAATTATAATTTCTTGTTTCATTTGTTAAAATCCTTTCGCTATGAGGACATTTCAGAAATGCTTTACTGCACATGACTTTTTAAAATGCCAGAGTATTCATTTTGACCAAAAGGCTCTCCTTTTGCTGATTTCCTCTTAAGAGAGATACCAGAGAGGATTGTCCTATTTCTTCTTTTCATTTGCCTCTTCCAGAAACCATTAATAGCCAACATTTGATCCTCCTACACAAAAGTTCATGATAGCAAAGTTGAAAGAGTGAGTTATACATCGTGCTATGAACTGATTATAACTTTGGTATGTCACTGCTACTGTCACTATAAAGCTGAGGGAAATTATACTGTAAAAATTTTGTCTAAATGTAAGTACAAACTCACTCCTGGAAGATTTGTGCAATCTATGAGTTTAGAAAGCGTAGAGATTTTAAACTCAGCATTTCAAGATAGTGTGGAGGTTTACAGGAGTTATCATCAGAACCTGGTCAGAAGAAACTGGCAAAAGAGTGGTAGTTTGCCATTTTTCTGCTGAGTCCATAAAGCAGCAAACTCCAAGATCCCTTCTTCACTGCTTTCAGCTCCACAGCCTGCTCTCATTACTGATTACAATTAAAACAGAGCAAAAGCGAAACACCCAGAAAAACAGATGAACCTATGAATGCTTGAATTTACTGAATTCCAGACATATGCTTACCTAGCAGTCAGGGTTTCTCTAATGGTGGGAATGCAACAGGGATTAGGAGATGTGGATGCTATTTTTAAGAAATGAGTAAGTAATGCATTCTTTAGTAGTTGTGGTTCATTTATAGCTTTATTTTAAACTGCTGATAAATGAACTACTGTTTTTTTAAACTACTGATTTTAAACTTGGTTCTATGGGTTACTAATCAAACACTTCTCTCTTAAAATCTTCCAGATCAATGCAACCTGCTTTTTAACTTCTCCTACAAGAAAACCAATGTTTGCACACCATTCCCACTACAAGCTCCATTCTGTTTTCTTAACCATTCTATTTTTTCAATACCTGAATATAGAGAACTGTCTTTTAGGAATGGTTTATCTAATTTCTTTTTGAGCACCGTATGGGAAGGTGACATGAAAATAATTCCTTCCATCAAAGGTAAGTTTGTTGCAATGCTACTTAAAGGAAAATTTCATTCTTTACGAACTTGTGGAAAACAATCTTCATTTTAAAAAAACAGCAAATTTGAAGTCAGTTTTAGTCTCAAGAGTAATCTGAAGGCTGGTTGCTTAAACCAAATAACCCGGTGTTGCTGAATGTTGTGATTTTGTTACAAACTGTCATGATACTTTGGTGGTTTATTAAAAACAAGAATGAAAGTTATGGAAGTTGTGAATCTTAACTCTTATTTTCTTAAAGTTCACTTCCATGTTGGGCAAAAGGTCTTGAAAATATGATCTGAGACAACATGAGCCAAAAGAACGATAGATATCTCTACCTCTATTCCTATGAGTGTCTCTGTCTCTGTGTCTACTTTCTCTCGAGCTGTGTCTCCAGTTCTCTTTCTCTCTCTCTTCGTCTGTGTCACATTTTTAAAGACAATCTTAGGGTTTATGCACCCACTACATAGTTCTTGAACATTTCAAGTATGTGCATAATATTCTGGAACCAAAGGACTTTCTAACACGAAGAAATTACTACAGAGTAATCACTTATAAGATGGGCTCTGATCTGTGGTAAACATGTCCGGGAAATCTCACAGCACACATGATAATGATGGTGAGTTACTTTGAATTAGCTTCACAGTAAGCACTTAACCTGGAGCAGCTGATACATGGCAAATCAATAATTATGCTAATTTTATTGCAAAATTATTTCTGCTCAAGCTTTTTAAGTTAGATGGAGTAAAGAAAGTTATACGTGCATTGCAAATAGTGTTTAGCACCATTTGAGATAGAACAGAAACTGATTTGCTGAATGCCCTTTATCAACATCCTTGGTTCCACAAAATGCAGGGGTGACAAGGATCTCTCAGGCTGTAAATGACCTGGTATGACACAGAATGACCAGGCCACAGACCAACCTCTCTTTAAGCAATATGAAAATGTTAGAGAAGCCTTTTTAAGACAAGAAGATGTGTTTTATTTCTGTCTCTAAGAATGCTTTTTTCGTATTTTGGCAATACAGACATACTACATTTCTGCCTGTATTTCCTTCCTTGGTGCATTAATGCTGATGAGCCTGTGCAATTTCCTCAGTGATGAACAAACCTGCCATTAAAAACACTGTTTAACCTAAAACATATAACAAGGATAAAAACAGCAGCAGTTCATAAATGAGCCTGAGTTTCCATGGAGGTACTATAGATCTTGCTTGTGTCTTAATTAGCTCTCTGCTCTTCAAAAGTGCATTCTGGCTAATCTGATGGTCTTCTGACAGCACAGGCTGGCTTTACAAGCATGGATTCCTCTTCCTCTATATAGTGACTGAGATGATCAGGATGATCAAAAAGCAGAACCTGCAGTCTGGTAATGAAACTGCATACAGCACTTATCCAAATGAAATTTGCTCAAATGCAAGATCCTGGAAAGTGGGAGTAATAATAATAATATTAATAATAGAAAGTAGGTATTTTAGGAAAAAACTCTTCATTTTTTTTCTCAAATTATTAGATTAAGGGACACAAATGGCATTTTTTTTCCCAACAGCTCCCCAATTAATACAATCTTAATCAAAATCTTACCTGTAAGGAATACAAGGTGGCTGCAATCAGCTGTTTAAATTAATAAAGAAGATTATATAAATTAATCATTAAATCTTCCTACTAAAATATATTTATGGTAAATCCGTTTGAAATCTGTATCATTACCACATGCCCACTAAAAAGGACAAATTCTCCAGAAAGCTTGTGAGTTTCAGTAGCCTGAGTGAAATTTTCCGTTTATCCCTATTTTCATCTGTTTACCTCAACAAATTATTCCAATGGCATGAGAGCCTCTCAGGGACATTTTCCAGCTTCTTTGTGTACCTGTATATAATATACCTTTTTCCCTGGCTCACAAGAATTATATTCTGCATGGCCCAATCTTTCCAAAGAAGCACCAGCAAGATTAGTAATTTACAAAAGAGTATTTGAGATTGTTCGGATAGCCAATGAACCCCTTTCTAAGGGAAGATTCCACTAGCCTTTTAATATATGAATTCTATATGCACGCTTTTTGAATATTGGTAAACCTCCTCCCAACCAGGAACTCTAATTATTCTCAGTTTGCGAACAGTACTTTCTCACTTCTTTCTTGATTTTGATTCACTTCCATATTTCTTCATCTCAGCTTCAGGTTCTAACATTTTGTCTCATCATGTATGGCCAGATTTTGTAACAGTTTTATTAGCAGCCCAAAATGCTCCAGATCTGGATAAGTTCTCCCCTAGTGGTTTCTCTTCAGAACAGACTCACACAACATTTATCAGAAAACTTATACCCTTGTCTTGTCTGGAGCAATGATGTGTTGTGCTGTACTGAACCACAGTAAGTCAGCCCTAGTTTCTTCCATGCTATAGAATACTACAAAAATAGCCAGAAAATGTTACAAGGTGTTCTCTGTGTGGCAAACTGGTGCTGTTGCTGGGGGAACTAACCTTTATTTCACTTTTCTTTGAATACTAATCCAGGATCATTGTGTATATTGTTGTCTTCACAGTTTCCAGGGAGTTTCTCTGTTAGCAGTGCTCCCATTGACAGAATTTCAGGCCTTAGATTCATATGAGGGTATAATCTCTTTTGATCCAACATGGATTGTCATTATGATAAACTTATTTCTCTGCAAATACCAAAATAACACTTGACATAAATCAGATAGCGTCTGACAGGTAACTACTGGATCTCAGCTACTTCTGTTTTAATCACCATTAGATTCAATGGCAACAATAATTGTGTTAGAGTTATTTTGAAGACAAGTTCAGACAACATGGACTGAAAAAGTGTTTCCATGTTAGGTGTGTTAGGCTACAGTGGAATTATTCCTCCTGCCTCTACAGAGCAATCTGAAGCAGTAAAGATGTTGGGACAACATGCACCAGAGGCACTCAGATACTCAAGCAACAGTGTGGGAGTTCAGATAGACAGACAGATAGATGGACCTCAAAGAATCTTGTGTTGATGTGGTGGTATTCATGAACTAAAAGAGCAGCCCCCACACAGCCTGAAGTGAGTCAGAATGATTATAAAATGCAAGGGATGCAGCCTCCCACATCTGACTCTAAATTCCTATTCGTTCTGCTAAAAAAAATTCTTCATTGCTCAATCTACTTTAAAGATTGTTAAGCACTTCTGTGGTCAGTGTGAGCCATAGCAAAACATGCCCAAGCCTTTAGACAATACTGCTTACTGGATTAGGTAGGAAAAGGTTTTTTGAGCTATCACAGTAGGAATTAATTTTAAAAGAAGGACATGAATCAATGTGTTTTAGCAGCAGAAGCAGACTAGATGGCCTGAAAGACTCTATGAGGAAAGCTGGAAAGGATTGTTTGCATAGAAAACCTGGGAGGAAGAATGTTTGGGGTGTGCTTGGATCTGAAAAGGTAAAGAGCTACCAGATCTGGAGAGAACACAAAAGAAAAACGTGGGGCGCTCTGGTTCATGAAGTGAGTCGAAATATCATTTACATGAATTGTTTCTCTATATGTTTTATCAGGTTGCCATTAGCACTTCTCAGTAGCCATTCTTCAAACTTGAAGAAATGTATATATTTCAAGAAGTATTAAATCCAGGCTGGAGAGCAAGATTAAATCAGACTGCACTTCAAGGAACAATGTTTGAGAGCAAAAGTACTTCATTCCCTTCAGCTCACACTGCTGAGAAAGTAAAAGGACATCACAAATGTAATGCTAGAATAGAGTAAGTACTAGTAAGGCAAGAACACAATAATTTTTTGCTTACCTTCCATCTTCCATGTCCAGTCCAATGACTTCTGAGTTGGATCCTTTAGAACTGGGGTCAAGGCAACACAATAAACTCCACAACTTCCACTCCCACGTGCACTCCATCCTCGTAGGGATGCTCACTGCTTCACTCGTAGCCAGGCTTACCTATGTGCATGCAGGGACTGTGATTTGAAGAAAACGTACTATAAAAGGCAGTGCAGGATTAAAGGCTGAGCAGTATTAAAGGCAGTGCAGTATAAAAGGCTGTACAGTATTAAAGGCAGCAATGGCTGAAAAAGTAACTGGCAAAAATGAGATGTACTTTGAGAGATGTACTTCTGTAGTTCTTAGTCAAATCTTATTTCAGATTCTGTTTTGTCTCATTTCCATTTAATTATGATTTTGGATTGTATCCCTCTAAATCTGTACTTCATTATTACCACAGCATATCTGGGCTTTTTTGAATGGCACTAATTGGCATCCTTGCTGGCAGTCTCAACAAAGAGGCCAAAGACTGAATGTGCATGGAGAATGAATTGTCACCTTCTTCGAAACTGTCCTTCTTAAGCAGGGCAGAGAAACGCTGGAGAAGCAGGGTCCGTGATTGCTGGTGATAGCGAACCCGCTCCCTGGGGCAGGCTGGGGACTTCGCTGTGCATGGCCCTCTCCCTGCGAGCAGCCCACCAGCCAGCCATCAGCCACACTCCACTCCAAGGGTTCTGGCACCCAGTAGTTTGCAGGACCAGAGCGTAGATGAGCAGTGGACTTCACCCTTAGAGGGCTGTTAACCTTATCATTTTTAAAAGTAGTAAAGCTCAAACATACAATTAAAATATAAATGTCCAAATACCTGCTACTTTCAGCTTCTGCTGCAGTATAAATTGGATGAAGTCCCATTCATATTTCCCTGTAAATGCAAAACATAAATCTAAAAGGTAAAAAAAAAAGGCCAGCTTGGAAAAAGATAACGTTTTTCATCTGTGTAGAAGATAATGATACAATATTCAAGTTTTCCACTCTAAAGGTAATATTTTTTGTCTAAGTCAACATACTTTACCATTTTTAAACTTTTCTCATCATATTTTTGACAGCAGGTTTTCCAATTTTGACAGCTTTTAAAAAGTAATTTTAACAGACGAGTGATTTCTCCTCTCAGCAAAGTCAGATTATGTGAAATGTCAATGTAAAAACTATATACTGTGACACATAATCATTTTTCATTGAATTTACTTATTAATTTTACTTGCTATTGCTAATAGAATGTAAGTGCTTAGCTAATTGTATTGCTTATTTAAATTTTTTAAAGGAATGTATTTTAAAATTGCATTTTTTTTCTGACTACAAAATTTCTCAGAGGCAGCTACAATTTGTCACCCTTCCCATTTATTTAAAGAAGAATTACTATCACAATTGATATTCCCAGCTGAGTGGCCAAAAAGTGAATCAGCAGGGAGAGGTTAAACCAGCCTTTCATCCATAAGGGTGGGCTCTTTGATTTAAAGGTTAGAGCTTATGTGCAGAACTTTACAGGGAAGTTTTTTGAGACACAGTGCATGTGCTCGAGAGAAAGCTGCAGGTTTTTTTTACCTGTGCTATCAGTTGGGCACCTTCTAAGAATGAACTCTTACCCCACCTCAGCAAAGAGGGGGGAAAAAAACAGAAAGGGAACGGACGGTTCAAAGTTTTCACTTCTAAATCAAACTCAGCTCAAGTGAGGGATGAATGAGTTGGACTGACTGTTACCTCTAAAGCAACACAGTAGTTCTAAATCTAAGTTTTCTATTTCTGAGCAGTGAGTTTTCTTTGTAATATTTTACACCAGAAATACAAAAGGATTATCTATTTCTACTCTATAAGTCTAAATGCAAAAAAAAAAACCAAACCCAAACAAATAAAACACCTCACATTCTCAAGATCAGTACTACAGGTAGAGCATGTCTTCAAAGCCTTCAGGCTGTAAGCCCAAAGTCCTGGTTTCACTGCATTATCACACACCTGTAACAAAGACTGGAGTGTAACCCCAGTATAAAGCTCTCTATTTATTTCACTTCATCCAGGAAAATACTTTAGTGCCTGAGAGAAAGCACCCAGGTAAGAGAAAAATGGTAAGAAATAAGGATTTTCCCCTCTTTTTTAGCCCTTAAACCATCAAATAACCTCATGAAGTAAGGAGTATGTCTCACAGGAGGAAAAAGGCTCAGCGTCAGTCCCTGTATTTAAAGTATTTTTGTAACAGCTCAGCTTAAGTGTCATTACAATCTATTTTGTATTCCATTTTGATCTATCCACTTCATATGTCGCTGGGCCAAAAGTATGCTTGCGTTCAGAACCGCTGACAAACTTACCATGATGTAGGCTGCTCCTTCACAGCATTAACATAAAACAGTTCTAAATCGAGCAATGTTCAATTATCCCTGAAAGTACAGATGACTTAGTTCTTCGTTAACTTAATTGTTTTCCAGTAAAAGTGAAATGTGCTGTATGCAAATTAAATAATACTAAGTGTCAGGACTTAAAAGAAATGCTCATTTAGCTTCAGTAGAGTTTTTTGTTGCAAATTTTGTTCATTTATTTTATAAGAAATTGTGTTTGTCTTAATTTCTTCCAAACACAATACGATTGTGAGACACAGTGCCTGCTGGCAAAGTTGGAATTGCTGTCAGCAGGAAATGGCAAACTAATAATAAATGGTGGTAAAATATTTATGTTATAGTTTACTGGGAAAATGAGTGCCGTTTTCTATTTCATTCCTGCTTGAGACAGTACACAATAACATAGTTGTTTTCAAAATAAGTGGATAGGATTCTAAATGCTGTGGTGGCTTATCTTGTAACCATCAGCTGGAAAAAAAAAAAAAAAGAAAAAAACCAGAATAATTTATAAAAATAGAGCCTTTTACCAGATCCAGTTTAAGAAATTTTAACTGGGAGCACATAGTGCAGTAATTAGTAGCATCTCACATTCAATGTCATTGGACACTACTCTGATAGATCAAACGCTCGTGTATGTGGCCTACTTACTTAGTTGCTCGCTCATAATTTTCAATAACAGCGCTGTTCTCATACAGGGAGGGGTGGTCCAGAGCCACTAGAGTACTCTGCAGGATGGTGATGTTCAAGTACAACACTGTGTTTATGTACTCCCCAAAGTGTATCAAAGCTCAGATCCACAGAAATAAAAGAAAAGTCAAACAAAACAAGCATTAGACTGCGTAAAATAAGGTATGGACAAGGCAAACAGGTGAGGCATTGTTTAGGTGGCTAAGGTAGATCAATATCTGTGCTTGCAAGCCAGGAATTCTGCCTGCTTTCCTCTGGCACTATGCAGATCATCTTACGGGCTGCAGACAGACTGTCGCCTAAACCCAACTGACAGACAACCTATTTCACCCTTGCAAAAATCATACCCATCTTCATTCTTGTGGCTCACGAGGGAAAAATAAAAGCCCCCATGCCTGTGCAAAGTCATGCTGAAGGGTAGGCATAAAACAACATTGCAGCTAACATACTTGTTTTTTTATTATGCTAATTGCATCATGAAAGCAGTTTAGTTTTCTATTTCTTCAGTTACCATCGACAAGTCCGTGCATTTTGCCTAGGCTGGCTTATCAAAGCACATTGCAGTAGTTTGAAAAAGATTCATATGACAGGTTGATACTGTTCCCTCCGTTCTTTACAAATGATCTGTTTTATTGCCTGAGATGTTTCGGGATTTAAGACAGGGAGGCATCGAGAAACTCTGACTGCACATCCTAATAACATAGATGGCTTAAAGCCCTCTCCCCTTCAAAAATATGTTTTCATTTCACCCAGGTTAAATTAACGTATGGTCAGTTTAAAGAACTGGACTCCTTCAATAAAATCTTGAGGACCATCAGCCAGATAACCTGGACCACAGCTACCAGAAGCAGAACCAGGAGTTTGTAGGAAACCATGAAGTACTTCATTTCTAGCACCACAGCTTCCCATGGGAAAACCTGCCCGCAGGAGGGGATAAGTTGGAAATCATGCCAGCTTCAACACAGGAGAGACCATTCCTGCAGCCTGCATCTTTTAGGTCTTAGACACACAGTATCACAATTTGAGGTTGGGGAAGGAAGTGAGAATAATACGGCCTTTTTAGATCCTTAGAGAAGCATGGTTCTTGCTTTTATTAAAGATGTTAGTAGAGATACTACATTCTGTTCACTTTTTAAATTGAAAATCTCGCACTTATTTCCTCATCTCTGAACTGATTAGCTATTAAAATAGAGTTACAATTTCAAAATAAAGTCTATTTTCCTATTTTAAGGAGGTAAAATGTGCAGCTTTAATCTCCAGAGTGTAAAAGGTCACCTTTGTAGACTGATGCATATCATATCTCCAAGTAATGAGAACAAGTGTGCTTTTCCTCAGTGCAACAACCTTCGTTACTCTTATATTGCAACCATTTTCCTGCCTTACCTTTCTTTATGGTAGAGGAAATGTAATTTACTTGTCAGATTGAAATGTTTGATATAAATCTTTAGCCTTTCTTTCAAGCAAGTATTTCTGAAACATTATATTATAAACAACTGGCATGTTTAATTAAACAAGTGCTTTATTTTCAGCAGCAGAAGAAGGTATGATTATATTAATTGAATAGTAGGACCTGTGACCAAATTTAAAGAAAACGTTTTCAGCTCGACAAGGAGGTATGATTATCTTAATTTCGAAGCAAGACATGCGACTAGAATTGAAACAAAATATTTAAGTCTCTGTCTTTACAATTATTAAAAAATATTTTCATTGTGAAAAAGTGAATAAATGCAATTTGCAAAGTGTATCTTGTCATGATAACTCTTGCTTCAGATCACAAGCTGGCTAACAAATTAAAATCAATTAAATAAAAGTCCTAGAGCAATTTATTTCTGTGATGAAGAGTGTTCTAATTGAATCACAATTTTAGCATCTTTACTGGTAGTTCTGAGTGAAAATACATTTCTGCAAATGCATGATAGCAAATCTTCTCTATATTTTATAAGCTTATTTTTGTAGCTAGACAGAGAACCAATTCTTAAGCTCGCATGTCTTGCTCACATAAAAAGTCCATTTCATATAAGTGATTTTACCAGCGTAAGTAAAGGAGCAAAATGTCACTTAAATTGAATAACAAATACTCTTTTTAAAGTACCAGTAATGTCAATATTGTTGCTGGGGTTTATTCTGTTGTCTTGAAATCAGGTTCTGTCATTTCCTACACGTATATCATGAATAAAGTTAAATGACCATGGTTTGCTATGGGGAGAAAAAAGTTACAAGGTGTTAATAGGAAAAGAGATGAGACACAAAAAAATTTTTTTGTAATCTTTTTTTGCTTATTTGAAATAAAGTAAAGCGAGACATATGTAATTTAAATGCTTATAACCAAATGAAATTATCAATGAAAAAGGAGAAGCTGTTAAAGGAAACATACATTGAGTTACAATCCTAATTATCCACGTTTAGCTATGTTTATTTAGGTAAACAGATGAAATATTTTTGATCCGGATGTGACAATTTCCTTGCTGTCATTTACCTTGCAGAGATCATAGAATTTTTGCTTTTATCACATTCCCCTGAGTACTTTCATATTTTTGTTAAAAAGCAGTAGTTGAGAAAACATGTCAGATGCTAAGCACAAAATCCACAATGCAGCAACATGGAAAAAATGTAACAACTGTTTTGGAAGAAATATCTCTAAGTCAACCTACATGCAATCTTAAATGACTTGCCAAGGAATGTTAATTAGCTTTAAAGTTACACCATGACATGACTTCAAGTGCTAAAGAAAACCCTTGCTGATTTAGATGGTACATGTCCAAAGAACAAAATTAACAGGTACAGTTTTGACAAATAACTATAGGTAAAGTTGTATTGATATTTGGGATGATTACTCCAATGCTAGCTAGAAATTAAGCTAAGGGCTAAGTAGTGTCCACAGGCAAGTTGTGATCGTTAAAGATGTGATTTTTTTTCTTAACAACTGACTTAAAATGAAGCTTATGCTGAAGTGCAAAAATGTCACTGTATGAGACTAGAGTGTTTCTCTTCTTATAAAAAAACCTTCATATTTTATTCCTGCTTTAGCTAATGAGACTCACCAGGGATTTGAGTATATTACATCAGTTCATTGTATCATTATCTAAGATATATAACAGTTTGCAGGATGCTCATTAAGAATATTTTCAGTCACAATTAAGTTGAACATGAACATTGTTTAAGTAACCTGAAAACATCAGTAAGTGTCAAAAGTATTATGTAACTATTATGTATGGCAAAGTTCCTTTGTCAAATGTGGACAGTAGACTAGTTCCCTCTAATTTATTTACCTTTATACAAGCAAATGCAATATAAAAGGACAAGTCTTCTCATCCTCTCACACAGAAATTGCTTAGATGTCAGTGGAATTATTCATGAAGAAAGTTAATGAAGTTAGTGCAAGATTTTGAA
>VXBO01011660.1:53627-107879 GCA_013400135.1 Rhinoptilus africanus | reverse complement strand
CTTGTGTTTCCCCGATTCCCGTAGCAGTGGGTAGGTTTCACTGCCTGGTTCCCCAAATGACAACCCACTTCGGCAACCTGGCGCTGCAGCCGCCGAGGGGAGGAAAACCAGGCTCCTGGTCTCTCGGACGGGGAAAGGTGTCCGCTGGATGTCACATCCCAGACGTCACGTCACCTTCCCTCTCTGGAGGGTCATTAGGAGCCTGCTTGTATGTCTGATTTTACCAGGGCTATTAAGAAGCAGATCCTTGCCCTCGATTCCTTTGCGGAGGAGGCCACTAAAACACAGCTGGGCCGCCGCAAGAGGTGTCCCTACGGGAATACCTTGGCACATTCCCATCTACTTCGCCTCTCCCGCCCGGCTTCTGGCGAGGACGGGCGAGCCCCGCCGGCCCCCTCCCCAGNCCCCCGCGCCTCCTCTCCTCCGCGCTCCCGGCGGGTCTGGTTGCACCGTGTCCTTCAGCGAGTGGAAGCAGGGGAATGAAAAGTAATGCCATCAATTATTATTTTTATGCCGTATTTATGGACGGGTAGAAGTAATAACAGTTATTTGCTTTGTCGAAGCGTTTATTTCACACTTGGTATATTTCCTTACAATCGGAGAACCGACGTGGGAAAAATAAGCACAAATAAATTAAAGTAACGAAAATACGTTTTTAGCAAAAGGCGATCCTTCTCCTGTCTAATTTTCCTGGGTGCGTTTCTTCCTCCTGACATTAATTCAAACCAACGAAAGGGCTAAACAGATTAGTCTCTAGCCCTCAAGTCAAGCAAAAAGCAAAATAATCATTTACTTGTCTGCCCCCTTCATAAAAAAGTATTTTTTTTTTGTTCTCTTCAAATCAGGGCTAAAGAACAATCAAAATCAAAGTAGCCAGGAGGGCAGGAACCCGGGAGGGTTCCCCTGGTCGCCCCCCGGGTCCTGCGGGCTCCCCTTTTCTCCCTCCCCGCCCGGGTCGCCGGGTATCGCCTCCCCTCCTCGGCGCAGGGCTGCGGCTGCTTTAACCCTTCCTGCCCTGCCTTTGTCCCTTTTGAGGCTCGTTGGCTTCTCTAGTTTGTTAGCAGCACTTCGGCTTCCTCCTCCCTAGCTCTCAGTGCAAGGGGGGAGAATGATGCCAGGGAAACACACGCCGCTCTGGGATTTCACCGTCGTGGTAATAGCGCTTTCACACGCACATACCGTGTACAGCACAGATATCAGGGTCACCTCAGCGAGGGGGACAGGGAAGGGTGGCGGAGAAGAGAATTAAAAAAATGTATGGTTCTTCCTTATGTGTCAAGGATTTCAAATAGAATAGTGCTTGATACCAAGGTAACACTTCCTTACTGCCAGCTCTTGGTCTTCTTCGAATCGCTTCATTTCCCGTATTCCAGCCGTTTATTTTGTCGCCAGCCACTGTATGCGACAGTGCCACAGGTTGGGTGACCCGCGCTAGCAACGGGCGAGAAAATCAAGGACTCCTGGCACGGCCAAGGTCGCCAGCAAGCGCTCAGCAGCGAGTTGCGCGGTGGCTCCGCTTGTCCCGCTCGGGCGGAGCAGCCGGTGCCTCCCCCGCGGGGCCGCCGCGCCGGGCCGGGGCCGGGGCTCTGCGCCGGGCTGGGAGCGGGGCTGGCAACCCCCCGGCAGCCTCCTGGCAACCATCCCTTTCCCCACTGCTCCCACCCCCGCCGGCTGCTCCCCAGGTAAAGCTGACGCTTCTTACGGACCTAGGCACCCCGCTGTTGGATCTGCCAGGGCAAGAGCAGAAGAATCCTGGAGAGGATGGGGCACCTCATCGTTCCCTACAGCTGTTATTTTTGGAAATGTGTTTTTTGTATTAGCCTATAAACCCTTTGCATTCTCCAGTCTGTTTTCTCTTTGGGGGATAGCAATGCACTGCCCTTTTCCCTAGATACCTAGTCCTTGTTCAGTGCCTGTAAACAATTAATCGGACACTATTAGCTGGATTCAGAGCCTTCAACACCTTCCTCCCTGTTCTGTGGTCGGATCAGCCCCACAGACAAGGTCCCCTGCCAGCACCAAGAGGTACCTGCTGTCAGTGTGTTTCAGGGCCGCAGCCTTGTGCCCTGGCTCTGAAGGACAGGGCAAAGGGCCAAAGACAAACCTCAGCACTCAGCTGGGTCCCCATCCTGGCCCTGTAGATCCCTCCATGTGGCACAGCCCTCCCTTTTGCAGCAGAGTCTGCTCAGGACTGATCAGGCACCCCGCAGGGAACCTACAGGGCTGATGTTGCACAGGCTGCTCGGTTTCGGGCTCTGGCCTTCAGTCCACCTTTCTTTCCAAAGCCCAGCAGAGCCTCCTGGGCTGGCTGGAGGGGTCCTCTGCTCTCTCAGGGAAGACAGGCTGTAGGAGAAACACAGTAGCTGGTGGTATCTTTATGTCTACAGTCTCGAAAGATGGGACAGAATAAAGGAGGAAGATACTGGTTCTTGAGACCCACAGTTCTGGGGCTACTTGGGCACAGGGTTATTGCCAGAGCAGCTCTACCTCTGACAATAGTATACTTGGCACTTAGAGAAAGTGCTTCCAATTTGTGAGCCAGTAAATTCTCCTGGTAGCTGTCTGAGATTATAGCCCTATCTTTCAGGCACAGTAAGGCAGACAAGTTAAACCTCTATAAAGTTTATAACCACAAATGAATTCATTTTTTTTTTCCTCAAGTGAACTATTTTAGTTGAGTTAGACAGATTACTTTGTATAATAATAAACCATCTGAAAGCTACTAGGAAATTTCCTACATATAAAAAAAAAATGGCAATCTTATTTAAACTCTGGGAAAGATAATTGTTTGCCCTTGCTGTATGTTTTGCATTCTTCAAGTATATCTTTTAAGGCATAATATACATTTTGAAATCCCATATATGCATCTTTACAGTAGTAATGGCTTTCCACAAACTCTGTGGGAGGTGACATTTCAGCAAGATACTTCCCCTTGACTTTGTTTATTCCAGCAGTTTAAATTCTACCTCTGGTGATAGCTGTTAACTTGGCAATGTGAAAAGTGCTACATGATGTGTACTGTGCTCAGTCAGCTCATCAGAAGCTTACCAATTACGACCGTGGAGCCCATTCTCCCTGCAGCAGCATGCCACCCACCATGCGTGCCCGGGACAGCTGAGCTTCACATGTGCATAAAATCTGAAAGTATGCACACATTTATGCAGAGCCTGTACAAAGCAGGCACAATAAGTCTGCTGCTCCTTAGAAGCCTTTTTTGTTTCCTGCAATAGCTCATACGCAGGCAGTTGTAGATAATTCCCTGCTCCTTGTCTGCCTTGGAAATGTCAGAAAGGGAAGCTTTCAAACCCTCCTCTGCAAGGCGATGAGCTTTGTACCTGTCAGGCAATCAGGATGCCCGTGTTTTGGGCAGAGGACCAAATTGTCAGGATGGCTGTGAAACAGGAGGTTGCAGCTATCAGAGTTATCTGTCTCACCTGTGGCTCGGTCTCCATACACATCTTCCAGGTGCTTGGGAAAGGAGGTAGCTGGAAAGAGATTTGGGACGCAGTTAAATAACTGAAATATGTTGGAATGGCCCGTGAGTTGGGCACCTCTGCACTATGTAATGAAGGACTTCGTTAACAAAAGCCTTTGTAAGCCAGTTTCCCCAGGATGAAATCTGATATCTGTTTAAGGTCTCCTAATGACATCAGCGAGGCAAGATTTAATTCTAGACAGATGCTATTTGTCAAGCGCGTAGGGAGTGTTCAAGCTTCAAAAATAATGCTACCTTTGAGCATTCATTTTTGTTTGGAATATCTCACTGAACATGCAGACTCCAGATTGGACTTTTTGTTAAACTGTGATTTGTACTTATCCAAAGATATTATTTTTCTTACTTTGAAGAAACTATTTACAAAGTGATTAAGCGCCAGACTCTGTCACCTTTGACTGTAGTCTCTTTTGCATCAGCTAAAATAGAAGTAACTGTGTTCAAGTAAGCAGAGTAACACTAGTGAAAACCCAGAATAAATAATCAGAGAATCAAGCCCTTTGAATAGCAAATGACTCCATAAATAGTCCCATTGATTTCAGTGGTATTTTATGGCATAAGTAGATACATTAATGGAAACAGCATACAAGACCCCTAGTGCTTGGACAGAGAAAAAAAAAATCAACAACCTAAGGACTTAGAATTATTAAAAAAAAAATAAAACGATTCCACTGTGCATTAGTCAGCTGACATGTTACTAGCTTTTTGTAGGACTTACCAAAGACAGAGTCGAGTGAGCTGATGACAAGGACAACTCCTTTTTTAGCTGTTGTGACAATTCAACACACCAGTGACACGAAAGCTGTGTCCCTTACTTAAAAAAGCAGAAAGCAGCCAAAGTCACACCAGTGAAACGTTTTCTGTTACCCTTAAACAAATGTTCCTTTGAGCAAGAAAGGACTGAATTTTAGTGAATGGAGTTTTTGGGAGGTTTATGGGCAGCACCAAAGTATGAGAATATCATATCATGGTCTTCCCCAGCTCTACTGCTCTTGGTGACTTGGAAAAACTCTTCTACTTGCTTTGCCTTGAAACCTAGTAAAGAACTAAATGAAGTCCAAACACACTTCCTTAATTATGTTTCTTTGGCTAAACACACGTTAAAAAAATCGAGAAGTGTTCTCTGTAAATGTTTTGTGGCATACTTAAGCCTGCCTATGAGAACTGGGTCCAGATCCCGAGAGCAGTAGAACACCTACCCAGCTTTAAGTTTTCTGGAGCCAACAAAACTGTTGCTGGGATCTAATTCCTTTGCTGTGGACCCATTTCTGAAAGTGACTTTGGGCGGTTTGACTCCACTTAGGGAGTTGGAACATGATGCTCAAGAGCAGGGGAAGAAACCATGATGATCGAGGGGCGCCACAGCCTGACTAGCAATGGCATCAGGTCCCTACACCTTCCTGCCAGTGCTGAATTTGCTGTCACGTTCTCAGGGGTGCAGGTGATATATTTCAAATATTCAATAAAGAACTGTGCGCCCACGTACACTGTACTGCTGAAAACTTTTGTAATTACAGTAATTCTGATGAAACCCCATCAGCCCTGTCCTTGCCTTCCTCTCATTGCTTTTCTTCGTATTCTCTTCTTGTCATATCACATAGTAACTGCAAAAAATGCTTTGTCCAAAACACAAACTCCCTGTTCCGAATGCCGCTCTGCTATCAGCAGGAACAGTATTTCAAATAAGCTGCTGGGCATTTGCCTCTATGAATAGCTGCTTCTTTGCTCATGCTAGACTGTAAAAAGCTCATATGTATCTTTTGAGTGCACATTTTTCATTTAGAACCTCCAGAGCACAAAAGGAAGGGGTCAGGAAAGGCAAAAAAAAAGAGATCTTTTGCTTTATTGCAAACAGTTCTCTGCTGCGCCTCCTCAGTTATGACCAAGCTGTAGCTATTTTCTATTGAGTGTGGGACATTCTTATTCCTGGGAAATTTTTAAAGGAAGTACTTTGAATAAGGCTGTACAGTGCTGATTTTTCAATGCTGTGTGAAACTAGTCTGCCATTTCTTCTCTTTCTGTATAGCAGTGAAGAGAGACAAAATGGACAAAATGTTTCCTCTCTACTAGGTAAGGACAAGGCTGTGTACCAGCTCGCACTGATGCTGCCAATACTGTTATCCCGCGGCTGAAGGGGAGGTGGGTCTCTCTAGACCCCCAGTTTTGGGGAAAAGGAATTGGTTAGTGCTCACAATGTACGTTGCCACAGTGGTTGGAGGAGGTTAGGGGGAGGCTGGTCCCCTACAGTTGACTTTGATAACCTCTTGGATTGGAAATAATGTCTTGCTGGTATAGGCTCCTACTGAATTATTGATATCCTTGAAACAGAGAGGACAAAGGGAAGCTAATGAGATATTTGTGAACCATTACAACTGTGAAAGATTCCCAAGAATGGATTTCTCACAACCTCACCACAAGCCTGAGAGACACTTGGTGCTGCTGCAATTCTGGACCCTAGTCTCTTAAAGACCAAGTCCCTGTTCTTCGCAAAGAGGGACTCCAGCGTTAAAAAATAAGGAAGTTTCGTGTTTACTAGTAAAAAGGTTTCCCAGGCTCCCAGAAAACATAAATGAAGACTCAAATTATGCTGTTTTCTGAAAATCACTTGTTTCTAAGCAATCTCATGACATTTGTGGGGGGGAGGGATGACGCTTGTTTTATCTTTTTTTTATGTTTTGATAACTTTTTCCATACTTATCCAAACTAAACAAAAAAAGTTTTGAAAAGGGTTTCTCAAAATATTTTCTTGACTGAGTGATTGCATCATGTCTTACTATATTAAAAAACTCAAACAATGTGTATTATGAACCCCTGGGGCTTTTAAGAGTTATTATTTCTAAAGGTTTTAAGTTTTCTNTTTTTTTTCCTTTTTCTTTCAAACCAGACAACCAAACCGCTAGCTAAACTTTTTTTTTTTTTTAAGTTTTGCTCTGAGATAAATTTCCTGCCCAAGACAGTACCAGTCAGGAGCCCAGCAGTCCAGTGTTCTCTAATTACTCACCAACCTACCTCTGCAGTATCAGTGCAACTTGATCTCACCGCATCAGTAACATAGCATCCGGTTTTACAAGCTTGACAGTGGTGGCATGAGAAGGAGTGAAAACTGACAGCAAGTTGATAGAATACTACTGGGACTACTCTGGGGTCCATCATACAGTCATCTTATCCCTATGCCACTAAAAAACTAACACATTTGTCACCAGAATAGCTGTTACAGGGAACTGTCTTAACAGTAGTGGGTTGTTTTAGATGTTTGCTGTGAATGAGGTTTTCCTCTTCAGCCCCTGGAATTATCCTTACATATAGATGGAGGAGACATAAAAGAAGATGGGTGAAAACAAAATCACAAGGAAGTGGAAAATATTTATTTTCTCCATGTGGATGCATTGTGCTGAGTGCAGCAGGGTGCTGAGACGGACTCCTCAGATGCTATCACACTAACTGCAATATCATGTAGCTGTATATCTCCTTCAGGCTCCTCTGCAAAATTCTATAGTGTGATCACTTAGCTGGCTGTGTTCAATCTATACAATCTAAAAAGAGAATGCATTTTCTTTTAGATACTGAGCTTATATTCTGTTCCTGTTGGTGTTCAAAATTCATTGTAACAAGGAGTCATTTTATTGTCATGGTTCCTTGTTTTGGTTTCTGTTGTCTTAATAGAAATAATAAAACAAATTGTTCTGAGAACACTAGAGCTAATGAAATGACACAGTGAGGACTTGTATTTGATATTCTTACATGCATCCCTTTGCCCCATTGCAGCTGCTTTGTCCGTTTGTGCTGAGCTTTATGCCCAACTCCATTAGACTTCCCTTTCCAGTCCCCTCCGCTGCCTTTCATGTTCGCAGATCTCAGCTGTGCAGAAGACATTACACACTCTCAGTAGTTCAGAGCTACTTTTGCACAGACACGCTGGCAGAATACCTGCTGACTGGGTAGCAAGAGGTCAATCAAAAAAGGTAACTGCTGAGCTGTGACTGATGCTTTATTCCTAATGAGACATCAGTCTGGCTCTGTGTCCTCTCTCCAGCCACCAAATTCAATGAAACTTGTGAGATTCTTCTCTAAGGCTTTGACCTCATTCTTATCTTCGGCTGAAATCGGCCATCAGTTTTGGAAGTTATGAGGAGTAGGGGGACTGACAGACAACAAATCAGATGGATCAATAATGCAATATGTATAAGGGTTAATTAAAAAAAAATATCCAAAGCAAATTGTCTCTCAGAAAAAAAATACATTTTAGTGGAAAATTAATGGGATTTGTACTCCTAATTCATATAAGTACTTTGAAAATTCCGCTAAGAAAGATTTTTGATATAGTTAGAATGAGAGAAAAACACGTTTTTTAAAGGCATGGTTACAAAATATGCTTGTTATGAGTCCGTCTTGGCTGAGAAAAGAACATTTGAATCATGGCACTGACACTGAAATGCTTTCTTTCTTTTAAATTTGTGTCTGGCTCAGAACCTTGCACGCTTGCTGCGTGATTTTGACTATCTGTTAGCGCATTCAAGATGTATCATAAATAGCAGTATTGAAAACATATGCCACAGGGGAAAGAAATCTGTAATAATACCAGCTGCCATTATATGATAATGAATTTCACTCACTACTAACCTGGATAAGTGATTTTCCTAGGGAAACAAGTGGAAAATTTACCAAAGAAAAATGTGTGTAAAACTTTCAAGTTTTTAAGTCAGCTCTAGAAGAGACAATCCATTTTGATCAATGGGAAAAATCACCTGGGACTAATTTCAAAGCTGAATCTATCTAGTTTGATTAAACAGTGAATAAGAGCTACATGCTAACAGCTTTCATATATCTAGAAGGGAAATCCTTTTAAGTCAGCAGTTTTAGGATACGTATTCATAAAAAAGAAGAAATAAATTACAGGAAAATTTAAACTGTGTGTTTAAAACCTTTCTAAAGGCTAGAATCTATTAGACAGCAAAGCTACTTGAAAAACATCAGGAAAGGGTTTATTATCTGGGAAATATGAAGACGTTTGTCTACATTACCAAAGTTATGTATTGAGAAGTAATATAACTTCGGAGTGAGAGATCTTAGATGCTCTCATTATTCATTCAAGGTTTTAATTTCTATGATTCTGTGACAATCTCACAATGAGGTAATTTTTCTCTTCTGGAGCTAGCTAGCAGATAAAATAACTATGTATATTATGGCAAATAAGAAGTCAGGTTAGTGTTTGCGTTTCATGGTCACTGAGTATTTTGCTATTAGGACAAAAGTCTGTATATTTCTTTCAAAATCTCCATTTAAAGTAGGTTGTATTCCAGCTGGTGACTATTATGTCCTGATGTGGTGTGATTATCTCCAAGATACACAGCAAGAAATCTGCAAGAACACAGCTACTCCAGAAATCTTTTGTCAAGGACAATGTCAAGAACAATGTCCATACACACCCATCCCCTCACCTTGTGTAAGTACAGTTATCTCCTTTAATGTAGAATTATAATTATAGAGCCTATTTTAATATAACCTAAAGTAAATTATTTCTCTTTGGAATGATACAGGGTCCGTTGCAGGATGTAGGAACAAACATAGCAAAAATAAAGCTTTGGGATTCTAAACATGCAATATTTTAAATCCACATGACTAAACTCACTTGATTCAGAGGTGTTTTCAAGATACATGAGGTGAAGAGCGTCAGTTCATAACAGGAAGAACAAGACTTTTGAATCAGATGCAGTTTTAACTCAGTAAGAGTAAGTGAGTAAGCTTGTAATGCCTTACTGAGTTTTTCAAAGCAAAGATAATGTATTTGCACTGTCAGAGATTTCACTGGAAGATAGGCTCATGTAAACAGGTAGGATGCAAATGTAACTTTCAGCTGGGATTACAACCTGTAGGTTGCTTGGCGTAGTGTCATGTAAGTAGTTACAGAAAAGCTACTGGCTTCATTGGTGTCATTTGGATTTTTGTCAATGTCTTAGAGGGGACAAAGCCTCGTGGGTGGTTTTTAGAAATTTTCTGAAATCCACAGAGAAGATTTTTGTTGTTGTGTTTTGGCTTCTGTTATTTAAGGCAGTAAAAGAGAGCTGGTAGGCTTGCTTAAGCACAGACCTCCTTCTGTGTTGCACAGGTGACCCTGACAGGCCAGCACAGGATTAAAAACTTCGTCAAATAGGGTCTCTTGGTCCTGAACGACCCAGCTGAGCTGCTATACAGGGAGGGTAAAATCTTTTCCTTTCAGGTGCTCTAGGCGGCTGCATTAAGGTCTTTGGGACGTACAGGCACATCCAGGGCTTCCTGCATAGTGCCTAGTCCAAATGGAAAGACCTTTTCCTGAGACAAAGCTCAAGCTGCTTTCTGGCAGACCCATGCCAATCAGTCATACCACAGGCCTCATGCTGTTAGTTTAAATAGTGCACAACAACACTTGGTTAACATATAGTTCTTTCAGGAATGTATTTATTTGTCATCATTTACAGCAGCCCCGAGGTACCATTAACCTCTGCTGAAATACAGGATTGTATAGATCGGTTCTGCCAAACTGTTCTATGGCAAAATAGAGATTCTCAGGCCTCTGTATGCAATTGAGAGAGCTGTTTCTTATCAAATGGTTTGTTTTTCCAGCAGAAATAAGGGTCAATCAACATTTTGAAATAACACACAAATGTACCAGTTTTATTAGAATTCGTCTCTCTAACGTTTTTACAATGGCCCATGAAAATCAACCCAAGATAATAGCAGGAATAATTGACCAAAGAATAGCAGTTTCCTTAATCAAGGGAACATGATGATTAAATCAAAAGCTTTAGATCTGTGGATATCATCAATGGTTTTTTGTCTATTAATAACAATATGTCATCAGTGAATTTTAAAACTGCAGTTGCTACAGGGTGAAATGTCTACGTCTAGATGGAAAAAGGTCAGAACAGTATTATTTGTAATTCAATCCATTAACTGTACTGTGGACAGTTTTTCAAGTGATTTAGATTAAAATATGTTTCTGAAGTACAGCAATACTTAGAAAGGAAGCTCAAATCCTACAATTTCTTAACATTCAAGTATTCTTTCCTTGGACTCTTTGTTGTTCTAAATAGGATTCAAGCTGTAATATTTTAATTAAAAAAAAAAAAAAGAATGAAAGAAACCAGAACAACAAAATGTTGCTAATGAAAGGCTTGGTTAGCTTTAGAAAGATTGACAGAAATATCCCACAGCACTGAAGCTTCAGAGGCACCATCACTTCCTTTTCCTGTTCTGTAGCCATAGGGACATTGAGCATTCTTCTACACCTTTTATGCATAACAAATCTCTTTTGCCCAAGAGACGTGCAAGCTCGTGGGGAATTTACTAGCCTAAGAAAGGCAGCCAGTGTATGAGAGCGAGAGCAAGTGTACGCTGAGTGTCAGGAGGGTTTGTTACAGTGCAGAGCTCTCAGAACCCAAGGTATATCTTTGCACCAAACACCATTGCACAATGCAGATATACTTTGTTTATGTTAGTGCATGAAAAGTTATAGTAATAGACTATCTGTATGTACAAAGGACATGAGAAGGTATGATTCTTCTGTTTCCTAAGCCTGGAGAAAAGGCAGATTATAATTTTCTATGGCAATATTTAGTGGCCTTAGCTCATAGATCCTCCCTTTTCTTTCCACTCTTCCTTCAGTCACTGAGCTACAGTTTCCAAGGGAGAAGTTTTTTACAGTCAATGATGTCTTACTGGTTTATCCGTCCTGTGTATTGGCCAGCCAAGAATGCTATGAAAAACAGATGTGTTTTTGTAGTTAATGATAGTCAAAACTTAGCCACAAGAAGACCTAATGTCTAAAGTTGCATATCAGTTCTTACACTTTGCTACTATTGAATGAAACCACTAATTCTGTGTTTCTGTGACTGTCTCATTAAAATAGATACTTTGTATTGATTTATTACTCAGAACACATTTTACAAGAACTCTGTAGAAAACTGTGCATAAAGCTATTTAACATTACATAGGCATAAAATTTGGGTTTGGTAGACAGTACACATTCATCAGCCAGAAAAGTGGCATCAGAGATGCTTTAATTGTCTGCCTTGGGAAAGTCTGTAGGGACAGTAGGAGCGTCTGAACAATGGTCTTCTATGTTAGCTGTGTGACCACTGAGGCTGGAATACAAAGATGGTCCAGCTACCATGGCCTGAACTTGGTCACTTTCTTGGACAGAAATAGTGTGGCTACCCATGTAGACACATGTGCAGTGAGATGGAACATGAGAGATGGAAGGAAGCATGGCTGCCTGCACAAGTGTCCTGAAGTATGTTACACTGAGTATACTCTATCATACAGGGCTTTTGAGCTCTTAGCCACAAATAGACAGAGATGAGCAAATTTATGCTGTAAATAAAGCAGAAATAAACATACAAATAAAGTATTTATAAAAAATTATAAAGCATCTATTGAATTAATTGGTTATAAGTGTGAAACCTTTGCACTTACACCGTTTATTACAAATCCTTTAAACTCAATACCGTTTTTTCTAAAAAATTTTTTTTATCCCTCAATGATTTTAGCCCTTTCCTACTAGAATCTGTCATTTTCATTTTGTAAGTGCTCATACACTATCAAACTTTTTCCCTGTCCTGAACACTTTTGGTGTATCTATTTCTCTACCTTTTATAGAACCATTTCCTTTAATATCAACAGCTTTTCTATACTACTTTCTGACTGCAGCTCATTTGTTGAAATTTCCAGTGTATCTTCTAGAATATACTGATAATTTTAACTTTTTTTTTTTTTTTTAATGTGAAGGGATCCTAGCTTATCACAAATTGCTGTAAATTCAAAAGTACAATGTGCTGTAGGCAAGTTGAAAGTATCCAATATGTACTCTTCTTTCATTTTTCCGATCATCTCTATTTAGTTCTGTTAGCACTTTCTCAGAACAGAAAGTAGTCCGTTTAGAAATGATTGGATCATCTGTTTTACCCTCAACCGAGTGACATTCATTCACCCATTAATAGTCCTTTTTTCCCATCCAGATGTCACTAAGAAATAATTTTTTTCTACTTTAAACATCAAAAAACACAGGAAAATGGGAAATCAACAAGTACAATTAATTATGTCATAGTGTAAAATGTTCTGAATTTTTAATAACATCAGAACTTTAAAAAAAGGGAGCGAAGGAAAAACACTGAAAAAATTGGCAGGTAAGTAAATGACTACAGTCATTTCCTTGGGGAAAACGTGCTTTCTCAGGTTATAGCTTTACATCAGAGAGTCTAATTTAGACCGATAATTTCTACATAGTTACAATTGCAATCAGTCTTCTATTTTGAGGCATCTTTTTACTCTCTTCATTCATTTAAGAGATTTGAGTTGGTTTTTTTTTTTTTTCAGAACAGTAAAGTTAGCCCTTCAGACAAAGTAGAACCACTTTATCAGAGCATTTTGGGAGGAAATGGAGTAAATCTTTTTTCATTTGAAAAAGATTAAAAGCAACTTCTCTAAAAATGTGAAGGGGGCAGTGTGTCTTGGTGCTCTTTAAGCAAAAGAAGTGCTACAGTTGAAGTTTGCTGAAATGTGGTTTGGATAGGGATCATTTTCCCTTTGGTTCTCACTGATGTTTCTCTGAGAGGCAAACAATTCCCTGTCCAATGCCATTTTTCCTGTTCTATGCCAGGTCCAGGTGATGTTTTCCATAGTATTTTTAACTGTGACATAATTAATTTTTTTAACATATCAAAATGACATAGTTAATTTGTTATTGAACCATGCTGAGCTTTGTAACAACGACTCTTACTACAAACAGAGCCATTGGCTTTGAGCCTTAGGTTTGCTTTCAGAATAGAAGAGGTAGTACAGTCTAGTCTGAACAGTCTTGCCTTCATGTTCTTTCTCCAAAGGAAAATATTGTGTGTGTTGCAAAGTTTGTAGTATTTTTTTTTTTCGCAGATCATATACATCCATGTAAGATCACTGTTCAATTATGCTTGGGAACTAAACAGTGAGAAGATGGATACTGTAATTGGATCTGAAAGTGATGAACATGGGATCACACATCATGAGAATCACAGTCATTGTCTTGAGGTGGGTGTCAAAAAAGATCCATCCCCTGCATGCAGGATGATAAAAAATAATAAATACATAATCATGGTGCCAGACAGTGAGATTTTGCCAGAATGATTCAATTATCTTTTAGGCACACTGATCAGGTCAAGTACTTTGAAGACATGAAAACTACCACAGGAAGTAGGCTTCAGTTCGTTAAGCATGAAGACATCTATCTTTGACCAGCTTGACTTTTGATAAAAGGAATAGGAAGGAAGAGTTAGGTGTCTCAGAAGAGAATACCACAATTCATAAAACACAAACGCATTTAATATCATGAACTCTCCCATGCAGAACTATATAGAGAGTGTTGAAAAGTCAGAGCAGTCACTGTTGTGAATGTACCCTGATGCTCATATGGACTCTGAAGACAAAGCAGTCTGTGCTTGCAGGGGTAAGTCAGATGGCATGTGTACAATGGAGACAATCCACTTACAGATCCATTGAACATGAAGCTCTATCATCCAGAAAAGTGTCCAGCCTGTAAAAAACGAAACTAAAAAGTCATGTAACCCCCTGCATCATGACCGCTTCCACAAGGAAGAAAAAATGTGTTATAGTTGTAGGCGACTTCCTTCTGGTCCATTATACTGGCCAGACCCTCCTTTTAGGGAAGTCTAATGCCTCCCTGGGGCTTGGGTTAAGGACACCAATTGGAAACTTCCTAGTCTGGTACAGCCCTCAAACTATTACCCATTCCTACTCTTCCTTGTGGGTGGTGATGAAGCCGCAACACGTAGTCCAAGGGGAATCAAAAGAGACTTCAGTGCTTTGGGGTGGTTGGTAAGGCAATCTGAAGTGCAGGTTACTTTTCCCTCTCTCCTCCCAGTTGCGGGCAGTGACACTGGAAGAAACAGACAAGCCCAGTCTGTTAGTACATGGCTCCATGACTGGTGTCACCACCACAATTTTGGGTTTTTCAGTAATGGGATGGCCTACGTGGCACTAGGCTTGCTGGTGTCAGATGTGGTTCACTTTTCTGAGAGGGAGAAGAGGGTCTTTGCTCACAGGCTAGCGGTACTCATTGGCAGAGCTTGAAACTAGGCTTGATGGTGGAGGGGGACAGTATCAGGCTTCCTTGTGGCAAGCTGTGGGATGACAGGCAACAGTTAGAGGGAGAGTAAGCAATTGAGGGCCTGTTGCTCCGAGATGTGGTAGCCACACTGCAGCACACTTGAAGTCTTACGGATATGAGACAGGGACTCCTGAGGTAGCAGGGGCCAGGGGAGGTACACCAATGAAGTACCTTGAAGGAATTAAGGGATGTTCCTCTAAGAAGGTGGCACAGCAGACAGCCCAGATATAGTGCCTCAACGCCGTTGCATGTAGCATGGGCAACAAACAGGAGGACTTGGAAGCCACTGTGCTGCTAGAAAGCTACAACCTAGTTGCCATTACTGAAACCCATGTTGAATCCCATGACTGGATTGAGGCTATTACTGGACCTGGTGGTCACAAATGTAGGTGAGCTAACTGGTGACATCAAAGTTGGAGGCATCCTGGGCTGCAGTGATCATGCACTAGTGGAGTTCACAGTCCTGAGGTATTTGGGTAAGGGGAAGAGTAAAGTCAGGACCCTGAATTTTAAGAAAGCAAAATTCCTAGGAGTTAGTCAATAGTATCCCCTGGAAAACTGCCTTCAGAGACAAGGGAGCAGAACAGAGCTGGGAGATGTTTAAGGATGTTTTCCTTAGAGCACAAGAGCTCTTGATTCCCAGGAAAGGAGAGCAAGAGATCGGTATGGCTGAGTCAAGACATGCTGATCAAACTAAAGGGCAAGAAAGAGATGCACAGGCAGTGAAAGCAGTGACAGGCATCCTGGGAAGAGTATAGGGACACTACCCAGTTGTGTAGGGATGGGATTAGAGAGGCCAAGGCACAGCTGGAGCTGAACTTGGCAAGGGATGTAAAGAATAATAAGAAGGGCTTTTACAGGTACATCAGCCAAAAAAGGAAGGTCAGAGAAAGCATACCCCCCACTTAGCAAGACTAGCAAATTGGTAACAACTGATGAGGAAAAGGCTGATGTTCTCAACAACTTTTTTGCCTCAGTCGTCATTGGCAATCTCTCTTCCCACACCTCCCGGGTGGGTGTACCGCAAGGCAGGGACTGGGGGAGACAAGTCTCTCCCACTGTAAGAGAAGATCAGTTTCATGATCACCTGCAGAACCTGAACATACAGAAATCTATGGGACTTGATGATATGCATCCTAGAGTCCTGAGGGAACCGGCTGATGTAGTTGCCAAGCCACTCTCCGTGATAAATGAGAAATCACGGCAGTCAGGTGAAGTCCCTGGTGACTGGAAAAAGGGAAACATTGCACCCAATTTTAAAAAGGGTAGAAAGGAGGACCCTGGGAAGTACCAACCTTTGAACCTCACTTCTGTGCCTGGGAAGATCATGGAATGGGTCCTCCTAGAAGCTACGCCAAGGGCCTGTTGTGATAAAACAAGGGGTAATGGTTTTAAACTAAAAGAGGGAAGATTTAGACTAGATATAAGGAAGATATTTTTTACAATAAGGGTAGTGAAACACTGGCACTGGTTGCTTAGAGAGGTGGTAGGTGCTCCATCCATGGAAACATTCAAGGTCAGGTTGGACAGGGCTTTGAGCAACCTGATCTAGTTGAAAAAGTGCCTGTTTATTGCAAGGGAGGTTGGACGATATGACCTTTAAGGGTCCCTTCCAACCCAAGCTATTCTATGTTTCTGTGTTCCACGTGCTTTTAACAAGAGATAAAGGAGCTGATCGTGGGAAATCCTGTAGTAAGCAGGATGTTGAGCAACTCTAGTGCTGGCTGATAGGCTCTTGGAGACCAGAGACTGGGCTACTGTCTGTGGATGGTATTTTTCCAAATTATTTAACACGACTTTTTCTAAGGCTTTCTGATGAAAGTGATTGTGCTCTCCTATACAATATATATATTCATAAATAGATTAGAAATGAAACCGTTATCCTGTTAAACACTTCTAAGCTATTGCCACTGACTTTATTTTTGCTAAGCAAGAGTTTATTTTTTTACAGAGGCAAATATGAACAATTTACATCCTTACAATTTACTGAAGACGGTAAATTTGACATGGGAAAAAAACAATTGTGCTATTAGAATGTAATATAACACAAGGGAAAAAATTCCTGGAGAAATAATAGAGCAGTAGCAAAAATGGGAGCTAGAACCTGAAGGCATGAGGTAACTGGAAGAGAAGATCTAATTCCATGTCATATGTTTTCAGTGTTTCAACTTTCTACAGAGAATGTAGAAGAACCAATTAACAGCATATATTGTGGTATCTAGGTTTAACTGTTTCAAAATTTCTGTCAATAAGCAAAATTTGTTTTTGAAGTAGCTAGTAAAATATAGAATGTCAAAATAATATTCTGAGTACAGTGTTCAATTGCTTCACAAGGAGCCATAACATTGTCGAGAGCTCATTACTGTTCCTTCCCCATTCCTCTTTTCTGTCCTGGACTTGGACTTTTCATCATTATCCTGACCCTATTCATGGCTTAATTTTATTTTATAATTTTGGAAATATGAAATACAAGTGATACTCATGTTATATCGTTTTATATATTATTTTCCTGAAGGCAAGAATGGACACTTTCTTCATTTTGGACTTTTGTAGTAGTTTTTGTGTATGAGACAAGTAGGCTATGATGTAAAGAAGATGTCTTATTGACCTCAAAATATCAGCCTGATCAACTAGTCTTTTCCAAAATTATGGATCACAATACATAATTATAATTTCTTGTAATTTCTTAAAATAATGAAGTAAAACTATATATACATGATATAACTATCTATATAAATAAAATACTTGAGTTTACTATTTACTATTACTTTTCCTTTTTCTACTTATATCTCATAGGATATACTTTTAAAATATTTTAAGACTTTTTTTTTTTCATCAGATGAAGTTTGCAAACTGTTTTTTCCAAAGAAAAATTCAAATGAAGAAAAACATATCTCACATAATCTGAGGACCCTAGGAACAATGGTACTTAAGAATGATGCCATTTTCTGTGAGACAGAAAAATTTGACATAGGAATGTCATTTAGATTGCTCTTTCCCATTTTCCATATCTTGAACCCCAAAGAATTTCTTGCTCAAGGCTTTTTACATAGCCATTCTTACCTTTTTTGCAGTCTGGAACCAGCTTCAGATTTTTGCCTTATCCTTATTACCTGTTTAAATGTACATTTCTCTTGGTATATTCCCTTGAAATGCTTTTCTACTTCTGTGGTACTTCACTGGGAAATACGGAAAGATTCCATTAGTTAATATGTTTTAGTCTTCAGCACTTTGTTTCTAGTTTTCTGTTCCAGGCTTTGCAGACCTTAACTGTAGTTACACATAGTTTCCTCACAGTTTGGCTTCCATTGTTTTGTGATACAATTCTGCTCACTCTGCGGAGTATCTTACACAGCATGTAGGTTTGCTAATACTGGGGAGAGAAAGTATTATTCAAAACTAGGGTGACAAAAATGAGTCTATATAAACCTGGCCAGTTAAACATTGATTATACTTACTGCTTTTAATCTGAAACTGGATTAATTCCCCAAATTTTTAATAAAACTACTTAGTGCATTAGTTGGGCTTTTTTTGTTTCTTTGTTTTGTTTTCTTTTTTTTTTCAATCCTACCAGAAGGTTACCTTCCTTAATACATTGGTGACGTTCCCAGTAGCTGTGGGGTATCACACTGTTCATTGTCTGTATATGGCTGCCAGCCTTATCTGGGCATCTTGCTATGGATGCATATGGAAACAGGTGACATCTTACCTCAAAGTCTCTTAAGCTGAAGCAGAACGAAGGATGATGGTGACTATCTGACACCACAGCAGGCCTGGACAGTAATATTCTCCTGGTGGTATTTTTTCCAGCTTAATATAAGTCAGTCATGCATAGGAATCAGCCCTGTACGCATGACCCCCCCCAAACTGGGAAGTGTAAAATACTCAGAGGCAGCTTAAACTGTATTTTACATAAGCATTAATCGGGCTGTGACCTTAGAGCACACTGGCTACAATTTGGCTGGGTGACAGGATCTGTATGCAAGAGAAACAGCAGTTCTGTGGAGGAATTGGAAATAGTTTTGAAAGTCTTGTTCACTGTAGATGAGATTGTTAAATTCGTTATACAGGAATGAGTAATTTTTAGATAAGTGTTTTAGGTCTCCCAAGTGATTTGCATGTATAATCAAATGAAAAGACCTCTGAAATATTGAAACTGTAGATGAGAAAAGTGAAATTCTATTAAGAAAGAAAGAACCTCCGCATTTATAGTGCATTCAGAGAACATATCAGAGTATAAATTTAATGCAATGCAGCAATGCTCATCTTACTTTAAAGGTAATTATATAGAAAAAGGGGCATTTAAAATGTATAAGTAGAGGCTTTTTTTGCTCTCATACAGCATATAATTAACAAAGTTCTTTAAACCTATTCATAAAAGAAAGTAATAAACCACTTGTAAATAATGGCAGTCTCCTATTCTTTACAGTTAAATGTCAATAATCTGAATGTCTTTTTTATACTCAGTTATAAAACTACATTTTTGACATATTAAGTAGAAGCAGGTATTACTAGTGTGGCATTTCAATTTTCTAGAGATTTAGACATATTCATATAAAAAGGATGAAAAATGAAGAACTGTAGCTATAGAACACTGGAATGCTTGTAAATTAAATCAATACTCTACCTGCAAAACACAAAGCAGTAACAGAAAAGTGAAGTTGCAGAACATTTCATAGGAAAATTAAAAGGTGTAGGTGTTAAGACCTTAAAATACTAAACTGTAGGTGCAGAACAAGAGAACTACAAAGAAGAGTACCAAAGCTTGTTGTATTGTACAGATCAATTAATAATGATTTGTTTTGCAGCAATTACTGAATCCTCACAAGATTCATTTGAAAAACAAATCCAGCTTTCTTCAGTGCTCATTCTTTTAGGAGTGAGCACTTCTCAGAAATAAGGAGGTAGGGGGAAATAGGGAGAGATTAAAGAAAATATAAAATATTGAAGGAAAAGAGTATAGATCATAAGTAATTTTGGACTTCTTTGGTTTGATTTGATTATTTTTTTTCTTCCTCACCTCATTCTTCTAAAGCCTGTATTGCACAGCAGACCCGTGTTCTGACATATGACAAAGTGTGTCCAATAAATTCTTCTGTTTGACCTTGCCCTTGAGCTTGTGGGTACCCAAACAGGGGTGTACAGCTGGCTATGAGAAGATGATTACTAGGTGCTGGGTCCTACCCAAGCAACAGAGAGAATGAGCTACACTGAAGGTTGCAGGCCTGGAATAAACTCAGATTAAATTAGTCAGGCTTGGTGTTGTTTTCTTTTTTTCCCCCCTCTGATTTGACTGCATAGCTTTAAACTTCAATGTTTAGGAACATCTAAGATTTCTTCCGTGTTTACTACTGTCCATTGAAAGACATGGCACTTTGCCAATTTATAGCAAGAAGTGAGAAAAAAATCAATACTTCCCTGAAATTCAGCTTCAGTTGCCATTGCTAAAATTCAGAGGCTGCACCTTAAGAGCTACGTATTGTACCAAATATTGTACCAAACCTTGCATTTTTGGAATGGTTAGTTGTCCACAAAATATGATGAATATGCAAGTTCTTATTGGAATTATTAAAAATCTTAACCCCCCCCTTGATTTTATATAAAATATAAATGTAATGCCTGCATGAAATAAATGTTTAATGTCAAAGAATATATTATCATAGGTAAGGTTTTCCAAAGGGCTTTTTTTCCTATTAAAACCACCAAAATTTATTCCTCATATTTTTAGCTAAAAAGTAATTATGTCTGAGCAGTCTTCTATATCCAATTTAAGATATTTTATTGATAGATATAATATATTGTATATACAGACACATTTAAATCTACATATAAATATACATATATCTGTGTATCTATCTATATACATGTATATACATACACACAGACATATGTACATTTTTTGAGGTGCATTGAAACAAAGTGATTGAAATAGCTAAACATTTTTGCTATTCAGTTTTGTTTTATGATGAAAGAAAGCACCATTGGTTCTAGTATCAACATTAGCAATCACTTTTAAAAGGCAAAGGGCAAATGCCCTTTACTGGTGCAGATTTTCCAAGAGCTGAACCAGAGGCAGATCAGATCAGAACACCTTTTCCATGTACTCCTCTCTCTTTCTTGGCTATGAAGGAAGATTAGGTTAAGTGAATTCATGTCCAAACTGTAGGTGGACACTGTGAGAAGTCTTTCACTTATTCCATTTAGTGCCCTGGCTGGATGTAATCATGTCTCCCTCCTGCCTGCACACTCACATTTCCTTTCCAGGCAAATCCAGGAGCAAGAGGAAAAATGGTGGAACCTGGGATGTTTCATATAGCACAGAGTGCTGCTGCAACCAGGTCTGAGAGTTTAGGCTCAGCCTAAATTCTTCTTAGGAACCTCACTTTGAGTCTTCAAATTAGATGGAATAAATTCAGGCTTCAGTCTTTTAACACAGAAATTAAAGTATCATTTGCTGTTAGCTAGGGTTTATATTGTGTTGTCTGGTTACTTCTTTCTTGTATGCACCCTAAGACAATCTTCCACATGCATAATATCCATTCTAAGACGAGAGAAGTTACTCACCCCTCTCCCCATACGTAGTTCAAATTCACAATATTACTCCTTCAGATCACCCAATGTGTCATTGCCTATGCTGAGAAGGGTGGAAAATGAGCAGTCAGGCACCAACCGTGGACTGGCAAGAAATTTAAGGAAATATTTAATTGAGGTTTTTGAAACTTAAAATTCTGGATCAATGTGGAATCAGCACTAGAAAATCCTTCCCTGTGGCAAAATCTGCTGGTACATCTGATTCCTCCTTTTGCTTCATTTCCATGCTGGAATGAAGAAAACTGAAACAAATGAAGAAATTTAATTTTTATGCCAACATAGCATCACTGCAATGTGGAGAGGTTCTGAAAAAGCAGAAATCTGGTCTATAGTGAGGAGGTTCAGACTTCTCCAACACTCTGCTTGATGAGACTACTGAGCTGAAGCTGTCCTGTGCTTGCTAGTGACGAGAAACTAGACAATAACAAGTCAGGAGACTGAAAGTGCAAGTGCTACAAGAGTATAAAGAACATAAAGAACACACAAATTAAATACATTTTTGATTAATATCTGAAATTGTAGGTTAAAGAATACCAGTGTGATGAAGTTGTTCCTATTTTTTGGTCTCATATGTATTTTTTTAATTAAAGATACCAAACATATTTGGAATTGTTGTAATAATTAGTGATCAGGCAACAAAAGTGCATATGTACTTCAAACACATCACTACTATTTCTGAATTTAAACATGACAGTGTGATATGGGATTATTGAACTGGTAACCCAATGATCAAACCTCTTTTTCTTTCTTCCATTTCAAATAGTAATTTATTCATGGGATGGGAATCTTTGCCTTCTTTTTGAACTCAAACCTTGACACTGTGAAGCAAGCTGCTATGTTGATATTCATGATTTGGGAATTGAAAGCTGTTTGCTTTTTCAGTCTCCCAAAATTTGAATTTAATATTTTATTAAGCGTACCATAGTCATTCCCTCATTTGTTCAGTGAACAAACGCAAAATAAAAATGACACAGACAATTTTAGGTCCAAAGGCTGAAGGATGCATGTGCAAAAGTAAAATAAGGAATAAAAAAACCTAAGTCATTTAAATCATAGAAATTTCATCAAACATTTCTCTGCTATAAAAGAAACATAACTCTACTTACATTAAGGCTAACTCCCGAGTGCGACTCTGTAAATCTTGTTCTTTTCACTTTACTTGGATGTAAAACTATTTAAGAAAGTAACTTACCACTTCACTGTTGTGCAGTATGACACTGTTTCTACAAAAATCACCATTTCTGTAACTTGTTCCAGAAGAAATCCAATGAGCTAAACATCTTGAGTTACTCATTTTTACCCCTTCACCGCTATGACAAGCTTTTCTTGAACCTTGCTTAGAAGTTCTTTCTCATCCTTGCAGGGCACCTGGAAGCTTATCAAGTCCAGGCTATTTTAAGCTTTGAGGGGGTGGGAGGTAGTAAAATGAGGATTGGATTCTCATGTTTGATGGATTATTGTGATGGTAAGGAAGACCCAGATAACCACAGCATAACCACTGGCCTGAGCAAATGTTAAAAGTCAAACGCAGTTTTATTAGCTAAAGTATTAGTAATACCAGCATAGATGTAGCAGTGCCATTTATAGAAAGAGACTTGTTTAAATACAGGAGAAGGGGCACCAGCAGGATTAAAGAAACTGAGTAAGCATTGGACAGTAAAGGGTAAAATGAAATAATAGAGTGTACTCATCGATAAGAAAACTAGGCAGTGACTTTTAGTGTGAATAAATTCAGAGAGTGAAGCAAAATCTGAGAAAAGAGTGTCAAAATCAGTGATTAGAAGATGAAGTTAGACAAATTCAATTCAGAAAGGAGAAGATATATTTAACAGGAAGGATGATTCATGCAAATTGTTGCAGGGAATCGTCTAATTACAAAAGTAATTACCTCAATGCAAATGTACCTTTATTGGGCTGTGAGGTACAAAAGCACATCAAGTGACCTATCGGTCTTTTTTGACCTTTAAATCTACTGATATATTACAAAATATAATAAACATCTTTGCTGTTCTTTTCAAGTCCCTTATCTAAGAGTTCATGGGGGGTTGTTAAAATACAGAATAGATTCTTCTTCCAGTTATTTTTCTAAAGGTTCCAGGAATGAAAAAAGTTCTGCTAATAGATATACTAGTTCACCTTCAGGCCTCAGAACTGATGCTCTGCCAAGATCAAAAGGACAGACGCCACTGCTTGCTACTGTTTCGGAGTCTGCAAACTCAGGGAGACATCTAGAGTTTTGCTTAGCTTTATCTGAAAAATAAGGCAAAGTTACCTATATAAAGTACAATAAATTAATACAGATGCTGATTTAATACCAGTAATACTAATACATAAAATTAAACAAACCAAAGTTATTAGAGAAATCAGTCATAAATGTGCCTGATCAGTCAGAAGTGCAAGTGTGGCTGAAAGTATGCCTCCACAGAAGATACACAAGGCTTTTTAGAAGAACAGCGGACAGGACAGTAATTGCAAAAAGGATACCTGCTTATTGTTTGAAAAACAACGGGCTTATTTTTACAAGATCTGAAATGAAGAATTAAGTCTGGTATAAAAGTTCATTTCTTAGAAAAGAGGAAGGCAGGCAGTGTTTTTTGGGGGAAGGGATGCTGTTGTAGAGCCACGCCAAGAAAGAAGGAAACTGTCTTTCCTTAACAGTTGTAGGCAGAATTTGTACCAGAGCCATGATACGAAGGCTGAATCACTAGAGGATGTGTTTAAAACAGCTTGGTCTATTCAAGTTTTAGAAGAGCTGGTGAACTGCAGTTTCAGTAGGGAGAAAAAAAGGAAAAAAAAAGAAGAAAATCGAAACTGTGGCAAGGCTGGGGCAAGAGGCCCATATGCTGACTTTCTGAGTAGCCGTTTATGTGATAGTAAAGGTAAGAAGCTTTTGCCACTTATTTTTTGCTCCTCTTTCATTACATGTGCATGTGGAAAGAAGGCAGGATGGTATTAAACTGACATCCTGCCCTAACTGCCAGAATGTCTTGTTATGGTTTTAAAGTCTAGATTCACACAGCAGAAGGCACTGTCTGCTTTACTCACTTGCACACTAGTAAGGGCTCTCATACAGCCTGTGGGAAACCTGGGCTCAAATCCCTCTTCTGCTGTTGGAAGACTAGAAAATATAAGTCTTTCTCATATCGTTAGGAAGAAGAAACTCAATTGCCAGACTGTAGGGTATTTTGAAATTGAGAACTTCTCAGTGTCTTCTGTTAGTTCACTTCACATGGCATACTTAAATGTTCTTGGAGTTAGGACAAAAATAGCTATCTAGTGCCTCGAGCACCTGCCTGAAAGATGGAGAACCTGAGGTTTTTGGTCCTGTTTGACTTAATGATAGACACAAACAGCGTCTGTGTCAACTTGCTCTCACTCCTCAGTGTGTGAGCCACGGTGCTGCTCTCCTGAGGGCTGACGCTCAAGGCAGCATCACTGAAGTTCCCAAAGGAGGAAGTTGTTGATGACACACAAGGGTGAAACCTCTTGACAGGATTCAACCTGCAGCTCTGGCCAAAGACAACTTTCTTTTGCCCATGTGGATCATACTTTGCACTTTGGTTTTGCAGGTGCCAGTTGTGCTCACTAGCTTCCCAGTTCCTGCATGTCTGTCTTGTTGTCCATTCTTTCTCCAGTCTGATTCATAATTCCTATATTTGACTGAATGTTTTTGTGTTAAATTCCATCTTCTTTAGATCCTGCCTATGTTATTCTGTCTTTCTCAGAATGACCTGGCTTTGTTTCTGACTGTGGTTACTGTTTGCAGTACAAGTCTCCAGGAAACCAGCAGGCTCTAAAATTCCCATTACTATTTTCGATATACAAATCCCACATGTTGATGGAAAGATACATGGGTAATTGCAAAGACAATGTCTTCAAGCTGTTGAGGTCTGTTTCATATTTTTTTTTAAGTAGTTATCAATCCTAGGATGTGAAAAAGTTTATTATGAAAATTTTGAACAGGCTATACCATTCTAATAAACTATTCCTGTTTCATCTTTCCTTTTATGCAGATATCAAATTGCAGATCTTTGTCAGAAATGAGTTATCTCAGCAGGGTGCAGAACAATAATTATTCATGCCAGGACTGCGGTGATAGACATTACTCATAACGACTCAAATTAATCATAAGGCATATGATTGATGATGAGTACATCAAATTGTGTGGTGTGGATGCATGAGGACTGTGGATATTGTTAAACATGTCTTTGATCCAAAATCAGAGGTGATTTTTTTGAGAGAGCTCGAATCATCTGGCTATTTTATTTAGTCATTAATATGGATCCACGTAGCAAATAAAGGCAATCAAAGGCACTTCAGTTGCCACTGGCAACTTAAAATCTCTGAAAGAAGAGCCTATAAACATTATTGCTTCACCATAGAAAATTGTCAGCAAAACATGCCAACATAACATTGTATGTTTAAGACATACAGGTCCTAAGGTTTTATGGGTGGTGTTTCAACTCAAAGAGAAGTTAAGAAACAAAAAACAACTTTAGGGTTATTTTGGTTAGGTAGAAGAAGGATTTGATGTTTCCAGTTTTGAGGATTTTTTATGCTTAATCACATGCTCTTAGCTGACAATGAAGGGTCAGGTTGATGCCCAGGTTTATCTGTCCTTACTGAAGCACTAAGTCTCCACATGGCCTCCATAGATTTTGAGTTTCCCACAGGATGGAGAATAAAGGCTTTCCACTTAGAACTCTGTTCTTTTTCACGTCCTCTGCACACAGGAGAAGAGTGTGAAAGTAATCTTGGCTCTCACCCCGCAACATGGCAGTGAGCTGAGCTGAGCTGGCAGGGGTGGTAAATAGTCTATACTACAGAGCATTTGGAGGTTACTTTCTTTCTGGAGCAAGTTGGCAGCTGAGGCTGAGAAAGGGGTTGGTACTCTCTGAGTCACAGTTTCTTCCCCGGTTTGCTCTGGAGGTGCTGTAACTACTTGCTGTCCCAGACATGGGCAATTGAACACAGGCTCAATTTGGCCCTCAATAAAGAAGAAATCATGAGTCTGAGAAAAATTGTTCCATTTCACGAACCAATTTTCTCATGAGAAGACACAGCACATCTGCAGAATTTCTGCAAACAGCATAGAAGACAGATGTATATTATCTGTGATGAGAGGAAATGGCTGAATTGCTTATTGGGAAAAAATTAGTTTCCTTGATGACTCATTATTTCAAAAATTGCCTGTCAAGTTAATAGACAGACTTTATTATTATTATCCTTTATTTTTTCTATTACAGTAGCACTCAGGGGCTGCAGTCAAAACCCGGGGTCTCACTGTGCTAAGTACCATGTGCAAATAAAATCTTCTTATGGTCTCTGCCCCAAGAAGCTTACTGTTTTGAATCCTGAGATTGCAAAAATTTGAGCATATATTTTATTTCAAGTCTCTGGGTAAGTATTTTAAATTCACTTCCAGTGCTGCTAATCAATAAAGAGCTTTCTGCAAACAAACTGCTGATAATTTTTGCCTTTTTTTTTTTTTCTAAAGGAATTTTATTTATATAGCAGAGGAAATAGCTTGAAATGGTAGAACCATTCAAGAGAATCCAAATATATGTTTGTCCTTAGCAGATGGTGGCATAAGAAAATGCATGATGAACTCTGATGAAGAAGCCCGGACAACAACAAAAAGTACGGATGGTTGTGTATTTGATTGGTTCTGTATCTTCTAGAGATGCTTAGGTGGGTAGATTCTGTAATAATAATTTTAGATTCACAAAATATGTATGGTCAGTATATATACCCATAAGATACCATATGACAAATAATGAGTTCCTTAACAATATTTTTTTTAGCACTATCACATTAAAAATGCAGCATTAAATGAAGCCATCCAGTACTGGAACCAGCAGAAAAATATTTTACCAACTACTAGATCCAGGAAATACAGAGAATATAAGTTCTTAAAAAGCTGATATTTTAATAGATGCTGAATAATAAGCAAATCATTAGGTACTGTGTCATGATGCCTTTACAGCTTTGCCTGTATTTTTAGTAGTAACTGTATCTCCATAACTCCCACCTCCATATCTTGTCCATTATTTTTTCTTACTTAATTTGGCAACTGTAATTGATGATAATTTCAGAGTTACTGTATCTTCTTAAAGTAATTCATATTACATTCACCTAGCAGTATGAGCTGCCCACTCCTCGTTTTTCAATAGAGGTTTTCAAAGAGAACACATTGTTAGGAGTATATTCACCACTTATTTTAATGTGCTCAAAAATTATCTTGATGGTCTATAAAAATAGCAGTACCCCAATTTCAAAACAGTCTATTTTCAGATGTAGTACCACACTTATTTGCTTCAGGCCTGACTTTGACATTGTCTTTTGATATTAGTCTAATTTATATATACTTGATGTTGGGTAGTTTATTTCTTAAAAATGTAGATTTCAAAATCACAGAGGCAAAAGTTATTCAATATTTTTTCCTGAAATGTAGAAGTGTGAGGTTTTTAAAGCAAAGTTTAAGAGCTGCTTTTACATCTACTTTATATTCCTGTAGAGTACACTACCAAAGCTTCTTTTGTGGCATTTCCTAAGTGCAAATGAGGAAAAACTTCAAAGACTAGTGATTTAGACTTTTCTGTTCTAGATTTTAATTGAACTTTTCATTAATATTCTAGCTCTAGAGTATCATTTTCTCTCAGTGTTACCTGAAGGATTTTGCTATTTTGCTCCTTAGAGTTGATTGTACCGTATTATTTTTTTCAATTGGCTTTTCTGAGTGTAGTTTATTTACAGAATTAACTGCCCTGTGCCCTAAAATTTATTGCAATACAACATAGTATGCATCACCGATGTAATGCAACAGATTTCAAGTAAAGATGAGAATGGTGAGAAGGTGTATCTTTTTCATAAGCAGAGCAATGTAAATGTCCATGAATGTGTTCAGAAATGAAGAATTAGCTCTGGTCCGCAGTGCTGCTCCCAGTGTGTATTGGGTGCACAGTTTTTTGTTGTGTTAAAATATCAAGGTATAGGGAATGGCCTTATTCTTTGGCATCTGAGAGGCAACCATATCATTTTGATATGTCTTTTAGAATTTTTTTTCCAGGATTTTTTCCAGTAATGGTATCCCCCCTCCCAGGTATTATTGACTATCTTTCTATCTGTACTTCTCAATTAGTTTTGAAGAATGTCATTGTGTACCCTGAGTCTGGGAAGTGGAGTAATCAAGTAATATTCAGAATCACTGGGCCATGTAATCTGATTATGAATGTTTACCTTGTGATTCTGCTATAGAGGAGAATCAAAGCAGTGGGAAGGACACACAAAGAAATATTCCAAAATGAGCTCTCAGAAGTTTATCCTTATGAAATAAATATTCCTAACTGCAAATCACATTTGCAGTTACAGAGGTTAAAAATAAAAGCCCTTTTGTGCTTTACAGTAAAGCTTCTCTTTTAATTTAATAGATCAGGTAGTTATTCTTCTATCCTTACTTGATATTGTACGCTCAAGCTTGCTCAAAGCTATCATATGAGATGTGAAGCTACTGTAAAAGAGTGAATCAAAAAATTTTGGAAGATATTTTTCGGTTAAATATTTTGGGCAGGTGGGTACTGGTGATGCAATTGGTTCTTTGAAGAACTGAGGTTGCCTGATGCTGTACAACAGTGGCAGAAAAATCTTCATTAATTGATGTCTTGTTAGTGCTCACAGTGGCTGTGTAAGAGAGAAAGACTAGGGATAAATTGGAAAAGAATTAAAAATGAGTGTTCAGAGACAATGAGAAACAGACAGAAATCTAAGGACCTCAGAAAAGCCATAAGCTACATAAGGATTGGGTTGAGATGAAGAGTCAGAACATGTGATTTTGGTGAAACAAAGCATCTTCAGAGATATGAGCTCCTAAAGTTCTTCTGAAGATTAACCTAAATGCAAGACAAGTAGTGTATCTGCTGGGGGGGGTCATTTCAGATCCTAAAAATACCTTGAAATGAGTAGAGCTTTTTAGTGAAAAATTGTGTGCATATGAATAATACCAAGAACACTAGTCTGAGGAGAAGCTATTAGGGTTTATAGGCTATGAGTTCCCATATCTACTGATATCAGTGATGATTCAGTCACCCTCTTACAGAAACACAGTTTACGAGGTTCTATTTTTGTCCACAGAACCTGACGCTGTTCTTATAGGATGGCTATGATTTAAGAGAGTACACATCTCCCTGTCAGCAAGTGAAGGAAAAGTGGGTGGGAGACGGAAGGGAAGGGAAGGGAAGGGAAGGGAAGGGAAGGGAAGGGAAGGGGAGGGAAAGGCCTAGATGCCTGGCAAGTCTGAATACAGTTCATCTTTCTGTGGCTTTAAAAAAGTTTTACAGCCATGTCTTTCCATTTAAGCCCTGATAACTGACAAATGCTCTGTTTGCTCCAAGATTGCCTATTCCTTCTTGGGAAGAGATAGTGCATCTGAATACAGCTCAGCCTTCATTTGTTTGGAATCACTTCATGCTTTTCTCCTCTGCTGACTGATTTCTTAATGCCTGCAAATGTCATTCTCTCATGGAGGCCTCATTAATAAATTTTTTTAATTTTTCTTTATTTTCTGCAGGCACATACCAGCTCAGGCAGACTGGTTTCCAGTGGGAGGTAACCTTTGCCCTGCAGTAGTCTAGGGTTTCCATTGCTGGCTTCTTTTCTTCACCAGTCACTACTTTTCCTTTCTATGTCTTCTATGAACTGTCTGGATTGCTGTTAAATGTAACACATTAGAATAAGCTGAATCTGACATATGATTAAGGGATGCCATTGTAAATTATTACCTTTTACAAATCGTTAAGGGAGTGAATGTTAAACCATGATTACAAAAAAATCAAGGGAGGTGTCTTACACAATAGGTATTGTTATAAAATTTATTGGACACATCTAAATTTTTGGGTTAATTTGGGTCTGAACTTTTTAGTTTATTTTATAGTTGCATCAGTAAAAGGAAGTCATCAGCATAGAGAGGCTAGACCACCCAGGGGAGATGTGAGTGCCTGGGCATATAACCAAAATTTTGAATAGACATTTCAATGAAATAAAATTCATGTGCTGCTTATCTCTAGCATTAGGTAAAAGTGAAATAGGTGGAAAAGTCAAATTGCCAGTCTTTTAAAAGCGTGACTAAATACGAGAATGTCTGATTCTCGCTAATCATGCAGCAATAAAATAACCTAAAAACCCCACATATTCTTACCAGAAGTGCTAAGCTGCTGTTAACACTGTATAAACAGACGACTGATCCATCTTGATAATCTCATAAAAAGCCCAAATATTATATTTTTCCATTATTAGATCTCCTGCCTAGGCATCTCTGTAGTTAGTTATGTGCCTAGGTTTTATCACCACATTTGTTCATTGGGAGATCTTGAGGTTTTAGTTCTCCTTTTTTTTTTGAACATTGGTTGCTATTGAAAAGGGCTGATTGATTTTAAATTCACACGTGATTTTTTAACTCCTCTAATGATATCAGGCCTTGTGGAATTCTAGATGATTTTCCTGTATCATGTTCTTCAGGATTTTTATCTTTAGTTATGTACCGTTAACCTTCCAGTCCAGTGATGCCATCTCTGTGTTTTAGACTGGCAAAAGATTGTGTCTTCTGCTTTCTGTCTCTGCTCTGTACATTGATATTTTTCTCATCTCCTTACATTTATATAGTGCTGCTAATGTTTCTTTTGATGAACGTGTTTTAAAAATAGTCACTCTCTAATTCCCTTTTCATGATCTCAATATTGTTAATTTGGACTTGCATTTCAAATCAGAAGTCTGACTCAAATCTGAGGGCTAGAACTGTATTTTTAATCATATGTAACTGTAACTAATGGTAGTTATATAAGAGGTACCAAGAAAATGAATATAGACTTCATAGCTTATTATCATGGGTTACTAATTGGAGTTCTTTGGGGAAAGATTAAATAGACATAGTTTTCACAGTTATGTGGAGGCTTATTTTCTCTTCTGCTAAAAGCCCCATGGACAGTCTACCACTGTCTTCTGAATTGAGTGATCTTCTTACCACTGAGATCCTTTGGCTTTCTACTGACTTTTTCATCTCTCAGATGTGGCCACTGGATGCATGGGACCCCTTTCATAGGTATGCCTCTTTGCAGCTTCCACGTCCTTAACCCTTGTCTGGCCTGGTGCTGTGTTTAATATTTTTACTCTATCAAGATATTGGACACCTTATTCAATACTTGAAGGCTATCACACTGTAATAGCTTTAATCAGATACTTTGGGTTTCCTCACATCCAGTTTCTCTACCAAGTCAGTTATCTCAAAATCTAATTTACTTTCCAATTTAGAAACACAAAGTTAAACTGAAGGATATTTGCCTTAGAAAACATTGAGCCACAGAAAATACCCTGTACCCCTTTGATTAGTATTTAAATACCCTGTATCCCTTTGATTAGTATTTAAATTACTAATGTTTAGTTTTCTGAGATCATTATCACAGAGCTGGATGCAAGGGAGTTCAGTAGCTGTCTGTTCCCTGCCCCTCAATACTGTGATGAAATAAATAGTTTCCACTGCAGTCCAGTACAACACCCAGTTCTACTGATATGCACAGTGATATATTCACTCCCGTCTGCTCATCTGCCTTTCTGGTTTTACCATTCTTAAGGATCTACAACATGACCAACTGCAATGAGATCTTCACCCTCCAAGTGACTCAGTCCTTCTGTCATGCAGCTTGCCTATTGATATAACATCTGCTATACAGAACAGTTACATCATATATTTAGTAGGTTTAAACCTCTATGATATAGAAATCTCTTCATTTCAACTGCAGCAAGCTGAGGAGTCAAATTCCATTTCTGTCCATGAATAAGAGGCAGCTTCCTTATACTCAGCCTGTTAAGGGTTTTCTAGTTATCTGGAATGAACCTCAAGTTCCTGAACACTTGAGCAACAAAGCTAAGACTACTGTTTTCTTTAGGACCAGTTAAAATGAGTTTCAGTTAATTCTGGTGATAATTTCATGTTTCTGACACTAAGATTCCAAGACACCCATTGCTGACGGAAAAACTAACACACTTATCCCTTTCATTTTACTGACTATGCCAAGAAATTATGCACCAAACAAAGAAATACCCCACTAGAAGTGCAAATATCTGGTACTACCTCCAACATCTAAAACAACACTTCTGTGCTCTTCAGACCAGGGTCTACTGTCCTGCTTTTTCTCTTAGCTCAGAGTAAAGACACTGAATCATAGGGAATCTGAGCTTACTGAAACTCTAACTGAGCCCTTTGCCCAATTTGAACCACATCTGGGATTTTTAAAGAAAGGGCCAAGAAGCAGGGCCCCAAGGATCCAGACAAATAGCACGTGCTTCATTTTTTCCTGCATTTCCTTCTTTCTTTTTTTTTTTTTTTTTTAAAGGATTTACTGATTTTAAAAGTATACTTTACCTTGGCCTTTAGAGTATATTCTTTTCTTCTTCCTCAGAGATTGCTCCTTGCTTTCAACTCCATTTTATTTTTAATTTCTAAATAACAAATACCAGAAACAGAAGATGCCCTATGGCAAAAACTAGTTCTAAAATCAGATTGAAGAAAAAACAAAGATAAGAAGTGTAGTGACAGAGAACTTTTAGTTCAAAATATTTTACATTTTGTGCACCACAAGCTTTCTTAATTTTTCTTATTTACTTGTGGACACATAGTATACAAAATCACCTGTGCTGATGATTAGAATTCAGATTATAGAAATGAGAACAAACATCCACCCTCATTAGTCGAACACTGCTATTGCTCATACAGAGAGGGTCAGTTTGGGGAGCAAAGTTAAAAAAACTTTCTTGTGGTCTTAGGCTATCACTGGGTAAAGAAGCCACAGTGACATGATTGCTGGTTCTTGGAGATCTCTCTTGATCTGTCTGAAGAGAAAACCACCATTTTTTCATTACAGACAAAAATTAGAGCTATCTAGTAAGCTGTTGTTACAGTCTCTTGTGCTATAACTTTTAAAAGCATGGTTAAATCCTGATATTTTTGCTTAAGTCTGGGAAATCCCTGTTTTTCTCATGCTGGTATTTATCTCAGCTCTATCAGTTTTATGCTGACATTATTTATATCTGTTCTACTGATGATTTACCACAGTGTCACAGAAGGGAGAATTACATCTCTTTACTTTCAGAAAGATTTCTTATCCCTTCTCAGAACAAAACCATCATACACTCAGTAGCACATAATTTTGATTAATTTAAAAAAATGTGCAAGATCCTCATTAGCTGGTGTAGCTCCTTTGCAGTCAATAAAAGTAGATCATAATTTGATGTCATTTGGTCTAGCTCCATTTCCAGCAATAGACCTATCCTTGTTTATAGCAGCTGAGAATTTATCCCAGTGTTCTGGTACAAATAAATACTATTATTCTGTAACTGGTTTTATTTTTAGATTGTTGTTCAATCTCTTGTAGGTTGCTCGAAAGTTTCTACCTATTTAATCTATCTGCTTGGCTTGCTGTGAGTCTGTTCCTCAAAAAATGTCTAAGGCAGGGCAGCAGCCCACACATAAGCACAAGCGAGACAGAAGGAGAAGGAGTGAAAACAAGAAGTCAGTGGAGCAGTGCCAAGTTTCACTAGTTGAGGATCTGCTCAGAAATATTTTCAGTGCTTCTTTCAGTCTTGCTAATGCTGGTGTGTAGCTTGAGTCTTTGGTTTGAGTCCTTTGGGAAATACACTAGCAATAAGAATAGAAAAGCAATTTAGGTGGCATCTTTGATCATCATTGCTGTCAATCAACCCAGGGCTTGGCATTAACATATGCTCTTCAGAGGAAAAACTAATCTACTCCATTTGGTAACATATTAAAATCGTTAATATTACAAAAATGAGACTGAAAACCTGAACTTTTTTGTTGGAAGCCTGTAGAAGAGAGGGTGAGAAATGTATATAGTGTTCTTTTTTCGTTTGGAAAATGATGATTCACTGAAATAAGACACTACTCATAGGAAAATATTTTTAAAAAGCATTTTTCATTTTCAGCTTCCAGGAATAAGTCTAATGTTAGTGAAATGCTCTATGTTAATTTTTAAAATTAAAATCTCATTTCCAATTTCAAGAGCTGTTTTATTTATAATTTTAAGCTAAATATAGTAAGAAGAGAAAACAAACTGAAATACAAATAAAACAATCAAACACTACCATAAACTTATGCTGAGTTTGTTTTCAGTTCATGTTTTTTTAGATGTTTTCAGGGCTTTGACTTTTTACATCCAGAGTCAGGCTGAGAAATTTTCTCAAAATCTCTGTTTTCTGCCAGGAAAGGAAGAAATATTTGGTGTCTATTTCTGATCAGACCCTTTATTCTTTTTAAGGCTGAAAAGGACTCTCTATAGTGAAATTACCTAGATAACATGAGTTCTAGACACCAGAATGAAAAATAAATTATTTTATCAACACTTTTTCTGCGTTTGTATTTTTTTTTTAAATTCTGACAGTGATCTATCTACAATAAACTCTAAACATTCTTAAAAATGTGATTTCTTTCTGATTGCATCTGCACTGAACTATGCTGTATGTTATGACATATATGACTCAGCCCAACCATATATAACTTGTATATTTCTTTGCTTCACTAATAAGAAAACTGCAAGAAAGCCAGTTCTGGGTTTAGCTGAGGTTCTCTTTTAGTCATAGGTTCTACAGAAAACTAGTGCTGTGAAAAAACCATGCTGAAGCTAATCAGAATATTTATTAAGTGTATGCTTTGTAACTTGGATGTTTAGTTTATCCACAGAATAGGATTTTTTTTTTAAATTAAGTGTAGCACATACTTAATGAAAAAAGTGACCGTTCCATTATCACTTTCAATAGTTTCACAGTTGGATGAAAATTATTGAGGAAGATTATATTTTTAAGAGTACTTTTTCTCCTTAAAACTTTTAGGAAAAAATTTCTTCACTATAGAATTGGTCAAAATGAAGTAATTTGAAATTCTATACTTAAAAAGAGACATTTCACACAAACTCAACAGTTACCACCAGTTTACCCAGCTCCAGTGTTTAAGTAATTGTGAGTAGATCTTTTTTAGAGGGAAAAACAAAGGCATAAATGATCCAATGTCTAGAATTTTAGCTTAATAGATTGAGTCTGGGAAAATTGTTTTTAGTTGGAGTCAGTAATCATCAGAAGAAATTATTGAGAGTGTGCACCACAATCTGCAATCTTGAAAGCAAGATGATACACTTCTTCGGAAGGTATGCCGTAGGTAGAGAGAAATGTGGGAAGCATGCTGGGCTCCGCTCTGGAGGAAATCCAACAGGGCAGTCAAAGCAGTCTCTTCTGGGTTTAATTCTGAGAAACTGCGAGTCACACTTGATTCCCCTCAAACGACAATTCTTGTATCTCACAGTTAGAGACTCTTGTGTTATATTATTTCCATGGCAGAATAAAATTGAAAGTGTTGCATGACACGTACTAAACAGAATGTGTTAAGATGTCTGTCTTAGTTACCCAGAAAAAAATCTGGAGTAACTCAAGAATTTGGCTCATTGATTTTAGACTTTACACTTAGCAAAATGTAAAGGCAAGTGTAACTGAAGAAGTATCAAAGTCACTTGGAGTTAATCTGTTTTAGGTAAACTGATACAATGTTGTTAAATCATGTTTATAAAAAAACACAAAGGGCTCAAGAGAATTGGTAGAGGGAGCTTAAAAACATGCTTTTTTTTTAATGAGTCAGAAGAAGAGCTGTCCTTTCCAAATATTCTGTTACTTCCAACTGCCTAGCTTAGTGCCTACTGACGTGATGCAGAGATTTGGCAGAGCATAAATATTTTTTAAAGCTTACTCATTAACACCTTGGGCCCATCCATCAGCATGATTGACATCAAGAGACAAAGCAATTTTTTTTTTTTTTTAATAGGACACAACATGTACGAAAGGCTTTCTGTGGGCTAATGCGGCACACCTGACAGATGTGTGACTCATTTGACACAATGGGTGGTATTCATGAACACTCTACCACCTTGCAATCAACTCAGCATAGCATTCCTCCTTATTTTCTGAACCCCTCTTTCTTCAAAATAAAAGGAATTTAAGACTAACTGCACAGGATTCAAACCAAAATCATTTATATGCTCCATCCCTGAGATGCTACTAATAACGATGTTCATGACATTATCTGAAATGTTATTAAGAAAATAATAAGGACTTTCTGAACTGTGTCTAAGAGATAGGCTTCATGTGTTCCATGCCATGCACTTTGTATTATTGCACCAAATGAATCCAGTAAAGACTAATTGGCATGAGTGAGTAACATAGCAGTGCAATAAAGATAACTTGTCACCTTTTGCTCGTCTGCTCAATATTGTCTCTAAATGGTAATAGGTTTCATTATATCCTGCTGCACTTCATGGAGATTCAGCAGACAGCATATGCAAAAGTGAGAGAATCACAGTAGGTTTTAAAGTAACATTACCTTTACAGGGGAGGAAAACCAACAAAACACTCAAAAGAAAATATCCTTTAGCTGAAAAACAGGTCTATGAGAAATAGGCACTATGAATGCAGAAACTTTAAAAAAAATCAGCTTTGTTTTAAGTGATCTGGAAGTTTTTTGCCGAATGTTTCAGGTGGCTCCTCTGCCTATCTATAGTACCAAGGGTGGCTGTATTCTGTGGCTTGCCCTGTGAACTCAGACTGTGCAGGCCAGCCATCCTCATATTCATCAGGTGCGTCAAGCCCTGCTTCCCATTTCCCGTCATGTGTTTTCCAGATTTTCTGGTGCTTGAATCCCATCTTCATGAATCTTATCTTGATCCAAACTGTGGCATGTTTTCTCTTACTCTGTACTTCTGAGATGGAACAGTTACCTTCTGCATCGGTTATAAGCCCATTTCCTTCTAATAACCTAAGCACTAGGCATGGTTAGATGCAGTTTGTTTTGAAAGACTGGTCTCTCTTCTGCAGTGGCTGATGAAATCCTGTCTGGACAATCAATATATGGCTGCCCAGAGCACTCGTTTATACTTGTGGCAATTGAGGAATGAGAACGAAGAGCTTATCTCAAAGACTGAAGACCAGAGGACACTGCAAATTATTTAGCTATCAGACTTGCAAAACACTCTACTGCTGCCTGGTGCCTGCTGCGTTCTCAGAAGCTTTCTGAACTAGAATGGGGATATTGATGAACTGTTTCATCAATCTGCAAAAACAGAAAGCATCCCTGTAGGTGATATGACCCTCAAAGTCCAAGAAAACTATGGAAATCAGGAATGACATCTGTTGTGACATAAAAATAGTCACAATAAAAAAGCATAAGTAGCATGCCATAAAACCGGTGTTTTATTTAGCACAAACAGTTTTCAAGCAGTCAAAGTCAAAAGTGCAGAACAACACTAAAAGAGGCAGAAATATAAAATTACTAAAGCAGTGGAGAAAGTGGCAGACCACGTCAATGGTTACAATGTCTGAGTCCTCATTTGCGCTCTTGTTCTCCTTTCCTTTTCTAAGTCTCTGTGCAGGTGCAGAGCTAGCCAGGCGTGGAACGAGGGTAACTGTCTAGATTTGCAGGCTCTAATAGCTTCCCAAAACATCTGAGGAAAAAATGAAATGAAGCCTTAGTACTCTATTTGGTAGCCAGGGAAGCTTCAACATGTTGAAAGGCAGGTGAACTTTGTCCCCAGGTGATCAGCGCAGATTCCTGCTAGCTTCTCCACTGGAACCAGCACATGCTCTTGTTTCTGGATTTCAGTTTTGCTTGTTGGCATTACAAAAAAATTCAATACCTAGTTCCATGGCATCTCTTTCCACTGAAACTCCCTAGATTTTTCTGTTCCTTGCTCCTTCCTTCCATGCCAGCAGGTTTCTCTGTACCATCTCCTCCCACAGCCACAGTGGCACTGGGTGTTGCACACTTCTCTTCAGTGTTCCAAGCTGAGGTTGTAGTGCTCTTGTTTTTAGCCCTTATTTGCTGGCCAGTTGCTCTCCTCTAGATGTCTCCAATGAGAAATATGCATGGTCCATGCAATATTTTTATTTTTTGGTGTTTCATAAACATATGTGTGGGAGGTTTTTTTGAAACCTAGGAACTGTCCAAACAAATTAGAGAACCTTCTCAGTCACGCAGATGCTATGCCAAAAATCTCACCTAGAGCTAATCTGAACAATTAGGATGCCTATTACATGAAAAGTCTACTAAAAGAAGTAAATGGGGTCTATCACAACTGATTCTGCTTGCTCTTCCAGAGCTTAGTAGGGTACTAGAGCAGATTCTGCTGCACATGTCATGTTTCTCTACGTGTCTGTTTCCAGAATCGAGTTCTTGTCTGGTTGCATAAACAGTGCACATCCCCTTCAAAAAATAAATAAAAGTAGAGTTTTCAGGGCATTTCAAAAAAGAGCAATCTCTAGAAGTCTGAATTACTCCACGTGACATTGTTGGCTCATCCATACTTCTTTCTAGCAAGATTCAACTAACCACAGGCTACTGTCCTCTGTGCTGGGAATGACAGTGGCAGTGGTACTGGGATCTCAGTTTCTCTTGCTTCCAATCACATTCACTACTCTTCTCTTAAAAGCTTCACAGAGATGCGGCTTAACCTTTTTTAGAGAATGTTGTGTGGGAAAGAATGGAGTAAGAGGGATCAGCTGCAACTGAGCTTGACTCAGTTAGAGGTGGAGAAGCTAGGGCTTGGACTTTTTAGCAGTGAAACCAGGCCTTTGAAGCCTCATGTTTTTTTTGGCAGACATTCTCCTCCTCCCCATCTTATTTACACTCTCTGTTCACGTTGGCTTTTCTTTGCAGCCTGTTACTTGCAGAGCAGAGCTTTTTTGCACTTCCTTCTGCCAGCCTCCAGCTGATCATGAGCCACAGAACAGTCACCCAGAAACCTGTCACCACTGGAATGGTGCAGCAGAACGGGGGATACGGAGTTGGACCGCAAACCCTGTACGACAGGCTGTGGAAGAGGCTGAGTCAGCCCCTTGCTCAAAAGGCCATTATAGCATTCAGTTGCTGATCTACTTGCCATGTGTGATTGCACATTGCTGTTAAAATGGCATATTGGCCCTAATCCTGAAAAGCTTTCAGACACGTATGCATTCAGTGAGATAAAGGACTATAGGGAGATGCCTACATTTCCCATAAGGATATCATATTGCTAAAAAAGGCTAGGTGCAGTGATCGCAAAGTATTTCGTGATACAAAAGTGTGGGCAAGAATGTAAATGCACATATATGTGATTTGCACGTATATATATATAGTACATCTCTGTAACTGTATGACATTACCACGGGGATAATAAGACCCACAAATAGCATAGTCAACAAATTTAGCTTGCTATTTTTGTGTCTTTCATTTGTGAACTGCCAAGGAGTAGTTTGCTATATCCTCAAATTTGTGTCTGAAAATCATCTACAAATAACTTGTCTGTGAAACTCGTTTGACAGGGTGCCTTACATGATCACCTCTCTATCGATCCACCGAGGGTGCGAGTTTGTTCTAGTCTTTAAACTAGCAAGACTAGTTCTTTACCTCAGCCTGTAGCAGTTTGTGCTCTCAACTCTCAAACTTCATTTAGCATTGGGGACACTGTGCAAAACTCCTAGAAACATAAGAATTTTTATTCTGCATCTGACTGAGCATGTGACGTCAAATTCCATACAATATCATACATTTCACACTGCTTAGTATACAGCAAGATGTAAGGAGGAAGGTTGGTAACTTGAGACTCCTCGCAGCTCGAGGAGCACGCTAACCATACTGTGCTGCTCTCGCAGTCTTTGCTGTCAATGTGAATCAAGTATGCCAGCGACAGACTTGCACAGCCACAGTATCTAAACAACATACATATAAATGAATTACATATATACATGTCTGTCTGCTGTGCATGTATGTATATACTTTTATGTAAACATATGTAGACTTACTGGTGACAATATTTTTATTTTACCAGATTATCAGTTCTTTCCTTCAGCTAATCCAAAGCATAAATACTAACGATATTATGGAGTGGTTCTGTCTCTATGTTCAAAATATTTCAGTGAAAAAAAAAGGGATTTCCAAGGTAGAAATTTCCATGAGAAAACCTCTTTTTTAATTGATGAGTCTGATGACTCTTAATTTTTGGTTGGGGTAAAGCAGTGTTTCCTGGTAAAGAGGGACCAAAAGGGTTTTTTACCTCATTAATGCCTTAATACCAGCTGATGCAGTATGTACATTGCAGGCCAGATTTTCTTTATTGCAGCCCTATGATTATACAGCTGGTGCACTCCGGGCTGCCTGCCTTCCCACGCTAAGTCCAGTTTGTCCAACTCATTAGTAGTTATGTACACCTCAATGCTCGTTGTCTGGGGAATTTAACAAATCTGTCTCTGAGATAGTAGGTGCTCCTGGTGCTCATGGGTTAGTCATTTCAAATATGCCAGGGTTCATTGCCTTGGGATTATGCAGGAAAGTTGTAAATCAAATCTTCAAATCTTTTTTTTNNNTTTTTTTCCCCTTTGAAACCTTCAATGTTTTATCAAAACATCCAGCTCCCTATATTTTATCATTTCCTCAAAGAGAGCCAACTTTTTTTCCCTGCTGACTGATCTTGAATGAGCATGGCTACTGGGCAGCGAAAGAGCTGCTCTGGCAAGTCACTGAGTGGGTCTTTTTGCAGGTCATTAGTAGGCTGGATACCTCCTGAGGAGTCGGAAACCTATCAGCCTGCCAACGGCACTGTCAGTTCAGATAAGCAGGTACCACGATTTTTCCTAGTTTTCTGCCAACTGGAGGTTTAACCACGTTTCTTGAAGGAAACAATGCTTTGAGAACACCAAAAACAAGATTACAGGCTGTTTGTGTGAATTTAATTCTTTCCCCAGCGTGGTCCGTGATGCTGAGGATGAACTAGAGCCTCATGCCCTGCCCCACCTTGTCTGCATCTTTGGTGCTTTAACCAAGTCGGTCTCGCACCCCCTCCTCTATCAGGGACTCTATTCCCTGAAGGAGGGCTGGGCCTGGGGCACTCTCCATAGCCTGGTGCACTCTCCGTGTGGAGAAGTTACACCAGACACTACAAGCCTCTGCTTTGTCCTGACTCAGTCACGCCAACTCTGTTTGCATATAAGCATGAAGTACTCAAAACCAGGTTCACTGGCAGAAACCCACATCTTCTGAACTCACAAATTGCAGAGAAGCCTGAGGTGACAGCATCCGCAAAGACTGCACCTTGAGGACATATCATGTGGTGCATCAAAACACGCTCCAGTCCACGCTGAAAGTGGCCCGACAGTGTTATCCTTATCCCCAAGAAACTGCACAGCATTCAAGCTGTGGCTCTTCTCCGTGTTTCAGGCCCATATGTCCTTCCCGATCCGTTATAAAATAATAGTCACAAGGTGATTGTTACTGCTGCATAATCCTAATCTTAGCTCCTTGTTTTAGGGAAAAAAATCCTCTAGCTGTTTTTCTTTTGCTTTTTTTTCCCCCCTAAACAGACATTACCACTGGTATTAAATAGAATTTTGTTTGAAAATTAAGACACACATTGCTTGATAAAAATTACAACCGTGTTTTCTAACTCAGAAATCACTCTATCGTAGTAAGCATCCCTTTTCCTCTAATATAGAAAAGGTATATACAAAACTGCCTTCCTTAGAAAGGCCTTGGCTGTGAGGAGGCCCTGTTGGAAGATAAGAACATCTCACCAGCTAAGACAAAGGAAACTTTTTTGACAACACAAACTGGTGCTTTTCATCTGTATATGTTTCACAGCTCAGCATGCGTTGGCTTCACATAAATAAAACTGAAAACCTTGCATTTTCTTAGAACAGCAAAACGTGTTCATGAAATTACAAGGTAGCTAAAAGGAAATAAAAAAGTAGGAAAATGGAATAGGTTCAAGCAGAAAAAGAGGAAAAAAGCCCCAGGAACTTTAGAAGTGCACATGAGGTACACACTTCTGCAGGTACGGTCTCAGCACTGGAAGCCTCGCGAAGAGGAAGGGAGCTTGGCCTGAAACTCCTCCGATTCTCACCTTCAGCCCCAAAACGACACGTCGCGCGGGGCGCGGGACTTGCCCGGGGCGCGCAGCCTGCGCTCTCCTCGGCCGCCACCAGGTGGCGCTGCGACCCCTCCTACCGCGGCCAGGCGCGCTCCCGCGGGCAGGGCCGGCTGCGCACCCCCCCNCCCCCGGTTTTGGCTCCGCGGGGCGCGGCGGGGCGGGAGCAGCAGGCGGCGGTGCCGGCAGCAGGCTCCGCAGGTGCGTACGGTTTGGCCTCGGGAGCCCCAGCAGCGAAGCGCCCCCGCCCCGTACCTCCGTCAGCCTCAGCGCTGCCCTGCCGTCCCCCCTGGGGCGGCTGCACAGCCCGAAACCTTTGAGTCTCGCAAGTGTCACTGCAGCCCTGCTGCAATCTCAGCGCCCAAGCTGATGTCAGAGGATGAGGAGGGAGGAGTGAGGAGTGAGCGAGTGGACTAAGGTCTCATCAGCCTCCTCCTTAGGCCTGGTGAGCCACGGCAAACCTGGGGTCCGTCTTTGAGAGGGCGCTCCGCCATACCGCCCTCTGTGAACGCGTGGAGGGAAGTCCTCCGTGGAAGCAGTTTGGTCATGGTTAGCGGGGAAGGTCCTGAGCTCTGTTCCCGACGCAGCATTCCTGTGTGGGGAAATGTCACCTTCGAGCATCGTTTCCTCACCTCGTGCCCTTGCTCTGATTCTGCCTTTTGTCGGCCCTGTCTGTTGGGGCATGTAGGTACTGGTCCGGCTGCTAATTAATACATCCGCACAATACTTACACAACGCCTCGCACTCGCTACTTTTATATTATAAAATATTCAGTAACAGTGATATGTAAGACCAATGGGCAAAACTAAATTAAAATCATCAGTTTTACGCGTCTGTCTTAATGGTGGCTGTTGACTAATTGTGTTCTTTGAATGTGAAACTTGTGGAACAGGAATTTAGTAATTTCGCTTGGCACTTTCAGCTGTGTTTTACATGGACTGTGTCTACAAGCAAGCTGTTCACCTGTGTTCTGGAAATGGGGTGAGTGCTTCTATGGTGTTTCAGTATCTGAAATCAGCAGGAGAAATGTCTCATTGCCTCAATATACTGCGGCAAATGAAAGTTGTACCAAGGACATACGTAGGAAAAAGTGTTTGTTGTTATGAAAATCCCTTCTGTGCCTTCGCATTTCCAGATCTTGGATTTTTTAGAAGATGTGACTTTCCAAAATAAGATTGAGGCAGTTGTCTGTGGCGCTGCTTGGGAAATAAAACCACTGCTTATTATCGTATGAGCCTTTTCAGCGGATTAAGTGAAACATGGCTGAGACATTTTGTTCTTTTCTAGTTAAGCAGGCTGTATGAGTTTTGGGAAATAATGCTTGAAAAAGGCGTTTCACTCACATGTATGCTCTCTGATGTTGTTTTTCTCAGGGGTTCTAGAGGTATTTGAATTATGAATTTTCCACCCAGTTAATTAATTTCCTTTAGGGCCAAATAATTTTTTCTGAATAAACATTCTTGTCCTGGATGTGTATGTCTACTCCTACTTTTTTACAATTTAACTAGTAGAAGAGGCTAAAGAACTTATGCAAACGTGTGAGTGGGAGGCATTGATTATTAGATGAAGCAGTTGAGTCCAGAGTACAAGTAATTGTGTAGAAACATCCATTTTTATACAAGTTGGATGACACACTGAGCCTGGCTGGTGAAAAACATTTTAAAGTCATTTATTTTCTCTCTTTAAATGATAAACATTTATTTCAAGGCTCTGCTTATAGTGGGAGGTCTGTTCTACCCTGGGTCCACCACTGATGAAGAGACTGACTGTTAGTTGTTGTTGAGCTGGCAGCAGAGTAGAGGAGACTCGATAGGGCTGGATTTGTTTCAGAGATTTACAAATTTCTGATTTTTGAATGTACTTTTCTTTTTTTTTAATGAGTGCATGTACGTGATAGAAAGTGCATGGAATTAGGGAAAGATTTTGGATGGAAGATCTTAATCAGAACTACGCCACCACAGGAAAAGGCATTTCTGTTTCCTTATTATAATGATATTTGTAAGTGCTGTAACAAGATTTCCTGAATTCAGCAGTCACAGATTCCAAAGGTTCACGCTGAGTCTAGGTCTGTGCCCTGACTTGTGGGACAGAGGCAAAATGATTCCTTGAATTTTCCCTGAGCCACAGAGAGGAGTAAACTCGACAGGCTGTAATTTGCAGGGGTGGCAAGAAGCCTGCTCTCTGCTGCCCCGGAGATGGGGTTATCAACAATAATCAGATCCCTGTCAGGCTTGTGAAGAAGCTGTACCCATCTGCTGAATTGATGTTAGAACGTTTATAAGAAAAGGCAGCTTTTTGTTCGGATCCCATAAGTATTTGGTCTCGGTCATCGTGGATCAGATTCTCATCCTCTCTTTGTTCCCCTTAAGCTTCTTTCAGGTGCCCTGGGGCAATGCCAGTGAACTGGGCACCTAATCTGGGGTGCGTGCACCAGTGTAGTCACCCCTCCTGCCTTTGGCACTGCAGCAGTAGCTTGAGCTGCAGCTGGAGGGCCTCTCCCTGCATCTCTCTTGATGTTGCAGTAGGATCAGAGCCAGTCCCCCGCTGCCTTCTCCACAAGCAGCCTTCAGCCTTCTTTGCCCCAGCAGGTAACGAACTGTCTTGCCCCCCAGCCCACCCAGATCTCTCCCCTGTGTGCCACCTGGCCCACTCCTGTGCCTTTGCCACAAGAAGCCAGGCTACGTCTGCCAAGGGAGAGAGTGGAGTGAGGCCAGGCCACCCACTGGTGCCCTCAACCAAAACCTGTGCTGGGCCTGCTGCCCCAGAAGCAAGTGGTGCAAGGTTGCACCTACTACTGGGAAAGGTCTTCCCTCTCTGGGGCAAAGGAGCATTTCGTTTCACGCGTCTGCACCACTGTTGGAGCATGCTTGTTGCATGCCAGCACTGGAAGTCTTAACCAGAACCAAAAGTTTAGTCGTACCTCTAGTCACCTATTGAGAGACTTAGTCCGCTGTTAATACTACTTCAGTCTTCAACAGTGAAGATCAAGCCTTTGTGTTACAACTGAAATTTTATTTGTTTATAATCATTAGTTTTCTTAATGTAAAAAAACATTGCCTCAAAAAAGAAGCCTTTTCTGGGTTTCTGACTTCTAATTTTAAGCAGCACTTCAATTTCTGACAAGGGGAGTGCTTGATGTTAATTATTTTTTGATGTGAGCATAATCACGTACAAAATTTACTTTCATGCACAAACAGTCTTCTATGTGAGTTTATGTTTTTGAAATGTGAATCAGAGCAGGAAACAAAATAAACCTTTACAATCTTCAGAGTTATTATAATCTGATTGTCATAGAACAAAATACCTTGTCATCTCCCTCTACGTGGCTCTTCCATATAACTGTTGTTTTGCATCATTTACTTTGTTATACTTCATTGATTATATTACTTCAAAATTGTTATTTATCCAGCCTAAGGTTGTTCCAACAAGAAAAGGTAAATATTATGGGTTAAACTCTATTTTAGATTCTTATAAACAAAGGCCTCAGAGTTGTAAGCCTGAACTCAAACATTTGTGACATTGGTGACCCCTGGAACAAAACAGAACCAGATTCTGGATCAAGCAAGAGAAATAAAGGTGGACAAGAGGAAGAGTTTTTATCCTTACTAAGCTGCCGCTTAAAACATCCAGATCTGGAGGAAATATAATGAACTGCGTTTTCTCCCTCAGCTGGAATATTCTTGGCACACATATCTGAAGAGCTATTTAGCTATGAGGGAGCTAACCAATGGTTTGAGATTACACACATCTGCCAGCTAAATCAAAGATCCAAAGGCTAAACCCGGCATTCGGAGGCAACATGTGGATCACTGAATTTTATGGAAGACAGTGTCTAGACACTGATAAGCAGTTTTCTTACATACAAATTCTTTAAAACTGTATATAATTGTTCTCATTTTAGTAATAGCTTTCAGAAAATTTCTGTTACGAAGATGGAAGAAATGTTTTATGCCAGTGACCTCAAAATTGTAGTCCAGGGATCTAGTTGGTTTTTTTCAAGTCATTTGTGCCATGGAAGTAATGAGTATCTCTTTTGAGTTACAAAGACACATTATATAGGAAAAAGACACTTTTCCCTGTAAGAAAAGAAAGTCATTGATTTGCAAAAACTGTAGACATGCTATTCTTTTGTAAATACAATGCAGGTCATAATGCTTAGTTTTATTGCATTGTTACTCTTTGTGTATTTTCCGACTTCAAACGAATAAGACTGGAGAAGGAAGAGCTATCTACATGTGTGTGTATGTGCCATTCAGCCGGTACGTGCAGTTTTTTTTTAAGTACATGTTTTTAATTTCAAAATTATGAAATACTACAGAGAAATTATAAGCCTACAAGTCATTTACAGCTATTGCAGTTCAGGTTAATACATTCCAAAACAATTTTTTCTGGCACAGATGGTAACATCATAACTTCGGATCTCCTTTCCATCTATTGCTGGCTGTTCCTGGGTGTGGGAAGAGGTGATGATTAGCGAAGACAAAACTTGCTGTTCACAACATCTTGCTGAAACTCTGTTGTTATTGATGATAAAAATGGCTTTGGAATAAACTGAAGATTTTAATGGGAAAATGCCTATTTCTGTAAATTTTTTTAAAGTCATCTGTACATAGAATTATATAATTGATGTTTCAGTGCTATGTATTTCTTTTGTTTTCATGCTTATACACATTAAGGATATGAGAATGTCACAAATGCAAGACAGCAGATATTACTGGGAGAATTTGTAAACAGCAACATGCTTTGAGAGCACAGAGTGCCTGCATTTGAGCGACTAAAAGGACCTTTATGTTTCAACTCATTTACAGTGTATTCCTTGCTTTAATCACTGAGTTTACTTTAGGCAAGAACACGTGAAAATGGGATGTTTTGAGTTTTGCTACTTCTGCTTTTTACTTTTATTTCAAGTTGGACAAAGATAATTTGCGGCAGAAAAGGTGCAAACACATAGGAAGACCAAAAGGGATTAGAAATGGAATAAATCAGAAGGCCAATGTTAGGACTGATGTCAAAGCTCATATGTTGTGATAACTTCTAATTCAGCTGATTCCTCTTGCCCAAGGTATTTGCTCTTAATTTGTCAAATCGTATCAGCCCTTTGAGTGACTTTGCAGCATCCTTCCCTGCCACCTTCCCTAATAAAATAGTTGATGGCTGTTAGTGTGTGTCGTAAGGTAAACCTATCCTCTATGTTTCCATTGAAACATTCTCATATTGAAAGGAGAAAGGAGAATAGTTCTGAAAGGCTTTGGATTTGGGAACATCAAGAATATCAACCCAGACCTTTCCAAATGCTTTTGCAGTAGTGTGAAAATGTCCAGAAAGTCAAGTTCTTTACAACTAATGGATACAGGAGGATTTGAAAGTTAAAGCAACTTTGGCATACTTACTTTCAATTTTTGTGTAACTTCAGTAGCCTAAACCTCTAGCCATTCAACTTTGCATTTGTCTATGCTCTTAGCATCTGACAGAGTTACAGGACTGTACGTTCAGCACATCTAATTCAGGATGCTTGAACCTCTATTTTCCAAGGCTTTTGTGAACTCTTTTTGCATAAAACCATCAAACTCCAAAAGGCTTGCCGTGATCAGTATTTCCATAAAGACTGAAGAGTCATAAGAGTATAACAGTGATTTTCCACATCAGCCTACCATTTCAATGTTTTATGGTGTTTTCCATAGATATTTTTCCCTTTACCACTTTACATGTGTTTGTCTGTTTTGATTCATCTAGTGGTCTGAGTGTACTGTCCTTTTCTGATGCCTCCTTGAGTTCTTCTGTCTAGTGAGTTTCTGTGCATTTCCTTGCCCAGCCTGTTCTGGCAGTGGGAAGGTGACCAGCTGCCGTTTACTCTTACAGGTTAGTTGCTTCTTTAGTTGTCAGATGTTCTGTATGCTCATGTGAGAGTCATTGCAGGTGGGGTTTGGTGGGGCAATGAGTGAGTGATGAGGAATCTCTAACTGTCCTGAAGGCAAAGACCTTGTTATCCGAGTATCAGCTTCTGCTTCCAAAGCCATGGGATATGTATTGGTAGCATTTGTCCGTTTGCAGCCCTGGGAACTCTGATGACTTTTTAGGCTTTAGGACTGGACTAATCCAGATGTGAGCAAATCAGCCTCTCAAATTTTCACTAATATGCAATCTGCTTTTGCTGCTTCGGTGCTAGATTTGTCAGCTGTCAGGCTTTGACTCAGGCAGTTCAAGTCTCAGGGCATATTCAAGCATAGGGCTTGAAGTGCAGCGGGGCTCTCTTAGAGGCAAGAGACTCAAACTCTGTATATCAAAGCAGCTCTTGGGCTTTTTTAGACTGCAGTGATGAGATCGATACGATAGCTCTCACTGCAGACATGAAAGAAGCGTGGCTGCCCCTGCAGCAAGCTGAGGGTGGGAGTACTGCTCTGTGTGTGTAGGTCCTGACGCTCTGCAAGAAAGAGTGCTACAGACAAACTATATAGTTAGATTCTGAAAAAATAGTGATATGAATGTGATGGAATCATTAGTCTTTAGAATGCTTTCTTCTGAAAACTAAACTTAAGGCTCCTTTAGGATGTAGGACTCCTAAATCTGCAGCATGTTTGCCTGGTAAAAATTTTTCTGTACGTTCTTCATTCTGTTATTTATTAGACACACTCATTTGCAATAGCTTGCAAATATACTTCAACTATAACTAGGAAGGGCAATAAAATTCACTTATGTGGCTAATATCTATGCTGAGCTGGTAACATTTTCACAAACAGTTGAATTTTTTTTTACCTCAAATTGTTACTTGTTGAAATCAGAAATTAATGTCCAGTTTTGATGAATTTCCTAACATAAGGAATTGTTAGAAAAATGGTTTTAGTCAAAATATCTGCCATTTTTAATTGAGGAAATCTTAGGGTTTTTTACTTTAAAACCCTTCTTCTTATTTTTTGTGAATTTAGAATAAATAAAGGTTTAACAGAAAAAAATATATCTAACTAAACCACAAGAATTTTGCCTACAGGATTCTTTTTATGTGGATAATCTTTTCATGCAAACAGTGAGATTTTTATTGTTATTCTCTTCACGATAGCCACATTTTTTTAGAATTGCACAAATATTCACAAAGCTTCTACCTCTGCTGCTTATCTCTACAAGGTATCTGTACACAGACCGCTATGTCAGCCCTCCTGCTCACAACAGACAAGGTTCACTGACGTATATGTTTGAAATGGTGGTCCTGTTGTGCTCCCTTCCACCACAGTAGAATTGTAGTATGAAAGTTTTGCTGAAAAATATTTCACAGAGATGGGATATGAAGAGCTATTCAAATAATACACAGCTTCAGCTCTTGGTCACTTCAGTGCAATTGCTAGTTGAGTGTTAATTTGAAGTGTAACTTGTGAGAAATGCTTCTGTACTGATGGACAAACCGTACCGTGAGCAAGTCTGGAACACCTTGGAGCCGGCAGAAGTAGCAGTACTTGTTCTCGACCAACATCAACCAGTTTTGAGCTGATTATCTTGAACTAAAAGAGTTCTGAGCTCATTACTAGCCTTGGGGGCCATCTTGCTGGCTTTCTGAAGGTTTCAGACTGAAGAACAGTTCAGCCTAAGAGCAGTATCCTTTCATTACCTCTGTTTGATTTATCGGCTGCCTTTGAAACTGTCAACCAAAGCGATGGCCTTGAGCACCTTGCAGGACTCTTGGGCTTCCTCAGGACTCAAGTCCTCTATCTTTACTTTTTGTGATGGCACTGGCTGTTCTTAACAGTCCTCTGACCTTGTCTAGCATGAGTTTTCTCTGAGTCCTCTGTGAATTTTTTAAATTTTCAGATGTGATGTTTGCTACAGTTTCAGTAAACTGATACTGATAAACAAAGGATATACAACTTTACCCCTGTCTGTTTGCTTGAGACTCCCTGTCTTACATCCAAATGCTTGTCCTCTTCATTTCAGCATTTTCCAAAACAGATTTTATGTTAATTTGCTCTCTTATTTTTCCTTAAGAAGAGCTTTTGAGGAAAACCTTAGTGTTTTTAGTTTACATGATTAAAATTCTCAAGCTGCTTTTCAGTCAGCTGTTAGTTCTGCAACAAGCTTTAATAAGAGAATAAGTGATGTTTTCTAGCATCTCAGAATGTCACGCAGGAAAAACAGATATGAACCTGTGATCGGCGTCAGGCCGAGCTTCCAGTGAGCGGTGTGGGAGCTGCTGCTGTTACACATATTGTGCTGCTGCAGAAGTGGGAGGAGATGAAACTTCTGCCATTTCTATGGCATCACTCAGCAAGGTGTAAATGAAGTATGAAATAAAAACTCTCAGCCCACTCAGTGCACAGACAGAAAAAAAAAGACAGTGCTTTATACTTGTTGCTGTGATATGCTATTTGCTGTAATATTAACCTTACGCAGTGCCAGAATGCTTCCTAAGTTTTACAATCTCGGGTCAAAAGAGAAATGATTTCGTGTTAGGTCTCCTTCTTTTTCTCTCTTTCTACCAACATGCTACTGCATGTCAAAGCTGGTGATGCAGAGCAGAGCAGGAGCGAGGTGAAAAGACTGACAAGAGAATCCTGTTCTGAGAGAAAGACATTGTAAGTGAGTCAGTAGGCAGTTTGCAATGAACTTCAGGGCAAAAATGACAAAACACCAAATACTGGATGCAGCTTCAGATTGAGAAACATTTGTTGTCTTCATTTGATTGAGTTGTAGCTCATCTGGGTGATCTGGAGGGAAGGAGACATAGGTGGCAATGTATCTATGCTATGTTTAAATTCATTAGCGCCAGGGAGTCTGTTTATGTTGCTAGGTAGCTTATTTGGTGTGGTAGCAGTTTTTGGATGGAAATGCTTTTCAGCCCCAGATTTGCCCCTAGGTCTTGCCCTCACAGCTTAACAAATCGCAACCTAGATCCTTGTGGGATCCCGCTCATTATTTTAAAGCCATAAACAAGTCTCCTGGCAGCCTCCTTTTCATTTGGCTGGCAATGTTCGGTTGTTGAAGCCTCTGAGCTAGATCCTAAGCTGGTGTAAGTAATGTAGCTTCACTGATGTCAATAAAGTCAGGCCAGTTTATACCAGCTGAAACTCTGTCCCTTCAGACACAAGTCAGCTCCTAATCTCCATGCCATTCACACAGAGGCATATATTTCCTTCTGTTTTCCTAATCCTTGTGTGTCCTTTGTAGAACTACATGATTTGTGCTGCAAACAGTGCTGAGAAGCAGGATGAAGTGAGATGGATGCTGGATTAAAATGCCGGACACCTGGCCCCCTGCCTTGTTCTGCCGGAGACCTCTGTGTGGCAGCACAATTCTCTCTCTCTTTGTGCCTGCACCATTCCCCTTTTATTTCCCCGTCTTACAGAAGTGTGGGGATAAAGCCAGTAAATACTGCGATGCTGCAGTAACAGGAGCTGCAGCACAGATTGGTAGGTAACATCTCCAAAAAGCCTGACGATGGTCAGAGAGAGGCATCCAGTGATGCCTCTGTGAACCAGCACGAACTGAAAAAGGCAGCTGAGTGGGCAGCAGCACCCTGCAACCCCCCCCTTGACTGCTGGACCGCTGGATAAAAGAAGGGTCATCTGCGGCTGGACTTCTGTGCACAGTGGGGTCCCCTCTGGTTACACTGACCACAGAAGTGGGGGCATGGATTCACACCGTGATCTTTTTGCAAGGCTGCGCAGGAGGAAAGGGAAAGTGCAGCACACACACGTATTCAGAGTGATTCAGCCGATAGATCCGAGAGCTCTGGAAAGGCTGGATAAATTCTAGCAGGAAGGGTTTATATAAATGCCATCCTGATTAAAGCAGGGAGCAGAAATGTATGAAATTACAACCTGCTCCATCCTGCAGCACTTGCCAGTGATAACATGTCCATAGGGAAAGCTTTGTGATAAGAAATCAAAACAGCAAGATTCAAAGAAAACCGGGAACCTTTGTAAAGGCACGAAGAAAACTGAGTCATTAAAACACGCTCCAGGCTTTTTAGGGCCATGGGGAAGACCAGAAGTGCGTTCATGTAATATTTGTATTAAGTCTTTAAAGGGCCAATAACGCCTTTGCTGTGCAGAAGTGAATGTCACCCACCTTGAAAAAGGCTGCAACACAATCAGGTGAGCACAAGTTTGGAGGGCCATTTGAAAGTAGGGCAGCAGAAGTCTTGGGCTGATTGGTGGAGCTATACACGTTCCATAAAGCAATTTACTACTTAATTTGTCAGATGACTGTTGTAGAGAGAATTTTCTCTATTTCTGCCCTTTAATAAATTCTAAGTAAAAGAAAGCTTCCTTATTGTTACAAATTGAGAGGGTAGTGGAAATACGACTTGCTCTGCTGCAAATGAAAGTCAGATGGAGAAGCAGTGCAGTAGATGGGTTAATAATCTCAGCCTAATCAGATAATAGGTGCCACAATATAAATTGCTTTCCTTTGGAATAAAAACATTTGTGAAAACATGTTTTAAATATACCTCATGTGGGATCAACATAAGGCAGGACTTAGATTTATCACGTCTGTATCTGTTTGGTCACAAAGGTACTGCACTGCAATATGTAAGTCCTGGTCAGATGCACATTTTGAAAATAATGCTACATTGCTCTTCTAAGCAAATTCTAAAACCATGAATCTTTTGCTTAAAGATGGGTCCTTGATGATCGTACTCTTTACTTATAGATTGTAAATGTATGCTTACAAACCCAAGATATATACATTCACTCACTCGATTTATAGCTGACTGCATTATTTCAGAATTGTCTTTGAAATTATTACAGACACATTTAATTCAAAGTGTTCATTTTAGTTTCTAATCAAAAACAGCATTCTGATCTTATCCTAGGGAAAAGGATGGATAAGAAACAGAAGCTGTTGGAAACCTTTTTTAAAAAATGAATTTTGTAATATTTATTGTTGTTTTTATTAGATTTATTTATGTATTTTTTGTTTTCTAAAAGAAGTAAAACAGGTGGTAATAAACAAAATGAAACACAGAAGATTCTGGATCATTTAAGTAAGTGAACTACCAGGTAGCAAATGCAGTTTTATGTAGAAAAATGTTAAACAATTCATCTGGGAGGAAGGAATCAGTCTAAGGAATATGTACTAAATACGCATTCATCCAGCATACTGATTAGGGAAGAGATGGAATAGTTATAGAGAGATGACTGCAAACATGAATTCCAGTGCACTGTAGCATTAAGAATTATGAACAATACATTAAGGAAGAGAAGGCAGCATAGCCATCATAGAAAGTGGATTGAAATTTAATTTAAAACAGGATTACAGTTGCTTGGATTTTTTTCCTCAGTGGTTGAAAAGCAAAATAATTACTCAAAGCATTTTTCATATCACTGAAATATTTCCTTTAATTTTTGCAAGGAAATGTGCGCTTCTGGAGAGTCTGCCCTCTCAAAAGGTACTGCTCTAGTTAGAAAACAAATACCAAACCAGAAATTCCAAGGTATACAGGTGCCCACATCCACACACATTCTCATGGGTATTGATGCTTTCTCAGGCTTATGCTCCTATGAAACTGAAATGTAATGCAGAGGGTACTGCATTTAGTAATTAACTGCCTTGCATCTAAATTAACTACCAGAATGGTAAAGAAATGATTTCTGTTTTTTTTTTTCTCAGCCTGCTGCTCTGCCCGGCAGCTGCTTCCCCGAGATCACACGTAGCAGGGAAGGCAGGCTGGATGGCAGCGGGTGCCGAGTTAAGATCTCGGGTACCTCGGAGTAACGGGCTACTCCTGAGCATTGGGCATTTCAAGGCTCATGTGTTTATTGGTAATGCTGCAGAATACAGTCAAGTGCTGCTGCTGTGTGGGTAGAACCATTCATGTCTCCTGCTCTCTTAGACTCTTACAGTGCAAAATATTTTTTCTGTGTTTCCAATACAGCCATCTACACCTACAATACTCCTATATTCCTGTCTAATAGCCTCCGATGCTGTCTCAAGGCCTTTTTTTCTATTGGACTAGAAAACTGGCAGTTGGAAAAGTGCGATGCATCAGCACAGGGCAGCGCGTGTGTTTGCCTGTGTTTGTGCAGCCAAGGCGCAGCTCTGCGGGG
>VXBO01011660.1:24729-51065 GCA_013400135.1 Rhinoptilus africanus | reverse complement strand
TTATGTTTTTGAAATGTGAATCAGAGCAGGAAACAAAATAAACCTTTACAATCTTCAGAGTTATTATAATCTGATTGTCATAGAACAAAATACCTTGTCATCTCCCTCTACGTGGCTCTTCCATATAACTGTTGTTTTGCATCATTTACTTTGTTATACTTCATTGATTATATTACTTCAAAATTGTTATTTATCCAGCCTAAGGTTGTTCCAACAAGAAAAGGTAAATATTATGGGTTAAACTCTATTTTAGATTCTTATAAACAAAGGCCTCAGAGTTGTAAGCCTGAACTCAAACATTTGTGACATTGGTGACCCCTGGAACAAAACAGAACCAGATTCTGGATCAAGCAAGAGAAATAAAGGTGGACAAGAGGAAGAGTTTTTATCCTTACTAAGCTGCCGCTTAAAACATCCAGATCTGGAGGAAATATAATGAACTGCGTTTTCTCCCTCAGCTGGAATATTCTTGGCACACATATCTGAAGAGCTATTTAGCTATGAGGGAGCTAACCAATGGTTTGAGATTACACACATCTGCCAGCTAAATCAAAGATCCAAAGGCTAAACCCGGCATTCGGAGGCAACATGTGGATCACTGAATTTTATGGAAGACAGTGTCTAGACACTGATAAGCAGTTTTCTTACATACAAATTCTTTAAAACTGTATATAATTGTTCTCATTTTAGTAATAGCTTTCAGAAAATTTCTGTTACGAAGATGGAAGAAATGTTTTATGCCAGTGACCTCAAAATTGTAGTCCAGGGATCTAGTTGGTTTTTTTCAAGTCATTTGTGCCATGGAAGTAATGAGTATCTCTTTTGAGTTACAAAGACACATTATATAGGAAAAAGACACTTTTCCCTGTAAGAAAAGAAAGTCATTGATTTGCAAAAACTGTAGACATGCTATTCTTTTGTAAATACAATGCAGGTCATAATGCTTAGTTTTATTGCATTGTTACTCTTTGTGTATTTTCCGACTTCAAACGAATAAGACTGGAGAAGGAAGAGCTATCTACATGTGTGTGTATGTGCCATTCAGCCGGTACGTGCAGTTTTTTTTTAAGTACATGTTTTTAATTTCAAAATTATGAAATACTACAGAGAAATTATAAGCCTACAAGTCATTTACAGCTATTGCAGTTCAGGTTAATACATTCCAAAACAATTTTTTCTGGCACAGATGGTAACATCATAACTTCGGATCTCCTTTCCATCTATTGCTGGCTGTTCCTGGGTGTGGGAAGAGGTGATGATTAGCGAAGACAAAACTTGCTGTTCACAACATCTTGCTGAAACTCTGTTGTTATTGATGATAAAAATGGCTTTGGAATAAACTGAAGATTTTAATGGGAAAATGCCTATTTCTGTAAATTTTTTTAAAGTCATCTGTACATAGAATTATATAATTGATGTTTCAGTGCTATGTATTTCTTTTGTTTTCATGCTTATACACATTAAGGATATGAGAATGTCACAAATGCAAGACAGCAGATATTACTGGGAGAATTTGTAAACAGCAACATGCTTTGAGAGCACAGAGTGCCTGCATTTGAGCGACTAAAAGGACCTTTATGTTTCAACTCATTTACAGTGTATTCCTTGCTTTAATCACTGAGTTTACTTTAGGCAAGAACACGTGAAAATGGGATGTTTTGAGTTTTGCTACTTCTGCTTTTTACTTTTATTTCAAGTTGGACAAAGATAATTTGCGGCAGAAAAGGTGCAAACACATAGGAAGACCAAAAGGGATTAGAAATGGAATAAATCAGAAGGCCAATGTTAGGACTGATGTCAAAGCTCATATGTTGTGATAACTTCTAATTCAGCTGATTCCTCTTGCCCAAGGTATTTGCTCTTAATTTGTCAAATCGTATCAGCCCTTTGAGTGACTTTGCAGCATCCTTCCCTGCCACCTTCCCTAATAAAATAGTTGATGGCTGTTAGTGTGTGTCGTAAGGTAAACCTATCCTCTATGTTTCCATTGAAACATTCTCATATTGAAAGGAGAAAGGAGAATAGTTCTGAAAGGCTTTGGATTTGGGAACATCAAGAATATCAACCCAGACCTTTCCAAATGCTTTTGCAGTAGTGTGAAAATGTCCAGAAAGTCAAGTTCTTTACAACTAATGGATACAGGAGGATTTGAAAGTTAAAGCAACTTTGGCATACTTACTTTCAATTTTTGTGTAACTTCAGTAGCCTAAACCTCTAGCCATTCAACTTTGCATTTGTCTATGCTCTTAGCATCTGACAGAGTTACAGGACTGTACGTTCAGCACATCTAATTCAGGATGCTTGAACCTCTATTTTCCAAGGCTTTTGTGAACTCTTTTTGCATAAAACCATCAAACTCCAAAAGGCTTGCCGTGATCAGTATTTCCATAAAGACTGAAGAGTCATAAGAGTATAACAGTGATTTTCCACATCAGCCTACCATTTCAATGTTTTATGGTGTTTTCCATAGATATTTTTCCCTTTACCACTTTACATGTGTTTGTCTGTTTTGATTCATCTAGTGGTCTGAGTGTACTGTCCTTTTCTGATGCCTCCTTGAGTTCTTCTGTCTAGTGAGTTTCTGTGCATTTCCTTGCCCAGCCTGTTCTGGCAGTGGGAAGGTGACCAGCTGCCGTTTACTCTTACAGGGTAGTTGCTTCTTTAGTTGTCAGATGTTCTGTATGCTCATGTGAGAGTCATTGCAGGTGGGGTTTGGTGGGGCAATGAGTGAGTGATGAGGAATCTCTAACTGTCCTGAAGGCAAAGACCTTGTTATCCGAGTATCAGCTTCTGCTTCCAAAGCCATGGGATATGTATTGGTAGCATTTGTCCGTTTGCAGCCCTGGGAACTCTGATGACTTTTTAGGCTTTAGGACTGGACTAATCCAGATGTGAGCAAATCAGCCTCTCAAATTTTCACTAATATGCAATCTGCTTTTGCTGCTTCGGTGCTAGATTTGTCAGCTGTCAGGCTTTGACTCAGGCAGTTCAAGTCTCAGGGCATATTCAAGCATAGGGCTTGAAGTGCAGCGGGGCTCTCTTAGAGGCAAGAGACTCAAACTCTGTATATCAAAGCAGCTCTTGGGCTTTTTTAGACTGCAGTGATGAGATCGATACGATAGCTCTCACTGCAGACATGAAAGAAGCGTGGCTGCCCCTGCAGCAAGCTGAGGGTGGGAGTACTGCTCTGTGTGTGTAGGTCCTGACGCTCTGCAAGAAAGAGTGCTACAGACAAACTATATAGTTAGATTCTGAAAAAATAGTGATATGAATGTGATGGAATCATTAGTCTTTAGAATGCTTTCTTCTGAAAACTAAACTTAAGGCTCCTTTAGGATGTAGGACTCCTAAATCTGCAGCATGTTTGCCTGGTAAAAATTTTTCTGTACGTTCTTCATTCTGTTATTTATTAGACACACTCATTTGCAATAGCTTGCAAATATACTTCAACTATAACTAGGAAGGGCAATAAAATTCACTTATGTGGCTAATATCTATGCTGAGCTGGTAACATTTTCACAAACAGTTGAATTTTTTTTTACCTCAAATTGTTACTTGTTGAAATCAGAAATTAATGTCCAGTTTTGATGAATTTCCTAACATAAGGAATTGTTAGAAAAATGGTTTTAGTCAAAATATCTGCCATTTTTAATTGAGGAAATCTTAGGGTTTTTTACTTTAAAACCCTTCTTCTTATTTTTTGTGAATTTAGAATAAATAAAGGTTTAACAGAAAAAAATATATCTAACTAAACCACAAGAATTTTGCCTACAGGATTCTTTTTATGTGGATAATCTTTTCATGCAAACAGTGAGATTTTTATTGTTATTCTCTTCACGATAGCCACATTTTTTTAGAATTGCACAAATATTCACAAAGCTTCTACCTCTGCTGCTTATCTCTACAAGGTATCTGTACACAGACCGCTATGTCAGCCCTCCTGCTCACAACAGACAAGGTTCACTGACGTATATGTTTGAAATGGTGGTCCTGTTGTGCTCCCTTCCACCACAGTAGAATTGTAGTATGAAAGTTTTGCTGAAAAATATTTCACAGAGATGGGATATGAAGAGCTATTCAAATAATACACAGCTTCAGCTCTTGGTCACTTCAGTGCAATTGCTAGTTGAGTGTTAATTTGAAGTGTAACTTGTGAGAAATGCTTCTGTACTGATGGACAAACCGTACCGTGAGCAAGTCTGGAACACCTTGGAGCCGGCAGAAGTAGCAGTACTTGTTCTCGACCAACATCAACCAGTTTTGAGCTGATTATCTTGAACTAAAAGAGTTCTGAGCTCATTACTAGCCTTGGGGGCCATCTTGCTGGCTTTCTGAAGGTTTCAGACTGAAGAACAGTTCAGCCTAAGAGCAGTATCCTTTCATTACCTCTGTTTGATTTATCGGCTGCCTTTGAAACTGTCAACCAAAGCGATGGCCTTGAGCACCTTGCAGGACTCTTGGGCTTCCTCAGGACTCAAGTCCTCTATCTTTACTTTTTGTGATGGCACTGGCTGTTCTTAACAGTCCTCTGACCTTGTCTAGCATGAGTTTTCTCTGAGTCCTCTGTGAATTTTTTAAATTTTCAGATGTGATGTTTGCTACAGTTTCAGTAAACTGATACTGATAAACAAAGGATATACAACTTTACCCCTGTCTGTTTGCTTGAGACTCCCTGTCTTACATCCAAATGCTTGTCCTCTTCATTTCAGCATTTTCCAAAACAGATTTTATGTTAATTTGCTCTCTTATTTTTCCTTAAGAAGAGCTTTTGAGGAAAACCTTAGTGTTTTTAGTTTACATGATTAAAATTCTCAAGCTGCTTTTCAGTCAGCTGTTAGTTCTGCAACAAGCTTTAATAAGAGAATAAGTGATGTTTTCTAGCATCTCAGAATGTCACGCAGGAAAAACAGATATGAACCTGTGATCGGCGTCAGGCCGAGCTTCCAGTGAGCGGTGTGGGAGCTGCTGCTGTTACACATATTGTGCTGCTGCAGAAGTGGGAGGAGATGAAACTTCTGCCATTTCTATGGCATCACTCAGCAAGGTGTAAATGAAGTATGAAATAAAAACTCTCAGCCCACTCAGTGCACAGACAGAAAAAAAAAGACAGTGCTTTATACTTGTTGCTGTGATATGCTATTTGCTGTAATATTAACCTTACGCAGTGCCAGAATGCTTCCTAAGTTTTACAATCTCGGGTCAAAAGAGAAATGATTTCGTGTTAGGTCTCCTTCTTTTTCTCTCTTTCTACCAACATGCTACTGCATGTCAAAGCTGGTGATGCAGAGCAGAGCAGGAGCGAGGTGAAAAGACTGACAAGAGAATCCTGTTCTGAGAGAAAGACATTGTAAGTGAGTCAGTAGGCAGTTTGCAATGAACTTCAGGGCAAAAATGACAAAACACCAAATACTGGATGCAGCTTCAGATTGAGAAACATTTGTTGTCTTCATTTGATTGAGTTGTAGCTCATCTGGGTGATCTGGAGGGAAGGAGACATAGGTGGCAATGTATCTATGCTATGTTTAAATTCATTAGCGCCAGGGAGTCTGTTTATGTTGCTAGGTAGCTTATTTGGTGTGGTAGCAGTTTTTGGATGGAAATGCTTTTCAGCCCCAGATTTGCCCCTAGGTCTTGCCCTCACAGCTTAACAAATCGCAACCTAGATCCTTGTGGGATCCCGCTCATTATTTTAAAGCCATAAACAAGTCTCCTGGCAGCCTCCTTTTCATTTGGCTGGCAATGTTCGGTTGTTGAAGCCTCTGAGCTAGATCCTAAGCTGGTGTAAGTAATGTAGCTTCACTGATGTCAATAAAGTCAGGCCAGTTTATACCAGCTGAAACTCTGTCCCTTCAGACACAAGTCAGCTCCTAATCTCCATGCCATTCACACAGAGGCATATATTTCCTTCTGTTTTCCTAATCCTTGTGTGTCCTTTGTAGAACTACATGATTTGTGCTGCAAACAGTGCTGAGAAGCAGGATGAAGTGAGATGGATGCTGGATTAAAATGCCGGACACCTGGCCCCCTGCCTTGTTCTGCCGGAGACCTCTGTGTGGCAGCACAATTCTCTCTCTCTTTGTGCCTGCACCATTCCCCTTTTATTTCCCCGTCTTACAGAAGTGTGGGGATAAAGCCAGTAAATACTGCGATGCTGCAGTAACAGGAGCTGCAGCACAGATTGGTAGGTAACATCTCCAAAAAGCCTGACGATGGTCAGAGAGAGGCATCCAGTGATGCCTCTGTGAACCAGCACGAACTGAAAAAGGCAGCTGAGTGGGCAGCAGCACCCTGCAACCCCCCCCTTGACTGCTGGACCGCTGGATAAAAGAAGGGTCATCTGCGGCTGGACTTCTGTGCACAGTGGGGTCCCCTCTGGTTACACTGACCACAGAAGTGGGGGCATGGATTCACACCGTGATCTTTTTGCAAGGCTGCGCAGGAGGAAAGGGAAAGTGCAGCACACACACGTATTCAGAGTGATTCAGCCGATAGATCCGAGAGCTCTGGAAAGGCTGGATAAATTCTAGCAGGAAGGGTTTATATAAATGCCATCCTGATTAAAGCAGGGAGCAGAAATGTATGAAATTACAACCTGCTCCATCCTGCAGCACTTGCCAGTGATAACATGTCCATAGGGAAAGCTTTGTGATAAGAAATCAAAACAGCAAGATTCAAAGAAAACCGGGAACCTTTGTAAAGGCACGAAGAAAACTGAGTCATTAAAACACGCTCCAGGCTTTTTAGGGCCATGGGGAAGACCAGAAGTGCGTTCATGTAATATTTGTATTAAGTCTTTAAAGGGCCAATAACGCCTTTGCTGTGCAGAAGCGAATGTCACCCACCTTGAAAAAGGCTGCAACACAATCAGGTGAGCACAAGTTTGGAGGGCCATTTGAAAGTAGGGCAGCAGAAGTCTTGGGCTGATTGGTGGAGCTATACACGTTCCATAAAGCAATTTACTACTTAATTTGTCAGATGACTGTTGTAGAGAGAATTTTCTCTATTTCTGCCCTTTAATAAATTCTAAGTAAAAGAAAGCTTCCTTATTGTTACAAATTGAGAGGGTAGTGGAAATACGACTTGCTCTGCTGCAAATGAAAGTCAGATGGAGAAGCAGTGCAGTAGATGGGTTAATAATCTCAGCCTAATCAGATAATAGGTGCCACAATATAAATTGCTTTCCTTTGGAATAAAAACATTTGTGAAAACATGTTTTAAATATACCTCATGTGGGATCAACATAAGGCAGGACTTAGATTTATCACGTCTGTATCTGTTTGGTCACAAAGGTACTGCACTGCAATATGTAAGTCCTGGTCAGATGCACATTTTGAAAATAATGCTACATTGCTCTTCTAAGCAAATTCTAAAACCATGAATCTTTTGCTTAAAGATGGGTCCTTGATGATCGTACTCTTTACTTATAGATTGTAAATGTATGCTTACAAACCCAAGATATATACATTCACTCACTCGATTTATAGCTGACTGCATTATTTCAGAATTGTCTTTGAAATTATTACAGACACATTTAATTCAAAGTGTTCATTTTAGTTTCTAATCAAAAACAGCATTCTGATCTTATCCTAGGGAAAAGGATGGATAAGAAACAGAAGCTGTTGGAAACCTTTTTTAAAAAATGAATTTTGTAATATTTATTGTTGTTTTTATTAGATTTATTTATGTATTTTTTGTTTTCTAAAAGAAGTAAAACAGGTGGTAATAAACAAAATGAAACACAGAAGATTCTGGATCATTTAAGTAAGTGAACTACCAGGTAGCAAATGCAGTTTTATGTAGAAAAATGTTAAACAATTCATCTGGGAGGAAGGAATCAGTCTAAGGAATATGTACTAAATACGCATTCATCCAGCATACTGATTAGGGAAGAGATGGAATAGTTATAGAGAGATGACTGCAAACATGAATTCCAGTGCACTGTAGCATTAAGAATTATGAACAATACATTAAGGAAGAGAAGGCAGCATAGCCATCATAGAAAGTGGATTGAAATTTCATTTAAAACAGGATTACAGTTGCTTGGATTTTTTTCCTCAGTGGTTGAAAAGCAAAATAATTACTCAAAGCATTTTTCATATCACTGAAATATTTCCTTTAATTTTTGCAAGGAAATGTGCGCTTCTGGAGAGTCTGCCCTCTCAAAAGGTACTGCTCTAGTTAGAAAACAAATACCAAACCAGAAATTCCAAGGTATACAGGTGCCCACATCCACACACATTCTCATGGGTATTGATGCTTTCTCAGGCTTATGCTCCTATGAAACTGAAATGTAATGCAGAGGGTACTGCATTTAGTAATTAACTGCCTTGCATCTAAATTAACTACCAGAATGGTAAAGAAATGATTTCTGTTTTTTTTTTCTCAGCCTGCTGCTCTGCCCGGCAGCTGCTTCCCCAAGATCACACGTAGCAGGGAAGGCAGGCTGGATGGCAGCGGGTGCCGAGTTAAGATCTCGGGTACCTCGGAGTAACGGGCTACTCCTGAGCATTGGGCATTTCAAGGCTCATGTGTTTATTGGTAATGCTGCAGAATACAGTCAAGTGCTGCTGCTGTGTGGGTAGAACCATTCATGTCTCCTGCTCTCTTAGACTCTTACAGTGCAAAATATTTTTTCTGTGTTTCCAATACAGCCATCTACACCTACAATACTCCTATATTCCTGTCTAATAGCCTCCGATGCTGTCTCAAGGCCTTTTTTTCTATTGGACTAGAAAACTGGCAGTTGGAAAAGTGCGATGCATCAGCACAGGGCAGCGCGTGTGTTTGCCTGTGTTTGTGCAGCCAAGGCGCAGCTCTGCGGGGAACGAAGCTGGGCCACAACGCTCCTATGTGCTTCTCTCCCAGGACTCCGAAAAATGTCCAGTGGCCAATCGCCATCTCACAGTTTAAGTGCTGCTGTACTGTCTGCCTACCCCAAGAGAGGTCAGTGGCCCTGAGCAGAGCTAGCGGGATGGAGTATGTGCCTGTGTCAGCTGCTTCTGTTCACAGTGCAGTATTTTAGCACTATCCTAATTTACATGGGCAATTTAACTTACGAGACAGTGAATGGGCGTCCATGCCTTTCTGTCAGCACTGCAGGAAAGTCACAATAGCCAAAAGAGGGGTGAGCTGAGCAGTCGTGAGCAGGAATATGTTATGCGGAAGCATGATGTCATGAGCATGTTTACGCATCACCGCCCAGGCTCAGGAGGTTACCTGGCAGCCGCAGTGGCAGGGTTGAGTATACTTAGCAGCACGCCTGACACCCTGTGCCAGAAGCCGCACCGCTGTAGTGGGGCTACCAAAGCCATGCAGAAATTTGCAAGACTTCCACATGTCGCCACACAGACACAGCCCGTCCTCAGGCTGTCTGCGCAGTCCTGCTTCCCAGCTTACTCTTTTCTAAGAAAACATCACTCTCTTGCCATTCAGAAGAATCACATTTCGGCAGAGATTTATGATGTGGTCCATACATGCCTCAGAGTCTCTGTACTATTATACCGCTGTCATTTAGCCTTATCTTTGAAATGCCAGAACTTTACATCGTACGGATGCTACTTGCCATCTATCACATTGACTCCCCACACAACTAGATTGGAACTGGTGACCACATAGCCTGGCTTGATTTTCAAATAAATGCTTATTTATGCAAATCTATGGTTTGAATATGCTTACGAAGAACGGGGAGAAGAAAAATATCATCTGCTTTAAAGAAATCAGAGATCCTCACTCAAACACCCTTTGCCTAACTTCGTGCAGAGGCCAGAGACCAGTAGATGGCAATCTCCTCCTGTCGCTGGAAGAGTAGCGTTTTAATGCAGGGGCCCTTGTGTGCATCTTCCCTTTGCTTATTACAGTTTACTTGAAGGACAAAAAGACCTGGAAATCGTAGGCAGCCTTTGTTAGGCTCAGAATGTCAGAATATGGCAAAGCAAAACCGAAGTTCTACTTTATGCAAATCCTAGCTGCTGGTATCTGTGAAAAGAAAAGCGAGCTAACCTAATGGAATGAATTTGTATTAATCTTTTTCATTTTTAAATACAGGACACTGGGTTATTTTACAGCATCGTTGTGCTTTTCCTCCTGTGTGCTGCTAATCTTTTAATGTACTCCTTAGAAAAAAGAAAATGGCTCTTTTCCCCCTACCCTACATTTCCCTTTTTTTTTCATGTTTAAAATGGGAAGAAATAACGTGATCTTCAGCTGACTTAAAAAGGAGTCAAGGCACAAAAGAAAAGAATTTTTCTGCGGTAGTGAAAAATCTGCCATGCTAGAGTAATGTGTCCAAGCAGCAGTGTGAGAGTCTAGTTTAGCATTTGAATTGGAAAATGGATGGTATTAAGGCTATCACTGTGTAATTTTTATACATGTTTTTTTATTGCAGAAGAGAAGATTAATGCTGCTAATTTCAGTTATATGAAAACTCTGAGCTGATAAAGGACTTGAATTTTTTTTTTGTTTTTTTAAAGCAAATATTAATAGCAGAGAAAGGAAGATTCCTATCCTATTTTGGAAATAATTATGTCAGTAATCTCACCATATTGCTTTAAATGGATCTGCATCATTTCATGCAGTATCATACTGCAGGCATTTGATCATCCATAACATGACGATGGAATGATGAAAAAGAAGGCTAAATTAATATCCTGGATATACTGACACTAGTAATGATGTAAGAAGGTTTCTCTGGGAATGTCAGATTTTCTGCACTATCCTTAAATATAATTCTTGATATGCTGTCCATCTGGTACCGTCTAACAGTAGATTGCAGTCCTGATGTACATATTAGTACTTAAACGGGTAACATAGGCATACTTTTGTGAATAGCATTCATTAGGGAGAGAAATTAAATGTAACCCGGATCAATGCCTTGGCCTGTAGGATAAAAGATGAAGGGGGAACTATTACACTAGCTATGCAAATCCTGAAAGTTTGGAAGATAACCAGTGCTCCTAGTGTGGAGCAGGAGACCTGAAGGTTCACGTGAACATGCACGTCAAGATTGCTGAGGTAGTGGGAGATGGCTTAAAGTGAGTATTAGGGGCAAAGCCGATTCTTGCAATTTGTTTTACTCTATTGGTAAGATTTTCACGTTATTACGTAGATAGAGTATGATCTGTAAAAGGTAGCACAGAAAGGCTTTGGGAGAAACACTGACTATAACCAGACACTACACCATGTGTAAGCTACTTCAGTTTCCAGGTGCTCCTCCATTTTGCAGGCAGTCAACTTTTCTTTATGAAAGAAAACTAAAGGGGCAGGAATCCAAGCGATGCTTATAGCAACACTCTGTTTGGAACAAATGGTAAGTGATGTATTTGCATAACAGAAGAGAAAAAACTGTTTTGTATTAGGAGGGAAAAGAAAAGGAATAGGCTTGTTTGGTGGTTAGAGGGAACTGATTTATGAGGAAAAATTATAAAAAACCTTAAATTTTCTAAATGTTAACTGATACAAGTGATTGAGTGCATGCAGTCTATTTCTGAAAATATAGGCTCATAAGCACAACAGAAATTGCTTGAATTATTTTTTGTCATAAAAAGGATTATCTTTTTCAATTCCATTAAATAAGGAAAACAGAGATAAAAATCTTTTTTTTACAAGAACTTTTTTGTTTTAAAGCAACTTTGAAAGGAAAGGATAGACTTCCACCACTTGAAACAGTAAAATAGTCATTAAATATTATAAAATGGGAATGTCTAAACATTTTCCATCTCCAGCTTGTGTGGTTAAAGGACAAAAAAAGTGCAAGTGCTACATGCAATTTCATCTCATTCAGAGTGGGCTGAATGTGTGTTTACACTATGGTGGCAGAAAGAGAGAAGTATTTTCAGTGCCTACAGTTGAAGCCTGTTAAGGTGCCTGCATTCGGCACCTCAGTTCCACGTGTCCTCTGTGGAGGACAGGGTACATCTAGTGGGTGATTAAAGGTACCCAAATAAGGCTAGGCTTAATTTAAATGTTCTGAATCACTCTTTAGAAGCACCTGGTGTTTTTTTCCACTGGTTATATGGGGAACCTACGCTGCTTTGAGGCCTAAGTTAGAGGCTTAAAGTTATAGGTAACATCTCAGTATGTATCTGAATGTTTGTGTGTGCTTTTAAAGCATTTGACCTCTTCTCCAGAGACAGGCATGTACTTTTATTTTATTCAAAATCAGTAAACAAGGCTACAATTCAAAAGCCTCTTCTCCCTCAGCCATTGGGGTGATTTTACACCACGCAATGTTCATGCAAATGACTACAGAAGGTGCAAAGATAAAAAAAAGAAAGTTGGCTTATTTTCTTCTGTAACGGTGAATTTTTTTTTAAGCAGTGATTTGTGTTCTTTTTCTCTCCTATAGTAAGCAGAGATAGAGAAATCTGGGGCTCCCATACTGGTTTCAGGGCTGGACTTGACTACTGCAAGGGTTTTCACCAGCCTTCCTTGTTCCAAGATTTTTGAAATGCTACCTAAAATGAAGCTTCACTTTTCTGACAAAGAACTAGGGATGGCACCGCATGCCTTTCGGGTATGCTAATCACTTTTGGATTTCAGCACACAGTGATAAAATTTTGCCCAGCAGGATAAAACAAGTCCGTGGATTGTTTCATTCCATCAGCCCTGCCACGCATGCTGTGACATAAATGTTACCAAAGTACTTTTGGGGGGATTTTCTTTGCTAGAACGTTAGGCCCAGAATAAAGTATTTCATTGACAATTGCAGAAGAATTCTCAGAACTGCAGTTCCTCTTGGTTCTATATCAAACCCACATTTTCTGGGACTGCCATCCAGTTAGGGACATTCTCCTGCAGCAAAAACTAAGCTGGTTAGGTGGCATTATTTTACTGCAGAATTTTTTAAAGCTTAAATAGCTATTGAAAAGAGAACGAAAGGACCTTACTGAAGTATAGCAAAGAAAATAGCTACCGTGCAAATTCAGTAGTATTGGAATGGTTGGCCTGAATTTTAATACTTATCTGTACATAAGATTATGCAGTAGGAAATTATTTTACTTGAATTCATTTCCAGACTCTTAACAGCAGAGATCTAATACAACCCATGGAACTGCTCCCAGTGAGAAATGAACCCAGCACCCAGGATGTTATGCTCAAAATCTTGTTTCGGGGCAAAGAAGTGCGCCTGAGATGTACATATACATACATCTATATAAAGCCCCAAGTTTTTTGTTAGGTAACTGAGATTTAAGGACCTAATCATTATTAGTCCAGATCTATTTATTACAGCAAAAGCAAGAATAATTAAACAGTTCAAACTGTTGCATGTGTGCTCAGTTTTTATCCCTGCCCATGATGTTATACTCACCTTTCCTCTGCTCCTCTGGTCCAAATGTCAGTGTTTTTATTCTGACAGGGGGTAGTGGGGAGTGTTACAATGAGTTGTCAGCACCTGAGTCCTTCACTAAGAGGGACAGGATGCTCTTGTTGAGGATTTCTTCTTCCTCTCTGTAGGATCCACTTGAATCTTTTTATGTGCTAGCTAACACGCTTGTACATATTGATCGTTTTTTGTAGGCCTGCAGGTCCATGTTAATCACAATTTGCTGTACCTGGTACCTTTTACGTACTTCAGGTAGTATTTCTTTGTACTCTTTGTTAACAGCAAGCTCAGTTTTGGCCATTTCCAAGTCTGTATTTCTTTCATGGACTGCCGACAAGTTGTTAGAGCTGAAGGGCCTCCAGAGCCAGCCTGTGCCCCATCTTTTACCGTCCCATGCCTGTGTTCCTCCACAGAACATCGCCTGTCTTCACCTCTTACGACCTCTGTTTACATGTCAGGCTTAAATATTCTGTGCTACATTGTTATGTTAGGTTTGTAAAACTACCATGATATCATACAAATATAAACAAAAGTGAAACAAATTAGCCATATACACATAGACAATCAAAAATATTACTGTTACAGCTAAACCAGGTGAAAAAAAAATCTGCAGGCAGGTCAGGAAAGCTCGGACAGAGCAGGGCTGGCAAACTTCGGTCCTGAGGCCGTGCAAACTCAGTGCAAAGCTTGCGGTGTTCTGGTAGCAATGATAGCAGTGTATTGCAGAGCAACGTGGTTGTAGGAGAGCAGGTGGCACTGAAGAGATTCCCAGCACTGATATTCCCTAACGTTGAGCTGTAATCTTTTGTATTTGATTAGTTTAAGCCAACTTTCTGACAAAAGACTGCACAGCTGATGACCTGATACACTCAGACTTAAATAATACAGGAAATAACGTTGTGGCAGAATGACAATGATAAAAGATGTCTCCACATAGTACGTTCACACTCTGTGGGACAACTGGGTGGTGTTTTCCTGTTCAGTGATGAGGAAGAGACCTCCACAGCAGGGGTGGCAGAAGTCATCCACAGCCACTCAATCACAAGGGAAAATATTAAAATCAAAGTTTTAGAAACCTTTATGTTCCACTTCAGGATATAAAGATCAGTTGCAGCGACCAGTAATTCTCTGCAGTTTAACTTACACTGCATATTCACAGGTATTCAGACAAAGGAGATGCTTATTGTTTTGATTTTGCAGCATTTTGATTTTTAATCTGTGTCTCATAGATTCTGATCCTTATGATCAGCTTACTTGCTCTCAGCTCAGGACCTGTGGGGAAGGATAACAAAGTCATGTTACTTTTGCACTTTGGGAAAAGAAAGCTGCAGTGGAAAGCAAGAAAGAGAGAGACAGGGGTCTAAAAGCCAAGATCTTGTTTATGCTGCAGCAGAGAGACCTTTATTCTGATTCTTGCCCCTAGCACATCTGTTTTATGTTACATGGGAAATGTACCTCAAGACCTTAATTCTTACTCTTCCACCACTGCTCATTATGCTAAACATCACATTGAAGAAACACGCATTCTGCAGTCTTCTACTAATTTCTTTCCATCACCAAGATACATGCAGTTTTTATCTGGTTTTTGGTACATCTTCAGCCAAGAGAGGTAGGGGATGGTCAGTGTTTTCACAAAGGTGAACCCTATAAGCCAGAGACTGAGCCTTCTATGGAAGGTGAGAAATGTTGTTGTAAGACTTTTTCCCTCAATGGAGCAATGGAGCCATTTTCCCCCTTTCTAAACAATGTCTCTGCAACAATCCCTACAACATTATTATTTTGTAAAAGTTGATATTGTTCCCAGATGTGTTTTTTTTAAAAAATCCTGCATAAACTAATAACTACATTTTGCCTAGACTTACGTTTTTGTTAGGAAAGCTCTTGGAGCATGTATGAGATGAGACCTTTTGCAGAACTTAGCTGAAAGAAACCTGGTTACTGATCTTAAAGTGGACTTATGTGTGCTGCTCAAATTATAGCAATTTTGTTCCCAGCTAGAAGTGTAGTTCTTGGCATCTAAAGAAATTTAAACTCAAAATAACATGATGTTTTGCGGTAATTGAGCAGTTTTTTCAAGACTAAAATCTCAAAGAAGACTGAGTTTACATAATAAAGTATTATATTCCACTATGCAAAACACCTAGTAACCTAAAAAACCATTTTCTCTATCACATATTGATAACAGAAGCAGACTTACAAGCAGGCAGGCAAAAACAAGTTATCAAACTAGATGCCTCCTAGCAATTTTTATTCTCTGGTATGGGTAGAGTTACATGAAGAAAGGGAAAAGAATTATAGTAAAACAATCTGTTCTAGCAGAGAAAGTACAGGCTGCAGTGTGTCCCACTGCATTGCAGGTTACTCAGAGGGAAGCACATACAATTTCCTCGGGCAAAAATTCATCCATTAAGCTCTTATTTCGAGGGAAAGGGTAGTGGCAGTTGGTGAGGGCAGTACAGGGAAGGGCAAATGCAAACTGAACATAGAGGTAAGAAGAAACTGTGAAGGGCAGAGAATGTTTTTTGGGAAAGCTGAAAACAAGCCTTTAAAAAGCATCTTGGTAAACATAAGATTACCCTGCTGAAAATGAGAAGATATGAGCTGTCTCTTATTATTTCCTCTGCTTCATATATGAAGTATTCAACCAAAGCCAAGAAGATGACTGACCAAGACAAAAAAATGACAAAGGCATGCAAATTGAGCAGGTGTATTTTACTCTACAGCAGTACATCTCAGGATGAAGGAAGCATACTTGTGATTTACATTGCACAACTACATTGAGTGTTGTAGTTCTCTATCCCTCTCAAACCCTTTCCTCCCTTTGCTTTCAGTAAACTGCTAAGTGTTGAGATCAGTTAGACGGGGTTTCTGTGTACTGTGAAGCATGATATGTACATAAGAGTGACATTTTGTTTCCTTGCTTAGCTGTCACTGTTACGTCCATGAGCTGGAAATAATACTTCAAGGACAGCTATTATTTATATAATCCCACTATATTGCTATTTCTTCAAATCAAAAGTGTTATATGTGCAAGCATGCACCCATCCATTTGATTTTCACTGTATTTTACCTGAAAACCATCCAGAGAGGCTCAGTTCTTTATACACTGAAAAAACCAAATTCTGAGTGGTGGATTTACAAGAGTGTTTATAGACATTAAGATGAAGATTTTCAATTTGAAGATTTTCAATTTGCATTTTTCAATGCCATTTTTCAATGCCATTTGCATTTTTGGCAGATAAATACTTTTGTAAATCTGCCCCCTGATTTATATCTGAAACACGTATTGCCACTTTCTACATGTACAATATTTCTGAATTTTCTCCTTATATTTTGGACTCTCACATCACTGCTTTCCCTTTGGGTTACCTGTATGGAGGCAAAGAGGAAAGAATTGTTGAAGTGTCTTTGGAAGAATAGCAGGTCAGTGAGTCACAGATATTAGAAACAGAGAAAAAAGTCCTTTGGGTCACCTAGTCTGACCTTTGCATTCTGCAGTATTACTCATACAACATACTTGCTAACCTTTTAATCTAGCCCTCTTTTGATGGTTTGTAATACTAAATTGCTGAAGGTGGGACATGCAACTACTTTCAACTTGAATTTTAGTAGGAAGAAATAGGTATGGAAAAGGGTGCAGAAGTTTGCAACTTCAGCTTAAAAGTTCTCACTATTCTGTTTTAGACATTTGTTTTTGACTAGCAATACAGAAGTTACAACGTCATTCAAAAACATGAGGCTACTACTTTGGATGCAGTATACCCAGACATATTTTTTGTTGTTAGAGAAATCATGTGGAGTCTCTGGATGGATTAAGACTCCTGAAAAATGATGTAATATAGCATAGATATGTCAAGGTGCCTGTGATGTAACAAATCTCTCTCTGGCATAAAAGGGAGTTGCCATAATTTTTTCTAGTTCTTAGGACATCATCAGATTCTGTGTTATTCCCAGTGTTGAATGGTAGTAGTACTTATTTTTGGATATTTTTATTTTCTTCATGAAGAAAGGGGAAGGATAGAGGTAAGGAGGGATCATTAAAAACATGGATATCCAGACTTTTACTGTCAAGATTTTTTTTAATATCTCAGTTAAACTGTTTTTTCCTTAGATATAATTACCTCTTTGAATTGCCATCGTTGGGTAGTGTGATTTATAGGCTTAAGGCCAGAAAGAAATTATGATAATCTTTTAGTCTGACCTCATGAGTAAAACAGACCATAGAATTTCATCCAGTGATTCTTTCAATGAGAATTATTCTTTCCAACTATATAAATGAATTCCTTTCCTTCATCCATTTCGAAAGCCTTGAAAATACTTATAGATGGTGATCTTAACCTTCCCTGCTTGAAGTCCTTTGTTTTTCAACACTATATAAAATTATGCTGTCTTGTTGGGTCTTTCATATTGTTTCATTTTCCTGTCTTTTTATTATCTGTAAGAGGTCTTCAGAAAGTGTTAGATTCATCGAATTAATGAAACTGTTTTTTTCTTACTTCAGGAAATATATTTATTTTACCCTGGTTGAAATATAAAAATAGATAAATAATAATGCGGTATAAATGCTGATTTTTTTGTAATTTAAAGAAAGGCAAATGACAGAATTCAAAATGGGTAAAACCTGTTATTATTCCTCAGAAATAATGTGAAATTTTAAATAATAATAATTCATTCATATCCAGGAAACCTCCAAGGGGCAATGAAAAGCCATGTACAATAATTACATGACCTCCTCTTTGGAAAAAAAGCCCAGTAATCCAGCAACAACGAAGAAAAACCAGAGGATTACAATTTTAATGACTCTCTCATCTAATCAAGACCTTACTTAAGTTTCAGTTTTAATTCAACATACAGGCTAACATATTAGGAGTTATTTTCATGTTGATTCACGTGAATTTCCTTTCCAAATACATCTTCCAAATTTATAATAAATATTATTCTTTATTCATATTATTAACTGTATAGTTGTTATCCTATAAAACGCAGTTTTCTTCATTCTGTGTTCTTCCACTCACCCAATTCATCAAGTCTTCAAGTGAGAGTAGAAACTCTCTGGGACATGAACCAAGTCTTTATGGCCACAGATAGGCTATAAACTGGCTAGCACATTCTGTATATAGATTTAAATTAAGTTTCTTGAAATGAGAATGTTACGGCTTTTATAGCTGTTGCCAAGCCCTATTCATTCCAGAAAGTTAAAGTTCTTTAAAAGGCAGATACACAGACACACTCCAATGTCTCTAAGGCTTGCTCCTCATGACTGGTCTTAATTTATAAATTCTTAATTTATAAATTTATTAATTTTTGACAGTTTAGGAGTTTGAATTATCTTTATAGGTGTTATAATATTTATAATAAATTGTAACTGTTATAATCAAAATTAGAAATTGCAATTGATACAATAAATCATTATGGTTGTTTATAATTGTCTCTGCAGGAGACTGTAGAACCATATCATTTCTGTAAAAAATGTGTTTGTTTTTATTTTGAGTGCAGACATATGCCCACAAGAGCCCATAATGGGTCCTTGGAGATAGTACTAATGTGTGACTTAGTGAAGAAATGAATAAAATTAGCTGGTTCCCCACGCCCCCAAAGTTGAATGCATACATTTGTGAAGAAATAGTTTCACAGGTTTGGATTTCAACCATCCAGAGAACTGCTGTACTTGTTATTTTCTAGCTGATGCAAGCACAAGAACATTGTGTCAAAATGCCACCTTGGAAGTAAGCTGAAATTAGCAACCTACTCTTGATCCTCACATTGGAATACCGTCTCAAAAGTGGTTGAAATCGAAGACATACGATGCTGAAACACATACCATTTTTTTGAAATATGTGATGAACTAATCACACACACATCACGTCTGGCACAAACCCATAAAAATAAGACATTCAGGCTATCTTTACTTTATACTTACCTATTCTTCATATATCTCCTTTCAACAATATACATTTTATTTCTATCACAAGTGCCCCATCCTACAACCAACGTCCATTCTTCTGTTTTTCTTATTTTTGCCTCTCCTCATACACCTCTTTCTATACTGCTGGTAATTGGTAAAGATTAGGATGGAGGAAGAGACCATAGAGCAATCAAGTCATGTTCAGCAGGTGATCAAATGTGCACTGGAAATCTAGAAAACTTGGGAGAGCAGAGTGAAGGTTGTGGTGTATAGTCTGTGGTTGTATTCATTTAATTCTTAAGAGAATGGGTCCTCGCTGGGCTTAGATAAATTAGCTACCATGCAGAAATAGATGTTGATGGTTCTTGGTCATATTGATTGTGTCTACAATATGTGCCATCAGCAGGAGAACCATGAGTAAGACAGGGATGATATTCCGCTGGTGGTTTCCTAACCAATTCACGGGTTCAAGAGCCCTGGAGGATCCAGGGAGAAGTCTCAGAGCAGTGCTTTGAGGTTCTAGCAGCAGATGGTGGTAAAACATGAAGTAGAAAAGGAAAAAAAGCTGACACAGCGGATCTGATTGAAAGAAGGCGGCCATTATTTCTCCAGAGTCCATCTCTCTCATGCTCTGGGACATTTTGGCAATGGCAGTCTGAGAACTCCATAGAGTTTAACTTTATAACGGTTGCCACTTTCAGCCTATGAAATGTCATTGCAGACTCTGCTAAAGACCTAGAGTAAGAATATTAGAAAAGATTAAAGGAGTACTGGAGCTGGAAGGGGAACAGGGCAGTGGAAGGAACTTGGTGTTGAAAAAAAATGCAGGCAATTCAAGCTGTAGGGATTAGTAAAGTGTGAAATAGTTTAGGATCAGGGAATTAGGGAAAGTGAGGAGAAAGGAGTTGATTAAAGACCTGGTTGCTTTACATGCAGAAGGCTGGAAAAGCCTTTGAAGTTTGTCTCTTGCTATTTGCAACATGCGTCACTTGCTTGGCAAATTATTTAGAACACTCTAAAATGTTCGCAGTGTTCTCAAAGTACAGTCACAAACTCCGTTATTTTCTTACGTTTTTGCATTCATGTACTTTTCTTGTGAAAGTTTGTTAGAGCAAAAATAGCCCTTTTCTTTGTGCCTTTCAGTGTCTGATGAGCATTTACTACTTCTTTTGCTCATTTAGTAAATGTCCTCAGATTTGCTAACCTGACATTTTTATGTGTTTATAAATCACTTTGGAATGTATGCTTATTAGTACTGGTTTCTAGGACATTTGAGTCATATTTGGGATGTTACTTATATCTGCAATAGGCATCCAGTTTGTGTAAGCAAATGCAATTTTTCCTATCAATACGACTAATACAGACCTAGAGCTTCAACTGTCTTCTAAAAATCCCATAGGATTAAAAAAAATAAAAAAATAATTTGCCTTTGTGAATTTTACATTTTGGCTGACACCCAGGGTGGGCAACTTCAAAGAAACAAAGAAAGGTTTAATATATTTGAGATTTATATTGTGGTAGATACAATTGCATAATTTGCTAGACATTTCTGCATAATGGTGCTATGATTCCTGTTGTTAAAATTTGCTGTTGAGTTTAGCCATCATTATAACTAAATTCTCTTGCAGACTATAACAGCAGGAAACTCTGGAACAATGCATTAATCACAACAAATTAAATTAGCAAATAGTTTCCAAGATTCCGAGACAGCAAAGACAGAAAAGACACAACACAATGAGCCAGTTTAGGTTTCTGCAGATCTGAGGTTATTCCCTGCTGTGTTTGAGATCTAAGGTCTGAAGATACGTGTGGGTAAGCAGTGGCCAGCTAAACCTTTCAGTTCTGCTCACTTGCCGTCTAATTCCCAGATGGGTAGAAGACAAATATCTAGGGATTCTGAATTGGAAAACAGTATTCTGGTACTGAAAAGCCAAAGATATCATAATACTGACTAATCTTCAGTCTGAGTTTAAAAAAGTGCCTGCAGATGAGAGTGCTCATCTCCACTGTGAACCTCATTCTTCATTTATTATCAAAAGCCACTCATGGCACAAATACCAACAACTCTAGTGTAAGAAAGATAATCAAGCTTTTCTAATCCAGTCCAAGAAATGTGATACTGAACATCTTTAAAATCTGATCTTCAGCAATGGATACACAAAGTCAGTAGCAATTTTGGCCATAATCTCTCATAAAAGTTTAATTTCCTTTTGTAGAGTATGCCACAATTAAAAAAAAAATTCATATTCAAAACATTTTCCCTTATATTAAACTTGAACTTAATTTTTTACAGATTAATTCCAGTATTATGAGTTCATTCTAAATAACCTGTCTGCCTCCCTCCTTCTTTCAAGTAGCTGAAGCTAGACAATAATCACTTGCTTCCTTTCAGTCCTGCTCAGGGATCCCACTGATGCAATACCCTCAGGGTATTATTAGTCCACTTTTATTTTAGCATTAATCCAATGAATTAAATGGAATTACAAAATTTTAAGCCTGCAAAGGTGGAGAGGTAAATTAGATCTGTAATTGTGTTTGCATCAGAAGACAAATTCCTTTTAATCATTTTTACTTTAATCTAAAATTCTTGTAGGAAACTCTTTGCGGAGGTAGGTTACCTACTTCTCTCAGTTTATCTGATGTATTTCAGGCTGCAGCGGGTCTCATGATGAAGCAAGGTGTTAAAGAAATAATGGTGGGAAAAAGTGTTGTCGTTCCAGGGTGCCGAGGTCGCTGTAGACATTTCTTGGGAATTTAAGGCACAGTGGATATTTGGGATTGGCAGGCCATTAGAGGCTTCTCTTAGCTTTTGGAGAGCCTACAGGGAAGTCATGGACTTTCTTCTTACCTTTACAACCATTTGGTGACACAAAACGTGTCACATACTATATGCCAGAGATGTCAGTGGGAGTTGAACATTAAGCTAGAGTGATAAAATACAATGGGAAACTTGAGTTCATGCAACTGTGTGGATTAGTTCCAGCAGAGTTTCTGTCTCCAAGAAAAATGGAAAGATCTTTTTGAAAGGGAAAGGAATCACTTAAAAATTGCTGAATGTATTTAGTACCTATGATGGCAGGTATGTGTGTGAGAGAGCATATATACAGAGAAAATGTTTTGTTTTACCTATAAACTGGACACAAGCCCAATTTTAACTATATTTCTTCTTTTATATCTTATGTATGGAAACATATCCTCTAATCTTTGGCATGATTTTGTTAGGAAGAGTGAACGAGTTTAGTTTGCACTGGAAAATCCTTGGATACAGATAGACAGTGTAGAGAGAAGGATTCAGATCGGTTTCTGCAGCCAGAAAGATTCTTCCTTGCTTCCTTGCTTCCTTGCTTCTTTGCTTGCTTGCTTCCTTGCTTCTTTGCTTGCTTGCTTGCTTGCTTCCTTCCTTCCCTCCTTCCTTCCTTCTTTCTTTCTTTCATATATCAACAAAATACGCTATCCCTATGAAGGAACAGTTTGAGATTTATTAGGTTTTTAGAAAATTAAAGATATGAATTAGATAGGAATGACATATCTCACTGTCAAACAATGGTCTGTGATAGTGAATATGCACTGGATTTTCACAGGTCTAACTTTAAGTGACGTCTTAAAACAGTAATTGAAAATACTTTTCATGGAAGATAAAATTGTTGTCTGAAACCTGATTTCTTTGTTTGCTTTGCAATGTGATACGGGTACCTTGGGAATTTTTTTGGATCTTTAAAAAATATTATTGCATATTAAAAATATGTTTCTACCTTGTCAAAGAAATCATAACATTTAGTGTATTGTATGTTAATGTGTATAATTATGTATGTATATATAAACCCAACATATGCTATGTACTAAAAAAGGTAAAATTAAATACATGCTAAATTTTCTTTTATGTCATATTCCTCAAGCACTTTCTCAAGTCTTCTTTGTATTGAATCATTCATATCATATGACATACTGACAGACATCCAGGACAAATCTAGAATATGTGAATGCTCCTGTAACTCTCTCCAGTCATAATTATTAATATGTATTTTTCTGTCTCTCGAAGTGGAAAGGCTTGTGGGGGAAATAAGATTGGGACTTTGGGAGAGAACCCTTCTGTTAGATTTCCTTTTCACCTGTAATACAGCATGCTTTATATACAGCTTTTCAGACCCAGAATGAAAAGTATTTGATGTATAAGTTTAATTTTTTTATTTTAGCTTTTTTTCCATAAAGAGTTCCTTCTTCAGAATGTTGGTTTTATGCAATTTAATTTTAAAAAAGCTTAGCTTTTTAAAGTGTGTGTTTTCTCCATGCATTATGCAATGAAATATATAGTAATAGTCTACTGTAATTTCCTTACATTCTATGTATATAAATGCATGGAATTTTAATTTTGAGGTTGAAGAGAGTTTTCAAGCAGCCAAAACTACAGCATGGGAGGAAACAGCTGCCTGGATGTGGGACTGTGATTCTCGCACATGAAACCATCTGATTGTGGGGAAATCAAGCCCACCTTTGCAGCCACCTGGAACCAGCTGGTTCATCCAGACAATTTTCTAGGAGCTCTTGTGCTAATACAGCAGCCTGGCCATGATTCTTTCTATGTATGCAGACATCCATTTGACTCTATTTGTTCACTAGAAAATTGTAATTCTGGAATGTAGGTCTTTAAAGTAAGTTGTGTAATGGATTAACTTGGCTGAAGAAGCAGATGGAAGTCCGGGCGGCTTGAAGAGATAACTATGGATGATTTTAAGCTACCTGTCTAGTCTAGCTACCTGTGTGCAGCAATCATGAGACAACTTCTGGAGATCTGCAGGAAACTACTGAAGTTATACAAGCCCTTCTAAATAGGCTGCAGATTTAGAGGATTGAAGTATTCTGAATAACAAGACTTTTTGAGGAAACATAATAATTTTGGCAAAAAACAAACCAAAGATTCTTAAATCTGGTAAAAAGAAGTAATGAGTCCCATCCCTTTTTTTTTCTCCCCTCACCCTCTCAAGATTTCTATTTACCTTAAAAAATAAGTGAAAATGTTACCTGGAATTCTACTTTATATCTCTTCTCAGAATTATGAGGAAGCACTGAGCATTGCTTGCTACGCTATAAATAAAATCCATCCTTTCTGGATATTGAACTTCATAGGAGTCAGTTCTCATGGTACATGAAAAAAATAGTTGTTCAAAGAATGATTTTGCTGTAAATCAAAACAAAGAAATTCTGAAACCTTGTTTGATTGGTTGGTTGGTTGGTTGTCTGTTTTTCCTGGAATATTGTTTTCCAGATAGATTGGTTTCCCTGTTAGGTTAGGAGGACCCTGAGAATTCTGTGCCATATGGAATTCATGTTGCACTGAGGAATGAAAAAGTTTCAGTTCTCATTTGAATTAATCTGCTTTCATTATGAGGTTATTGCAGACTTACAGGCATGGTTTGAATTAATTTCTGTATTCAAAAGTTCAGTAGTTGAGAACTGGAAATAGATTGGACCTCAGCTGTATCAGAAGGCTCTGATCTTATTAAAAATTAATATTTTTTGTTTCACTGAGATTTAATAAAGAAATATTTATTTAAAGCTAGAGATATATGAGATTTAACTGTGTAGATTCTAACACCTCAAAAATAAAAATATGTTTAATTATTTGATTAGAGAACTTTGTCATGAAGAAACTGGTTGAAAATACCTCTTGCCAAGAGGACTGCAAGATTTCCTTGTTATTCCTGAACTTTCCTAGCACCTTGCTGCTAAGACAGGTCTACCTGATAAGGTATCTGACTCCATATAAAATGCGTGGCTCAATGAGCTGCCTAAGAGAAAGGCCAACTAGCCAAATACAGTTAGGAAATGACTGCAGAGTGAGCAGTCTTGCACATCTTGCTTCTCTCTAGATGTAAGGAGGTTTCAAGTTTTCTCCTTTGGTCTGAAATCCACCACTTTGAGCTATGGCTCTTGAAGGTGGATATGAGAGTTCTTTATTTTCATAAAAAAGAGAGATATCAGCGTCCTCGGTCCACCATAATTCTGCCTGCCTGCCTACCTCCTAGACAATGCATAGTATATGACACTTAAGATGACAAAGAGGTGAGAAGTGTAACATGAAGTGTCTCCTAGCGTGACAGGATTCAAACTCATGCTTTTGGTGCACTCATCACAAGAGTACCTTTGAAGACTCTTCTGTTCTTGCATAGAGTACTTAGAAAGAGCAGGAGCAACCACTAACATGAATTTGTAACATCAAGGTGAGACCACTCAACTTATGGAGAAAAGAACCCTACATCTGTTTCATATTATGCAGAGCATGAAGTTCACATATCCATTAAAGTGCAGGTCAGTACCTAGACTTAGTCCTTTCCAGAGAAGAGCCCTTGCACCTGGCATAAAGAGTCATACTGATTCATGCTTGCTGTTTTCCTTCAGTGCAACACATTTATCTATTATAGGTAATATTATAGTTATATAACTACACTATAGGCATAGTTATATAGTAATATTATAGGTATGTTATTATAATTATTTCATGCATTGTAGCAAGACGAGAAATTGACTCTCTGTCCCTCAAGAGTCTGGGAAATAATTTTGGATAAATCTTCAAAATTTGAGATTAAAAAGAATGAGCTTACTAAAATACATGGCACTATGCCAGACACAATCTACTAGACTTAATTTATATGACACCCTCACAATAAGATAAATAGAGAAAAGTTTAATTTGCAGAGTTGAATAGAATTTAAGTAGCGGGCACCTAACCCTATCAAAATGAAGTCACTCTTGGGCAAATATAAATTTCATTGCTGAAGAGTTAATTACACAGAGATTTTAAGTGCCTTCAGACTAGAGCAACAACAACCCTGTTGTTGTATTTTTTCAGTTCTTTATTTGTGCATCAAAAATGTGAGGTTAGTATAACACACAGCTAAATTTTTCTGTGAATTTAATTTTACTTCATCTCCAATTGACTTGTAAGAGCTGTCTTGGCAAATCAGAAATCAGGCACCTGCCCTTAATAAGCTTAAAACAGCAACCTGATAAAAAGCCCACATCAGTTTTCAGACTCCACATTCTTCTCAGAAACTGGTTTTGGTATCTTTATATGGAAAGAAGTGTGGAATTACCGAATGACTGCCCTTATGT
>VXBO01011660.1:1409-24398 GCA_013400135.1 Rhinoptilus africanus | reverse complement strand
AACAGTCACAATAATCAAGCATACTAGGTATTCTGTTTACACTATTCTTACATGTTGGGTGATTTTTCTGTTTGTTAGCAGGTGGCTGTTTCTCAGATAGTATTTCTATCTATACTTACTAGTTTCTTAAAATAAAGAGGATAACCAACTCCGTGGCTAAAACAAAACCAGAAGTCCTGAAACTTTTTAAAGTTCTTTTGAAATATTCGAAGGATATTTTAAAACATGCATATTTGTACAAACACTGAAAAATTTACAAATGTCTCTTCTTATTTAACTAAACCTTAACTTCAAGATAATATTAAATCTGAACAGATGTGCATAGTATTTGGAACAAACTATGAAAATATTTCAAAGCACAATCGCCGTAAGTTGAATTTGGCAGAGTAGAACAGATGTGTCCACCTGTTAAGAGACTGGGCTATCAGCACTGGGGATGCAAGATGTGATTGAAGTCCATAATGGGAGCTATTTAGGAATGCATCCAGGTTAGCAGGAGGTAGCAGAGATTCTGATTACTGTATCATTCCGCTTTTCCCCAAGGCGTTTAATTCGACAAATGGAATCGTACACCCAGGACCACTGAAGGGGGGATGAATGTCCTACATTACGTGAAAACAGTGCAGAAATTATACCTGTTTTTCAATAACGATGAAAGAAAGAGAGAACAGGAGGTTTCACAGGGGCTGCAGAATACAGTGGACTCCAAAAATCTTTATTTATTCTGTTTAAATTTGACATCCTGAAAACCAAGAAAAATTATTGATTCAACTACCATAGCAAAGTTAGTAACTGATTAATTTCTCTTTGAGACACTTCAATAAGCTGTGAGAATAATCATCTAAAAGCATACCCAATACACAGCAGATCGCATTCATTTTAATATGAGTTTTGTTCAGCCAGGATTGGAAATTACTTCTGCTTCCATGTATTTATTAGTAAACAACAGGAGCATAACACAGAAGAGATACGCTCAAAGTCAGATTTTAGGCAGCAAAATGCAAGGTGAATGAGACAGTTATTGTGGTGGGTTTGTATTTTAATGTTTACATTTTTTTTTCACCAAAAAATAGCTCAGTAAATTATATTCTCACTACTTCTGTTTGCTAGCTCATATCTCCTGATTATTCCTCACTACTTCATGCCTTTAGTACAGTCTTCACTGCAGACCAACATATCTGCAGAAAAATAAACTACAGATTTGCTCAACTTTTGGGTTTTCAAATTAAGATCTAACTTGGTGTCATTGCTGATGATGAGGTGTGAAGCAGAAAAGACATGGCTTGATTTTCAAATGTTGGCTTAGTGATATAAATGTTAATAATGAAAAGTCCAAATTCGATTTTCTAAGTTGAAACAAACTTCATGTAGATACAAGGGAGGTAGAATACACATGCCGAGGCATTATTTTTAATTCTGTTGTTGTTACTATTTAAATATTTTCTTATTAAGATTGCTCTCTATGATGTGTGCTATTCATCTGTAGGAGTCCAAACTGACTGACACGTGAAATTTGAATGCTTACGGGTATCAAACAATTAATTTTATATCTATGAACAGTCAAAGGAAGATAACTATGAATCATCTGTAACACTGGAAGTCCTCAAACTTTAGACTAGACTTGTAGACTTTTATACATTATGAAAAAAGCACTTTGAAGTGCTGCAAGGCTGTGGCAGACCTGGAATTGAAGGATCAGAAATACAGGTAATTCTCCGTGTTCTCAAAGTTACAGCAATTGTTCCATTCTGACCTGTTGTATGTGTTACTTTGGGACTGAAAGAGCACAGAAAGAGGTCAGAGCAAGATGTGGAAGTACAGAAAGAAGAGAAAGAAGGTATATGAGAGAAATCTTCTATCATCTTTCTTTAACTGGAGCTAGAAAAAACAAACTATTTTTCTATATAGATCTTTCCAGAGGAATTTTTTGGTCAGTTTTCAATACATTATGTAGCATGAGATGATGCTTTTGTACCTCTGGTTTTGATAGTCTATAAAAAAATGTGTTATCAGAGGCCAGTCTTTAACTTGTACTATTCTGTCAGCATCACAATGTAACCATCAGTTGGTATCAATTGGCTTGAGCTATCTCTTTATCTTCTAGTTCACGGAGAATTTTTTCAGATTTCTGGAGATTTTGTGGTAAATTGAAGTCAGGAAAAAGTTCAGTAGTTCTTGCACTAAAATTGTTGATTTCAATTTGTCCCATTGTGGCCCTTTTTAGTGTGGTATATAGTATGCTCAGATAAACTACATACTTTCTCAGGAGGGATCTGCACATACAAGCAATTAGCCCAATTTTCTGAAGGCTGTCAAAATTAAGACTGATCTGATAAAGAAAAATTGCTTTTAATCTCAATCTTTTATATAATTATTGCACGGTTCTTGAATATTGAGTCTTACTTTAAGGAATAATCTGTTTTCTTGGGAAGATAAAGTAAGGCAATATGCAAATAATATTGAGTACATTTCCTAACCTTCCTAATAGTTTAAATTTAGATTTAGATTGCGATGTAATGTTTAAGTAGTGATAGATTGCTATTTTGATTGGCATGGCAATATGAAATTGTACAGAAATACATTTTCTAATTAGAAACCACCTTCCAGATTGAATATTTTGTTTCACATCATAGTTAATCTTTGCATTACTAATGGTAAACATTCTATAGTAGGTAATTTAAAGAATGTTATTCAGGGTTCATATAGTTTTTCTCATACTAATAGCAAACTGTGAAAAAAAAAGTAATTTTTCGAATTCTTTGTCTTTTCTCAGAAGAAACTTGCAGTTGTAATGATCTGGACCAAGTGGTTCTGTGCATTTTCAGCTAACATTCAGGTCGCAGAAGCGGAAGACTACCAAACTCATTCTCATGTTAACCAGAATGAAACCAAACCCAAATTCCAGAGCAAAAAACCAACAAAATAGAATTGATAATTTTTAGTTTCAGAACATAATGTAAATGAGTGGATAATATAAAGAACTATAAAAGGAAAGAAAAAAACCACATGTGTTTCTCTGTCCATAGATTTTGGCTGTGGTCATTTCAATCAGAACAGTTGAAAGGCTTTTGAGTTAGAACAATAAACACACTGCAGGACTGTGGCCCCCAAATGATGGCTTTCTGTCGTTGACAAGTACATAAACAAGCTGCTTTCAGTAATGTTTTATCTATTGTTAGAATGAATAAAGCTGTAGTTGTAAACACAGCCGAAGGACAGGATGGGTTTTAAATACTTTTGTTCCTGCTGAGCCATTACCAACACCTGCAGTTAAAATAATTATTTCAAATGTTTTTCTTTTTAAAAGAAGGAGTAGTTAGCAGTAGACCTGTCTTGTTATGGTAAATTAACATCTGCAGTTAATATGATTCCCCTTGGTTGTAAACATCCTGAATTAAAGCTTGTTATCTCCTTTAGAAGGTGTGTTTTATGATTTCACCTGTTTTGTAGAGATATAATTAAACATTTCAATGAAGTACAGGTTGGATGACTATGATCTTATTTTAGCCACCACAGAAATTATGGAATGTTTTTACAGCAAATATTGTGAGTATTTAATTAAAGCCTGTCCTGAAGTAAAGCAAGCATAACCAATGAAAATAGCAAAAATGAGGTTCTGAGATTGAAAAGAAGACAAGAACTGAATAGAAGGTTTGGATATCTTGTGATTTCTCTTTATTTATTTAAAGAATATCTTGCATTAATCTTAAAATATAATATGAATACACATCCAATTCTAGGGGAACATGAAAAAGAGGAATTGGCGTGGAATAAACAGGACAATTCTGGTCCTTATTTTCTACTTTAATTAGTGCTGGAGGTACTATTGTATTTATATCATTATCAAAATGGCTAAAAAGGACTCCTGTTTTTTTTCTACATGCAAATTCTCTGAAAAAAATTAGAAGTTGGATAATTTATTTTTGAATGTTAAAACTTCAAGATATTTCTGTATGTTCTGTCTTTGTCCATGCACTATAACTTGGCAAGATCAGAGGTGATCAAACTCCCAGTCCAGTGGTATCTTCCAACCCTCTGTCAGAATTCAGATCTATTGGAGTAAACACTTAAAATAAGCTCTCTCAGTTTATATATCAGAATAAGCTCTATCAGCCTAACATCTGATGCAAAATGATTTGAAATCTTTGGTGACTCAGAGGCTAGAGTGATTTGCATCAGCTGAAGAAGCTGTTGTATGTTTCAGGTTGTCTCCTAGGTTTCATGACTGCTTTATAGATTTCCTTATATAAAACCTTCGGCACTAATATTAGTTTAAGGCTATGTTGCACCGTATCCTACTGCTCATTCCTGTTCCCATATTGTGGAATATCACATCTTTGCTTGTGGCTGTACAGATAATTTTTGGTCAGAGTGTAGACAAAAGAACTGATCTGATGGAAAAAAAAGCAAACAAGCATGGGCTAGAATATCTTCAGTGGCACTGCTTCCAAAGTCTTGTGTAACGCAGTCATGGCATTCGTACCTGTTTATCTTGCTTTTGTGAAACATTCAAACCCACAAGTACTTTGTGGAATAAAAAAAAATTTAGGATCAGCTTCCCCTTTAAAGATTTGAGTTTATCTCTGGCTATCTAACACTGTTAATATTGTCACCATTAGGCTTTTGTATTTATTTTCTGTAGGTACTGCAATGGCTAAGAGCCCACTACAAACTAAGAAGTAAAGTCACCTAAAAAATTCAGGGATTATTGATTCAGTACAGAAAGTTCTTTCCCTCTAACAGAATGCCTTGAACTTCTCTTTTTTGGAAGGAGGAAGATGCGAGAATTGCTTTTGTTAAATTAATATCTGTGTGTTTTTCTCCTCTGTGAACTTGATTTAGAAAAAGCCTCCAGCAGAGCATAGGCAACATTAAAAGAAATGAAATAAAGAAGCACATTTGTAAGTACTGCTGTCTCCTTATTTTTTTCTGACACTGATTTTTCTGGCAATAGGGGGATTTTGGAAGGGCTATGTGGGCAAGTTTCTTTTCAAAGCATGAAGTATTTCACTGATCTCCCTGGCATCATTCATTTCCTGACCACTGCATTCTGAGCTGCCATCCTCTCTTATTTAATACTGCTTCCTATTCTCACATCCATTTAACTGGCTTGTTCAAGCTAGTCTTACCTTTGCAGAAGTTTTTAGTTTTCTTTAAGACCAGAGCAGTACTGTACACTTGCTTCCAGAGAGCGCTTGTGAGTGATGCCACACAAATCCCTTCCTCAGAGATTGAGGGCATCACCCCTATTATAAACCAGCTACTGTCGGGGACCAAGGTTAGCTTCCATCACCTCTGCCTGGGTCTCCCACATCACAGAGCAAATACAGTATAGTCAAGACTTGGGGCAGATCTCTGCTTTTCATGTGTTTAATGTTGCGCTCTCTTTTTTTCCCTCTCAGTGAACTTCTGGTTCCTTGAACACTAGGTGCCACAGATCTGCCACTACAGGCACCCAAGCTCTTCCGGTGTCGGTTACGGGAAGGGTCAATATTTTCTTTTAAAGAAAAAAACCCACAGTGATGACAATAATTAGGTACACTGTATTTCAGGGTTAAAGGAGAACGATGCTTAAACCACAGCTTTAATTTAAGGGCTCAGATTGCCACTATTTTTCTCATTTAATTTAAACACTGACTGGAAAAGAGCGAAGGAGGTTATTAAAAGGAAGTAGTTAAAAGTTCAAGCCACTAGGATTTATGTCCCTCTCCTGTGAAACAAAGCATTTCTTTCTGATTTTAAGAACTGTTTCAGCCAATTGTCAGCCTGAGAATGTACTGTTTTTTGAAGGGCATTTCTGATGCCTTGTGTCAGAGGTGACAGACATGAAATGCTTTCTCCAGCTTGTCTAATAGAGCTGTGCTCTCTTTAACTCACCTGTGATTTAACTGATGTGTGAAGGAACTTTAACACCTATTGCCCCCTATAAGCACTTACTAAGGAAAAAAGAAGAGAAAAAAGAATGCGTTACATTAAAGTATGTATACTCTGTTACTCACTTGTAACTCACTTGGAAAAGAGTGGGTTTTTTGGAAAATACAGTTTAGAATAAAAATGCATACCAAACACAGTATTTTTAAAAACCCACAAAATTTGTCATGTATAGCCAATATTTTTCAGCAGTTGATTCTTAATTTATGGATTACTTTGAGGTATATCCTAATATTATCCAAATTGGCATAGTTTTGTTGTCTTTGTAATCAGTAAAACCACATCCCATATTTATACTAACACAGCTGAATATAGGTCCAGTATTCAGGTACCGGAACCAGGCCCTGAAATTTCAGAAGCAACTATTCAGTTGGGAAACCAACTGAATAATCTATGGGGATGCATGTTCCTTGCTCTACTGATATTTTTTTAAAATTAAATAGTCTTGTTTAATATGAATTTAAACTTGTTAGTGATCTTCCAGAAAACTCAGTTGAGGAAATTGACTTGATTGATTACTTCCAAGACAGCTGAGCAAAACCTAAGGATTCTGATAATACTGAGTTATTTGAAAATGTTACCAATTCTTCTTAAATATAGTAAGATTTTTTATCAGTGTTATCAAGGAAGTGATCACTGTGAAAGATTTACCTTGAACTTTTTGTGCTGTTGCAAAACAATGACATCTGTTTAACGTCAAGTACAGAAACTTGTTTTCCTGCTTCATGAATGCTACAAAATCCTTTCTAAAGCCTTGGCAAACAGACAGAAAAATGTGATTATACATAATCCAACTGTATCTTAATCCCCAGCAGACATAACTTTTATAGCATCGTTTTAATGAGATATTATTAGCAGTTTCAGAACTGTTTAATTAGAATGCTGGTGTGATCCTTAGATCAAATAAACGTTTTTGAACACAACAGTGATGTTTATTTTCTATTTTATTTTCTAATAAACAACCTTAAATCATGGCTTTGGATAGAGTGTTAGAATGTGTTATATATATTAAGCATCTTTTTATGAAAAATAACTGCATGTAATTATTTCCTTAGAAATATACCTTTGTTATTAATACATATGTGTGTGACAGGTATGTGTGTGTTTATGTAAGACTGAGAACAGTTGAATCAGAGACTACTTTCTAAAATCCATCCATTTTCATGAGAATGTAAAGTATGTTTACTTGTGAATAATTCTCAATGTATTTTTAAAATGCTATTCAAGGTTGGCAATGTATGTGATAAGATTTTACTGATATCTTACAAACCAGACAACTCTGCTAAACATGCCCAGACTATCTCAACAATGAGACAACGGTGGCTGTGTATTATTCTGTCATTGATTACTAAAAGTCACCAATTTTACCATTTGTTAGTCTAAATTTTAAAGAGAAGTGAAAAGTCCCTGTCCCGACTAACCCAAATTCATTCTTTATTTGGCACTGTATTAAAAAGGCTACAGCTAAGCCTATTTGTGCTATCAGGAAATCAATTATTTTTTCATGGTTTTGTACCTTATCTGTCTAGCACAATGTATGCCATCCTGGCTGATAGCCCCAGCCTTCACCTCTACTCTTCTTACGGTTTCTTATAGACCCAAATTCATTCCATCATATCCATTCCATTTGCCCTTAACGAACCTGCTGCATGTAGAGATTTCTGTAAAAAAGGCTCAATATGGCAGTACGTGGCTGCCATACTTAAGTTAGCATCTGCCTTGAACTTACCGATCTGCAGTCTTTTGGCTCATCCTGCACAGTTTCATGTAAACTTTATAGATGTCAAGAACAGCCTGTAGGAAAAGTTTTGTACCCTGTTTTGTAATGCCTTTTTCTGGTTGCAAATATTGAAGTAAAGGCAGGAAACACTATGAATTTTAATTTCCTTCTGGTTCTAGTTCTTTTCTGTTCAGACATATGGAGGAGGTTATTGAATTTCTGATTCTGCAAGTTTCTCTTGTCATCACTTGAAAATGTTGTTAGTAATGGAAAGGCCCTGTTAGTTGCAGGACGTTCTGCCCAGATCTTTACCTAAGCAGCATGCAATTGATTGCATGCACTTACCAAATATTCTTACAAGCTCACTTAATAAATTTTTAAAGTAGCGAGATTCTGCTAGTTCCCAGGAGACAGTGTTCCTCATCAGAACATTTGCAAAACTCGTTGATTTTTTTTTCTGGCCTATTCTGTGGCTCGTTCACTTTGTATATTCTGTCTGCACCAGAACTCAGGGTCTAACCTGTCTAAATTTAAGCTGAAAGTAAAAATCCCAGGTCCCTTCCTTACTGTGTACAGAATAGAAAATCTGCCATTTCCTCAGGGAAGCAGAAATGGGTAAAACTCTTTTCTGCCTTTTAATCTCAAGACTGCAGGAAGCGCATAGGAATATTGTGCAGGTGGGAGCCCATACTGTGAGAAGCATTCTGTTGCTAGTATTTCAAGATCCCAGATCAAAATGTGATTTTCCTTGGAGAAGCAAAATTGGCCAAGGACTACTGAGGTGTTTTGCCTTCTATCTTGCATTGCCCAATGGAAAGGATACCTCTGAAAAATCTATCAGATAAAGTTTTTTGCAACTCATGGGCAATATTCACTTCAACAGTGAGTATCAATCCCTTCACCCCCAAGCCTGTGTTGACACTGGGGGTTGCTCCAACCCAAGTGCAGGACTCTGCATTAGGTCTTGTTGAACCTCATGAGGTTCACATTGGCCTGCATCTCAAGCCTCTCCAAGGTCCCTCTGGATGGCGTCCCATTCCTCAGGTGTGTCAACCACACCACTCAGCTTTGCAGATTACTCCAAAAGTTTTTACAGTGAGTGTGGTGAAACACCAGAACAGGTTGCCCAGGGAGGTGGTAGGTGCCCCATCCCTGGAAACACTTGAGGTCAGGTTGGATGGGGCTCTGAGCAACCTGATCTCGTTGATGTCCTTGCTCATTGCAGTGGGGATTGGACTAGATGACCTTTAAAGGTTTCTTCCACCCCAAGCTGTTATATGATTCTATGATTCCTATGTAGTGGTTCCCAATGGTTTATCAATGTCAAGGATTAGCTTTCACAGTTATGACAACAAATGAAGGAGCTTGGACCACGCTAAAGGATTTGCCTACAGCTGAAAAGATTTGCATAAACTGGCATTTTGTTGATCTAGATATCTGAGCTCAATATTCAGATATATAGGATGCACAAAGTGCCCTTATGCTCTTGTAACAAATCCACTTTTTTGAAAAAAAAGTGGAAAAAATTTTAAAAGTGTAATGAGTAACCTTGTAGTCTAGTAAATACAGAACTCACATCCCTACTATCAGAGCTTTAGCTCTGTACTAAGTGAAGAGCACAGGCATCAGCAAGCCTGCGACTGTCAGGCTTCCTTTATCTGGTCTGGTTTGACTTGATTGGAGTTTTCGTTTAGCTTGCTTAGTTGTAATAATAATTGTTTAATAACAAGGTGCTGCCATCTAGTTTGTTTCAGTTCTGTTTACCTTTATATAACCAGGTGGAATAATGCTAGTAGGCATTACAAGTAATTGTACTCTGTCAGAGTGAATTATTTCTGCAGTATAACTATGATGCAGTGTAAAGGATGACAGGCTTGGGCTGACATCAGAGTCCTTGTAGGTGTGGACATAGGCTGATAAACAGAGACTCCATGAGTATCTACCAGTGGTCAGTTACTAAAAGCAATGCAAAGTTAGGAGCTGGACAAAGGCATTTTTTTGGGTAACAAAAAGGATAAATAATAATTGTCTAATATATACAGTGCACCATATAAAGCCAAGATGGCTGTAACATGAAATCATAGACCAGTAAAGAAAGGGCAAGCTCTAAAATACGTTAGAAACCTTAGATATGTGTGTCCAAGTGGACAAAGGAGTGAGGAGGAAGGGAAAACTGTCAATAGTGACATCCTATGCCTCTGCCATTGACATCACACTCCTCCTCCTCCTCATGGTTCTGCCAGCTTTCCACATCCTCTCCCTTCTGACCAAACCTTTGGACCTTAAGACCAAAGGAGCAGAGGAAGGGTGGAGATAACACCAGAAAAAAAGTGGTATAAAATGGGAGATTTTGCTGGATAACAACTTTTAACTGTAGTACCATTAATCAGTTTGTTTTGTATTTGAAGTGTGTTACTATCTCTATAACTGGACTAATAGTAATAGCTGTTTGTTGCAGTTTGGTTATATTTTAAGAGTTTTTTAATTACAGTAATAGTAAATTCTTTGCTTGAACTTTTATTCATAACAGAGTATTGAGTTTAACAAAAGACTTAAGAAAGTCGAATACTTTAGGACCTGCATTAGAGACATGCAAAGTGCTAATGCAAAACACTTTTGCCATAGCCTTGGTCCCAACAAAATAAATTATGTTATCCTTTTCTGAGGCGGTGTGATGGCTGTGTATCAGGACCATCCTGTTAAGTTTCTTTCTGTCTAGTTTCCTATACTTGTACTTACAAACTTGATTTCCAAATTTAGTTCATGCTAGTGTACTGTTTAATAGATATATTTAAATTCTTTGGCTTTGGGAGTTAGTGGTGGGTTGCACAAACCTGAAGAAATCTAGAAGTCTTGCTAAATTGGTTTTTCTTTAGAAGTTTTCTCTGTTATCCTGCCAACTTTTCTGAATGGTAACTGATTATCTCTTGCTGTTATAACGTCAATCACTCTTATTTACCTCCCTGCAATTAACAAAGCTTACATAAAGTCTGCATAAGCCAACCCTAAGGTCATTAGCATGGATAACCAAACTGTAAAAGGCATCTGTCTTTCTGCATATATCTGAGTAAATATGTGCAGAAATAGAAAACAGGGGGGTCATCAAGCTTCCAAGGTCTTAAATTTGTTACAATTTATTAATTTGAAGGGGAGAAATGTAAGATATTTATGATACCACATGATGTGGCACCCCCACATGAGCATTTGAGACTATTATAGAAAGAAACCCTTTGAATTCTGGGTATGGAGAACACATGCCTTTTGTATTTGCAGAAATCTATGGCCTGTCTATCCCATATGAAAATCTTTGTGTCATGGTTAGAGTTAACACTAGTTGCTTCAGGACAAAACCTAGGTAGAAAACCACATTTCTATAGAATTATGTAAGTAGTAGCTAGAGATCTGCATAAGAAATGGAAAAGTATCTAGGAAAATAAAGACATAATGTTTTAAGATTTTAATAAATGCAATAATTCAGTTTTGATAATGGTTTTGTTCAGAATTTAACACAAGTTTTTAGAAAGTATTAAACAGAGAAATAAGGAAATGTTTCTTTTGAAAATGAACTAGAAAATTCTTTTTAAACAAAGAATCAAAAATTTTTTTAAGGAAATTTAGGAAAAAAGGTTGTTTTCAGTGTCTTGACAAGTGGAATATCTACTTCCGTTGCTTACATTAATGGTGAATTATGTTTACTATTGAAATAAAAAGGCTGACTTGTATCTTGAATTTATCTGGTCTTATCTTTCTAACATGAGACATTTGTGTGTCTGTATAGTACACTAAAAACTTATTTTTTAACCAAGAAGGACTCTTGAGCATCTGTTTGATAAGAGAACAAACTGTCTTTTGCTGTAAAGTTTGCAAAGCCCTCACATATATTTTTCAGTTTCTTCTGAATTCTTCTCAGCTTTTTAACATTTTTAAAATCATGACAGACAGGATACAATATTCCAATGTCTATCTCACCAGCTCCATACATGGAAGTAAGGTCTCATCTATTTGGTTGCTAACTAGTTTCTTATTTATTTTATGGTGGCTTGTGTTAAGCCCTTGGTTGAGGCATCACAATTTGAGGTCACACTTAGTTACTCACCACAAACTCCAGATTCTGGAACTGCTTCCCCAGGACAGAATCCATTTATTGCTACCTGTACAGGCACAACTTCGGTTCTTTGTAAGGAGGCTTTTGACCTTGGCATGGCCTCTAGCATATAATTACATCTGCCTTGTTTTCTATTCAGTTTTCTATTTCAGTCTCCAGTATTCACATGCAATACATTTATGAAGTCAATTTTTTTGTGTCTTAAGGTGTATTAATTAATGTCTTACTCCGGGATTGTATCAGTGTAATATCAGGCAATTAGGAAATATCAGGCAGAGGAAATGTCCTTTGTGACTTTGACTGGCTCATTAGTCATTATTCTTCAATCCTTTATAAGGTTTGGTGGGCTAGTTTAGGACTTTGGCATACTCCAAAATTTAATTTTACTGAACATCTTACTGGAGCAGCATAATTTTTTCATTTCATGTTTTAGAACTATCCTATATTTGTTCATTTTCTCTGTCTGTAGCCTGATCTTCCAAAAATGTGCAGCTAGGCTAAATTTTTGCACATTGCGAGTAGTTCCTTTAATATGCTTGCACTCTGCTGACTTTACATGGTGGCAGATTTGGCTAAACAAGTGTGTAACTGTGGATGCACAGGGGAGAACTATCTTAGTGTTCCAATGTCTTCATTTTATTTACATTTCCTGCTCGCGGCAGATTTATAAAAGGAGGTTGATACCTCATAAACTTAAGAGACTTTTGTTACTTTTACTTTTCTTATTGTACAGGTGGTCTTGCAAGAAACAATGCAATACCTCAGCAGAGCTGAAAGACTGAAAGACATTATAGCTCTGAACCCATTGCTTTGCAATTGAGTTTCTTGCCTTGGTTTTCAGACCTGTTAAAATTTAAAAGATTATGACAAACTGCCTGAAGTACAGTGACTGGCTTATCGTTGCAATTTACAAAGAACCTCCTTAAATGTAGGTTTGGAGAATAAAAATATTTTCTTCACAGAACAATATTACTGCACCAATACTTTCAAATGAGGTATCAGATATTTATGGTGCCTACAACAGAACTGAAGTAAATTGTATATAAACATCACAATGGAGGCCCTGTAAACTGTAAAGGGGCAATATTTTGCAGCTATACTGTCAACATATCAGTTTAAACAATAAAGGATCCATGAATGAACATTTGCTTTCTAGTGATCTGGATATAAGTGATGAAGAACCACGATAAGAATGCGTTCAAACTTGGGGTCTTACCCCCTGGGTGAGTCACCTAATATGCATACTACAGTGTCTGATTCACACTCTTCTTTCTGTCTGGTCCAACGAATATTTAGCCAGTTGTATTGAACAGCTTTATATGTTTAGATTTAGATTTAACTAAAATCACCTTGGCAGAATCACTTTCTGGAGAAGAAAACAACATCAATATGATTTTTTTTCCACTCTAAATTAGGCAGAGATTTTAATACAGGTCTCAACATGTATGTCTTACACTTCATCCTAAAGTAGAAAAGTGAGGTACTGCTTTTCATCTCAAGTTTTATGAACCTGGAGTTCTTTATTTACATTTAGCAATGAACAAAGTAAACATTTTTTATTGGAAAAAGATAAAAAAGTGTCTAATCTACCTAAATCAATAATTATTTGATTTCTAGCTGGTTGTAAAATTAAAAATTCAGTTCTCTGTGTAGTATGATTCCAAAATATGTCCAGAGTGTTTGTGGACAGTCTACATCATCCATGGCTGCTTGTGTAAGGAGGATAGTAGTAATTGGCCACTTCATCATTCAGAAGGCTAAGGAAGTTGTCATAACAGCCAATGAGTGTTGATTTGAACACCGGTTGGTGCAAAAGCCCCCAAAGAGACATTATTGCATGTCTCACTTGCAACATGTCTCACTGATGATGATTACTGTCTGGAAGGATCATTCACTGATTAAAGTTGATGAGGGATCATAAATGGGATTGATATATTTCACAGTTTATTACAAAATTACTAATTTAATTAGTTCCTTGAACTTCTCTCCTTTAGTAAGGGTGCTAAAGCTGCACTTGTGTGCGTTCCAGTATTCCTGTTAAAACAAAATTAATTATTTTTTCATAATGCATGGAAGACTTTTTCAAATTTTAAATATCAATATTCTGCTTAATAAGAGTTACCATCAGCATTTCCTTGCTTGTTCAAAACAGACAGAAGACACCAGCTGTTGCAGGAAAACACCGCCCGGTTCATGCAGTTTAAATCGAATTGCTATCAAAGTGGTTTATTGATTTATCAATGACATGTAATTAACCAGCAACCAGTGAACTATATATTCAGGTTCAATATCACCAATACAGCAGATAAATGAAAATACAACCACTGACAAGCAATTAATAAACATTACGAATTTCTAAGCAACCTTGTAAACTAACACCAAATAGTTCTAACCAGCCCCCGCCTCCCTCCATCACTGGTAGGGGGGGCTACCAGCATCCCAGCCCTGCAGAGTGGGTGCCTTCCCTGGCGTGCACACCCCGGCTCTTGGAGAGGTGGGTTCTCCTGATTTCTGTTCCCCACCAATGCCCCCGCACAGGCACATGTGGGGGTGGGTCCCTGCCTGCTGCCCCTGCTCCCTCACTCTTCCAGCTGGGTGCCAGCTACTGACAGTGTCCCGCAGGGAGGCTGCTTGACCTGGCGCTGCGGGGTGACTGTGAGCAGAGCTTCATCACTCCTCTAGTTTCTGCTCCAAGGTCTCTTTCCACTGTTACAAATTGTCATACTTCATGCTTCTTTTGAAGCATTTTTCAAAAGTCTCTTTGAAGTTCCCGTTACGGTTTAACCCTGCTGATGGTTCTTCAGCTTGATCAGGATTGGAGAAATGACCTCTCAGGCAGTTTGTGGTGCTCCATTTGTGTTCTCTGCTCACACGCAGATTTTTGCCCTAACAGCTGGTCTTGTGCAGGTTGTATAAGCTAAGTTTAGGCCGTGCAAGTGCTCCCATGATCAACTAATTTATAAAATCAAGACAAAATACTAATGTCTGTAGAACAAGGATAAGCTGTCACCATTGGGGCAACGGGGCAGAATCAATTTATCTGTTTTAGGCATTAACTGAGAGGCCATCAAGTATGGAAGCAGTGATGTGCAAATTAAAAAAGATTATTACCTGCAAGAGAATAGTCAGGATCAAGAAATCTCCTAAAATACCATCTGATCAAAACAAATGTGATTTGACAGAGTCACTTATCATGTACTTGAAGTGATTATGGTTCCTATTGATTATAATGAAAGAAAAATGGAAGATTTACTTTTTATTTTTGTGAGAAATTATCTTGAACTTGTGGAAACAAGCTTTGTCATTGCATTTACTCATAAACAATGAGAAACCACTCTAGCCTGTTACCTTTGTTTCTTTTAATTCCCAGGCTTCAGTATTTTCAAGCAATCGTTCTAATACAAAATTGTTTTTTTAAAAGCAATCAAGATTTTTGTGTAGATCTCCTTTTTTGGTCAGGGAAATAACTTGTTAATGAAGTACAAGACAGTAAGAGAAGATCGGTAGAAGAGCTGATGTTTGAGTAAAGATTTTAAGGAAAAAAGCCAAATTTTCATTGCTCATTAATACTGACAGAATTAGGACCAGACTACAATTTTGCCAAAATATATTGTCATTAAAAAAGTTTAATCTGTGAATTTTTTCCACATGTCTACATTCTAGTTTCTATAAAAATTTTGTCGGAATTGGAATCTCATGCCAAGGATGAAATTTCTTGTAAAAATATTTGAGTTATACCCATCTTAGTGTTGCCTGTTAGAAGCAGCATTACAAATGAATAAAAATAACAGGTCCTTTCAACTGCTTTGGAGGTATATTTCCGGAAACAAGGCTTTACATTAATAATTGGGATACTGATTTAATAAGTACTGTAATGTGTTTAAAAGCAGAGGAATTTGGGAAAAGGGGAAAAATGTTTTCTAATTGTTGCTTTTTTGAAATGTGAAAAACTAGCTATACCTATAATAATAGTTATTAGAAGAGTTAGAAAATGGCAGGAGGATGCTTTTCTTAACCCACAACCCCTTGTTTTTTTATAAAGAGAAAACCTCCTTTCCTATTTTTAAAGGAATAATTATTATTTATTATTTTTAAAAGGTTAGTTGATTCAAATACGAATCTGCATTCTGCTGATGTAATTAAGTCAGAACAACACAGCCAATAGTTTGAAATTTTGTTTTAGCTTTAAAAGAACTATGTAATCATTCCTGAAAGAAAGTTGCTCTTTTGTTTCTTACATAACTTTTAAAAAATATACGCAGAGATTTCCAAATTTGACAATAAAGACAGCTTTGCTTTGGATAGGAGGTGATTTGAATCCCCTTTGCTCTTGTTACTTTCAGTCCTTACTTTTTGTCTATATTATAAATGATGTCAATGCAATGGCTTATTCCTAGATGTGGTGGGTTTGCCTTGGCTAACAAAATCTCACCCAGCCACTTACCCAATTCCCCCATTTGAAGCTGCCTGTGAGTGGCACAGGGCAGTCCTTGACCTCCCCCCCACACCACCCCTGCAGCCTCCGTGCTACCGAACTTTACTGTTCTACACCCCGTGTCTTATAAAGTTATCAGCAAATTTTGTACCTGTTTCTGCATGATACCTATTGATACACGAGAAGAATAATCAAGTACTCTGGATGAATATGTTGACTAAGACATTTATGATAAATCAGTGCAAATCCAGAAAATTGATTTCTACCAGACACAATTCTTTGTGCCAAACAGCAAACTATTTTGCTTATAGATTTTGTATATTTTCATGCACGGCAATAGCTGGAAAGAATTTCAAGGCAGGAGAAACTTCAGGTTAAGCTAGTCTATTATTGCACCTTATCACAAGAAAATTAACATAATCCAACAGTATCTTTTATCTCTTAAATTCAGGAGTTGTTAATTATCCCTTTTATTGGTGACACTCACAAGTAAATCTCAGGCTAGATTTTAGTATCCACTTGAAAAGAGTCTTGATTATGTTCCTACCTGTGTATTCTCTTCTCTTTCACACTTATCAAATCAAGGTACATTTGACTATTCCTATACATTTGCCGTAATGGAATTTACAGAGTGGCTGCATACTTCTTCCATTTTAGTAGGCTGACAGGTTAGAAGATGACAGAGCAGATATAGAGCATGTGCATACTGAGTCATATTTTCAGAGCAGTGAAAATGGAACATACATGAAGTTACAAAATTTGAAAAGTACAAATTGGCTTTTAGGCACGATATAAGTTTCCAGTTTTCAATGTGACCTTGAAATGTTCTTTCTAAAAGATTGCTTGAGCTAGCTAAAAGTCTGCAGATAAACAGCAGGAACAAAACTATCTAGGTATCTTTCTCACTCTCAGAAGTAAAATAAAGGCTGGGCTGTGCTACCTTCAATCAGTGGGAGCAGCTGTATTTCAGGGAGTTAATGAAAGGCTTAGAAAAGGGGGAAGGAAAGCAAGGCCTGGGCATAGCTGTCTTCTCATATTGGATAATTGCTTTGGTACTAAGCTACTGTCTGGCTTCTCCCGCTTTCACGGGCCTTAGACCCCTGTCTGCCAGGGTGCAGGCTGTCTCACTTAAACTCAGACTATGGCCCATGCTGCGTCTCCTCTTCCACAGGGATGGGAATGGTAGAGATGTGACAAGGTAACTAGCCATTGTCACCTCACTGTGAAATCACAGTGAAGGTCACACGTCTGCAGTCTTCTCAGTGATATAGCTGATGTCAACACTTCTTCTCACCGCTGGTTTATCTCATTTAAAACTGCAGTGCCTGGCCTCCCTGAGGACTTGCAGCAAGGTAGCTAATGCATGTATTATAGCATAATTTCCCCGGTTTTTTTGACAGCAGAGAAAAAGCTTGGAAAGTATCTATTTAAGAGAGTAGAAGACATTTGAACTTCTGTCATTTCTAGGAGTTTTTGCTAAAGTAGAGGATCATTTATTTTGTAGCAAGTGTTCATAATCCTATGGTAAGGGCTGCCAGGAAGTTACTTTCCAGCTAGTGGGCAAACTCTCTCTTGCAGTCAATCTGGCTCTGTAATGAGAAATTATTCTAGCTGCAAAGCTTCCTGTTTCTGTTATGAATGTATTTTCAGGCAAGAATCTTTTATTCTTCAGAAAGAATCTGTTCTTGCTGCTTCATGCTCAGCTGAAATCATAAACCACTGAGATGCATTGCAATTGTTAGCTGAGAAAAAAATTATGGTACCATTCTTTCCAATTTAGGCAAGGGACAAAATTCTTAAGTTGTGAATTTGAGAAGAATTGTTTCCAAAGAGGTTTTTTTTTTGAGTGCCCCATGAAGCATGAACTACTCTTTTGTGCTGCTCATGGAGGGATATGCCAATAGGCTAATGTTCACCAGGAACCAATAACAGAAAAAGTTATGTGAATATTTATTAATTCCTGTTGACTTAACAAAACTGTCATGTCACATTTTATCATGACATACATGAGATGACCATAAAACCCAATTCAAAGCAACATGTCGTGTACAGCAACAAATGTAAGGAGAGATTGAATGAGGGCACTACTGTATTCAAATTTTCTTCTGTAAGAAATGCCTTATTCCCAACATTGGAACCATATTGAAAATTGTATGACTTTCTGTTACTATGTTTTACCTTCTTACTTATTTAGTGTGTTTCACCATAATAAGGTGTATTAACTTTATGATATAATACAATTTAGTCCAAATTTATGAATCTTTACTCAGAGCAGTAAGTGACACCTTTCACATGAGTATAGCTTAGTACCACAAAAATGTACTTTGTTAGAAGGATGTTTTCAAAGGAATAAGTGAATGTTACATAACTAGTTTACTCTGATTCCCAGGGGGGATTTATAGGCCTCTTTCCACATTTATACTTTGGTGTATTCTCTTTTAAAAAATATTAGTTATATCCCAAATCAGAAATTTAAATTTAAGGCTTTAATTTTTGTTCAGAAAAGAATATAAGCATATACTTCAAGGATCTGCTTATGTCTCATTTTCTTTACTGTTGGTTGAGTATAAATATTGCAGGTACTATTCTTTCAATTGACTTAAATGAAGGGTGAAATTTGGCAGATGATAGCTGATTTTAATGTTTAAATATTTGTTTAAAATGTGGACTTACTGTTTAATTCTGTGATGCTCATACACTAGCTGTGCATTCTGGGAGTGTTTCTTTCATTGTTTCACTCTGTGATGTGAAACAACAACCCCCTGTAGCTTCAAAAACTGCACAAGAACTGTATCCCTCTGTTGGCAGTGATGCATCTTTTCTCCGGAACCTCCGCCTAGTCTTTTGTGAGTATTTGGAAACATTTTTGGTTGAAGGTTATTATTCAGTATTTCTAGGTCATAGTTTCCTATAACGGAAAGGGAGTGGAGGAGGCCTTGAGACTGTTTCCAGAAAAAATTGCCTTCAAGCAACATCTACCAAATGTTGAACATTTGTTCTATACGTAATTAGTAGGAGGGAGAGGGAAAAGGAAAGTGACATTTTTCTCTGAGTGTGGATTACTTACAGTCATTCTGTTTCCTAATACCAGGGTCTTGTGGTAGCTCTTTTTTTTTCCACTACCCCACAGCTATTCATTAGCTGATGTGCCAATGTCTGTCACAGTTTCTCCTGTGGGACAATGGTGTCTTAATATTTTAGCAACAGCACAGCGATGTAATTATCTGTAAATAATTTAGCATGTATTTCATCCATGTGGAAGCGATCCAATCAGTCAAAGAAAAAAACTCCCAACATTTCCTATCAGAGTTTGAGCCTTCTGCAATATGCTTTTTGTCATCTTTGGCTTCTCACAATCATTCATTAGGTATTTTCTTCCACAAATATTTGAAAATCAAAAATATCTTACATTGCTGGGGACAAATTCAGATATCATGTGAATGAGTATGAATTTGTGATGTTGCACTTAAATACACCATAACGGAATGTTGTGGGCCTTGTTTCCTATATTCAGGAAGAACATAGGTAACTATTAATTAACAGTTTTTAAAGATAAGACTATTAATTATGCCTGTTATATCTTTTCTTCTTTCTCATCAAGCAGTCATTCAAAAATTAATTTTCATCAGCTTCTTCAGTTTCTTGTTATTTTCCTTCCTTAATACTTTATGATGAGACCTTCTTAAAATCAGAATGAGAGAAAGAATCAAAACATTATTCAACACATGGACATTCAGAAGGAGAAGGATTTAGTTTAGCTGACACTGACTTCCATGGGGTTCAAAAGAGCTTGATCAGATCTGTGCTGAACATTAATGTTGTCTTATTCACAGCTTTATGTCTGTCATCTGCTTGTGGTTACCTAAGTTCTAAAATATTCTACCTAAAAATAAGTGAGTGCACATGAGTAATCCCGAGGAAAATAAAGGCATTATTCCTGTTTGGGAAGACTGGCATGCATGTAGTTCTTTCTAGGACCAAGGTTAGAATAACCCTTTGAATGGAGGCCTTGTCTTATACATGGAGTTTACTATTCTCTGGACAATATATATATTTATGTATAAATCATATGTTTGACAAAGTTTGACATGATAAGTTTCCAATATATTAATTTTATCTATAAGAGTTGACTTCACCTGTCCTGAATGGAACTACAGGTTTTGCTTAAGCTTGTGCAAGACTGCGTCTTTACCTCAATGTGTGCAACATCAACAGCCTCCCTGTGATTTTGAAGCCAGAATAATGTGAAGAGTAGTCTCTGCAGTCCTCAGAGTGAAAAATCTGTCTGTGTGCACATGGCTACAACAAGGACACTCATTACCTAGAGCTGACATAAGCCAAGAAAATGTATATTTAAGAGGGATGTACTTGACACAGCATAAGTTCTAGCTCCATATGCCCAGAGATAAATGATTAAAGAGATATCAGCATATTTAAATGTATGAGTTCCACTCAAGTGAAATGAAGTGGGGACAATAAACATGAAAATATTTGTCTACAGCCTGCATTTTGTGTTTGCTCTCTGTCAAAATTGTAAAGTATGTGAAATCATGTTTTCTTGTTAGTAATATGTGACCACTATTACTAATTATTGAAGGAGTTTCCTCTGTTTTGGTATTGTTGCTATGGAAAAAAAAATCTATATACTTTCAGCAACCAAATGGAAGATATAATGAACTGTCTGATAACACTTTTCAGAGTGTAAAACTTTGAAAGACCAAAGACTCAGGACCAAACCCTGAGTTTTTTAATAGAATGTAATATTAGAATGGAGCCTCACTAATTAGAACACATCTGACTCTCAAGTGTCATGTCCTAATGAGCTGATGGAGTAGCAGCAGTAAGGATTCACAGAGATATGAATGTGGTACTGCAGACCACAGCGGAGACTTGAAGCCGTAACTTTTGTGCAGGATATTTTTTAGACATGTTTGAATAATATTTGTGAATAATATATGAGACCATTTTTCTCAGTGAATCATCAAATGCATTATTAACGAACACATATTATTCAATCCACTTTTTAGAAGTTCAAATAATATTATGTAAATACATTAATCTAGATTTTTTTTTCCTTTTTTCCCTGTGTTTTTTCCCTTAGCTAAGACAACTCCTACTAAATTTTGTTTTACCAAAGGAAGGATTCAGTTCAATTTGTTCTTATTATACTGTTATTATGCATTCTGAATATCCACATGGGAGATGACTGTAGTGTAGTTAGTGTGCTGTAAATTCACACCTGAGCTTAACTAACAGTAATGTGACTGAGGAAAGAGCCCCTTAAGTACATATGTTTGTTTCACAGAGGTTTTGAATTTAAACTATGGATATTCTTTTGGTTCCTTTGGCTGCTCAAAATAGCTGGTTTTCATTAGACTTACACATTGGTTAACCGTCAAGTTAGGTATTCTTGAAATGGAAGGCTGACTATGGAGTTAACTAGGCTGGATCTATTAATTTTTTTCTTATTATTATATCAACTCACAATATATATTAGCAGGTAATCTCCAATAAAAATTAATGTTACTGAAGTACACAGCTTTTGAAAATATGCATTTTGACATGGGTGTTTTATAGTTATATTGATATATGTCTTATCATGTGATGAATGTAGGTTTAATGAGGAACTTTAACTATTTATAGTGTTTATAATTCAGGCAGTATCTCCTCCTGTCTATTAAGATGCGTGAAGATTATAAGGATTTGAGACTGGGGGACACACTTTCCTCTTGTGTTGAGTATATTGACAATGCAGTGAAGTCCTTATAACTGATGTGCCCCCCAAAATATAGTGTAATTAAAATCTTGGACAGTTTTGAATTTCCCCATTGCCAGATGCATTAGCAAGGGGTTGCTAAATAATAACATGCAAATGTTGTTTCCAGGCCTCAGCTGAAATACTCTGCACTCTTGAGTAAACTTAATGGGGAATGAAGTCTTACTAAACCATGGAATGGTGAAATTTTGATGCTTTCAGTATTGGTAGGCAATGAATGACCAGTAGTGCCATGCTATCATGCAGCTATTTCTGCAATTGTGTTTTCCTTTTTAAAATATATCTCCAAAGAAAAGCAATCTCCACCAATCCATTCAGTAAACTGCAAAAACAATAAAGCCTAGTTCCAATCAACAGACGTGCAATGCCTTTAATTGTCTTTCATTGCAACATTTCTGACTCCTCTCTTTCCCCTCTACTACTCTCCCTGTGGGAGTGGGAATATCCTGTAATAATGTGCCTACTTTTTTTTTTTTAATATATATTGTCATAGGTAAGTAAAACCGCAGAATGAAATCAAGCTACACAATTATAAAAAAGCAATGAGACAAAAATTAGTTCATGTGCATCTATCTACCTGGCTTTAAATAGGAAACATTGTCTTTGTGCTGTACGTACATTCTGGGAATACTGTATTACAGTAACTATATTATTCAGTGTATTCTGGATTCATGGAAGTGTTCTAGCACATTTGCTGGAATCACTGTTATATCTATTTAAAAGTGAAAAAAAGAGTAGTACATTAATTGGATTACTATAGTGAGGACAGAGGAGAGCTCCTAGTAGACAAAATGCTTAGAAACTTTACAGCCTCAGCCATTACCTTTGTTTCATACTTATCTGTTCATAACTTCACTGTGTCTTTGACATAATCCAGGGCCCACTGAAGTCAATATAAAACTGTCATGGACATTAATAAGAGAAGGTTTTCCTTTATATTGAAAAGATTATATTTAATACAGGAAAAAGGCATTCAGCAATAGAGAAAGTGAGTTTCAATTTGAAAAGTAAACTAGGTCAAC
>VXBO01011658.1:980242-1013359 GCA_013400135.1 Rhinoptilus africanus | reverse complement strand
ATGAGGCGCCTGCCCTGGAGGAGATCGGTGGGGGGCTGCGCTGCAGCCCAGGGCTCCAGGCCCCGGAGATGCACCTCCAGCTCCTCCGCCAGCCGCCCGCTGCCGGAGAACCCGGGCCAGGAGCCAGCCAAGGGCCAGCGGCGCATGAACCCCCTCAACATCCAGATGCTGTCCAAGACCCTCCATGAGCAGATCTTCCGGGGGGCCCAGGTACGCTATTCGGCATCCGAGATCCAGAGGAGCGTGGAGCACCTGCAACGCCATGACCTGTGGGGCAAGGAGACCTCCACGCTCCCCGACGTGGACCTGCAGCTGCCCCGCATGTACGGGGACAACATCGACGAGCATTTTCGCCTCCTGGCGCAGAAGCAGAGCTTGCCCTACCTGGAGGCAGCCAACGAGCTGCTGCGGTGCGAGCTGCCCCCCGTCCCCGCGCAGTGGGCATGGCAGCTGGGCTGGACCCGCTACGGCCCTGACGGGCAAGCGGAAGCCGTCGACTTCCCCGAGGAGCGGGCGGTGGTGTTGGACGTGGAGGTGTGCGTGGCTGACGGACACTGCCCGACGCTGGCCGTGGCGGTCTCGCCGCACGCCTGGTGAGATGCGGGGCCGGCGGTGATGCTCGGGGTCGCAGTGGTTGGGGGGGGACAGCTTTGGGAAGGATGGGGATGCTACCGAGTAGAGCTTCTTCCTGCAAACCACCACCGGCTTGCGGGGAAAATGTGGCAAAGCCCTGAAGTGCAGCTCTGGGATGTGGGACCGGTGTCCTGGTTAGCAAGCGCAGTCGCCTCCCAGGGTGGGATCCTGCTCAGCACCCCATGTCACAGCGGGTGCTTTTGGTCCTGGGAGCCCCTACTTTATTTTTTACGGCTGTGGGGTGCCGTGTGTCATCCGCAGGTACTCGTGGTGCAGCAAGCGGCTGCTGGAGCAGCGGTACTCCTGGTCCAGCCACCTGACCCTGGCCGACCTCATTCCCCTGGAGAGCCCGGCAGGCGCCAGCTGTGCCGGCAAGCAGGACTGGCCCGAGAGAGTGGTGGTGGGGCACAACGTGGCCTTCGACCGGGCGTTCATCAAGGAGCAGTACCTTATCCAGGTAATCCGCAGTGCTGTTGCTTTGTGCTGGCACCTGCAATTCATTACCCGGATGGTCATTTGTGCTAGCTTTTCAGGATTATTATGGCACATGCTTGCAGGCTCTTGTCCTGCTGGGGGACTTCAGCCACCCCTGTGTAGTTGCCAAGCCACTCTCCGTGATATTTGAAAAGTCACAGCAGTCAGGTGAAGTTCCTGGTAACCGGAAAAAGGGAAACATTGCGCCCGTTTTTAAAAAGGGTCAAAAGAAAGACCTTGGGAACTACCGATCTGTCAGCCTCATCTCTGTGCCTGGAAAGATCATGGAACAGATCCTTCTAGAAGCTATGCTAAGGCGCACTCTCCCCCACTGTGTCCCAGGGCTCCCGGGTGCGTTTCTTGGACACCATGAGCATGCACATGGCCATCTCGGGGCTGACGGGCTTCCAGCGCAGCCTCTGGATGGCTGCCAAGCACGGCAAGAGGAAAGGACTGCAGCAGGTCAAGGAGCACATGAAGAAAACGCGCAGCAAAATGGAGGGGCCAGCTGTGAGTAAGGGAGCCGTGGCCTGGGTGGCAGGGGACTGTTTGATCCTGCAATGGGACTGTTTGTTCCGGTACTGGCACCATCTGCTCCCGTACCAGCAGAGTTGGAGCTGCTGGAGCAGCTCTGCTGGGTGAACCCCTCCCAGCGCCTTCCAGATGACCTGGCCTTGGTTTAAAATGGAGCAGGGGCATCCTTTGCCCCTCCTGATCTCGGCGTCAGCTGGTCCTCGTCCTGCAGCGTCTGATCCCCCTTCTCCTTGGCAGGTCACTTCGTGGGACTGGGTGCACGTCAGCAGCATCAACAACCTGGCGGATGTGCATGCACTGTACGTTGGGGGGGAGCCGCTGGAGAAGGAGGCGCGGGAGCTCTTTGTGAAGGGCACCATGGCTGACATCAGGAGTCACTTCCAGGTGCGAGCAGCCATCCCAGCATCCCAACAGGCAGCGGAAGCTGGAGATGGGAGCGGGGTGGGAGCAGCTGCTGGGATAGTTTCCATTTTGCTGCCCTGTCTTGTGAGGGCGTTGGGTGTGTGGGGGGCTGTGACGTCCCCCATCCTCCCGGTGCCTTGTCCTGTGCTGGCAGAGGGGTGGCTGCTTTGCCTGCTCTCACCTGCCTCTGTCCCCAGGACCTGATGTCATACTGTGCCCGTGATGTCCAGGCCACCCACGAGGTGTTTCAGGAGCAGCTGCCACTCTTCATGGAGAGGTGAGAGCTGCCAAGCTCTGCCCGGCGTTGGCTGTGGTCTTGGCTGGCAGTGGGGAGGATTGTGGTTCCTCTGGGGATGGGATGCGGCTCCTCTTGTCCTTGGGGTGGCAGTGGGAGGTTGAGGAGCCCTGAAATCCAGTTCAGGGGGGACCTCAGACCACCCCCCCTTTTGTAGGTCAGAAGGAGTAAATGGCAGCACAGTGTGACTGGAGGAGGAGGTGAGCAGGCAGTGAGGCAGATCAGAGTGGTGCAGCTTTGGGGTTAGTTCATGGGGCTGTTTTTAGGGAAGCAATTTACGTGCAAGGGAGGCAGAAGATGCAGGGATCCGTACAGGTTTAGGGGAAGAGCATCAAGGGTTCTGCGGGGCTGGGAAACTATGTGAAGACGTGTTTGTGTCTGTTACAGTCTGGTGCTTCCAGGGCAAATCCCCTCCAGCAGATACCTAATTCCTCGATGCTTTGGGCTCTAGGTGCCCCCACCCCGTGACGTTTGCAGGGATGCTGGAGATGGGGGTGTCCTACCTGCCTGTCAACGGGAACTGGAAAAGGTACCTGGATGATGCTCAGGGCATCTACGAGGAGCTGCAGAAGGAGATGAAGAAGTCCCTGATGAACCTGGCCAATGAGGCCTGCCAGCTGCTGCACGAGGAAAGGTACCTGTGGGCTGGGGGAGTAGGTCCTGCCTCTTTCAGGGTGTAGGCCAGGTCCTGAGTGGTCCCCGGGGGGCTGTGGGCATGTGCTGGGGAAGGGAACAAAGCTGCAGTGTGTTGGCAGGTACAGGGATGACCCCTGGCTCTGGGATCTTGAATGGGACACGCAGGAGTTTAAGCAGAAGAAGAATCCAGGGGGGAAGAAGAAGAAGAAGGGTCTGAGTGGGAACAGCGAAACTTCTGCGGCGGCGGCAGGCGCAGATGGGTCTGCGGAGGAGTGTCAGGAAGGTGAGCATGGGTCATCCCTGAGGACGAGGGATGCTCGACAGGTTTCTTCTCATGGGCACCCAGACAAAGGGATTTGGCTCGTTGGCAATGGCAGGGTGAAGCGCCGCTGCCCTGTGTCCCCATGCTGGGGTGTGTGGCAGGGGAGCTGTCTCAAGGTCCCCGTCCCCAGCAGGGTGGCACGGAGGTCTCTTTGTCATCCAGTCCTCCTTGCCCCACCAGACCCTGGCCCCCCTGGTGAGGATGAGGAGCTGAAAGCCCCCACGAGCCAGGTTTGCCTGGAGCGTCTGAAGGAGACAGTTGTGCTGCAACCCAAGAGACTCCAGCACTTGCCGGGCCACCCGGGGTGAGTTGGGGACCCTGGGTGTCCCCAGGGGTTGCCCTGTGCTCTCTCACCCATCCCTGCTGCTCCCCAGCTGGTACCGCAAGCTGTGCCCGCGCCTGGAGGAGGCGGGATGGGTGCCGGGACCCAGCCTCATCAGCCTGCAGATGAGGGTGACCCCGAAGCTGATGCGCCTGGCCTGGGACGGCTTCCCCCTCCATTACTCAGAGAAGCACGGCTGGGGCTATCTGGTGCCGGGGCGGCAGGACAATTTGGCCGAAGGCCCTTTGGAGTTGGAGGGCCCTCCATGCCCGCACAGGTGAGGGGGGATGTAGTGAGGTTCTGAGCCAGGGGCTGTCCCATGGTGGGGTTCGGGAGCTTCCCAGGATCCTGCCCGGGTGCTGCCCCAGAGCCTTGGTCCTCGTCGTGGGTGCGTGAGCCCTGCCCTCTCCCCTGCCAGGGTGATCGAGTACCTGTACAGGCAGCACTGCCTGGAGAAAGGCAAGGAGCAGCCCCCGGGGCTGGACGCTACCATGGAGGAGGAGCTGCTGGTGATGGATGGCAGCACGATGTGGCAGAAGGTGAAGGAAGGGATGGAGGGACTTTCGGTTGGGAGGGCGATGCGGGGCTGGGCTTATTCCCTTGCGCCTGTGAAAAGCAGCCCCGTGCATGGCTCTGGGGACTGAAAGTAAGAAAATTCCTTTAATTAGTGTTAAATCACTGTAGAAGTGGTGTTTTAGGCAGCTCCCCCTGTGGTCTCTCCGTGTCGCAGGTGGAGGAGCTGAGCGAGCTGGAGGTGGATGTGGAGGAGAACATGGGCAGAGCAGACCAGAGCCTGGCACGCATAGAGGAGGTTTGCAGTGGGATGGGGTGGCGGATTGGTCCTTCTTCCCTTGGTTTCCCCTTCCCACCATGCCAGGGGGGTTCCTGGCATCGCTTTGCATCGCTGGTTGCAGGAGGAGTTGGATGATCTGTGTGAGCCAGCGGAGGTGAGGAGCCAGCCTTCGTACCACCATGGCAATGGTCCCTACAACGATGTCAACATCCCCGGGTGCTGGTTCTTCAAGCTGCCTCACAAGGCAAGTTGGGTGCTCCTGGGGGCCTCCCAGCCACCCTGCATCCCAAGTCCCGTGGTCCTGCTGGAGAACCGTGTCACCTTGCCTGTCACCCCAGTGCTGCAGGACTCCTGAGACCCCTGTGATCTTGTCCCATGCGGTGGGGGGGTGGAAAGGCGTCTCCAGCTGGGGCAGGAGGATGCACAGGGCTTTATTGATGTACAGTGGTGGTGTGCTGAGCCCTGGCACCTCTTTTGCTGCTAAAGGATGGGAACGATAACAACGTGGGAAGCCCTTTTGCCAAGGATTTCCTGCCCCAGATGGAGGACGGCACCCTACGGGCTGCCGTGGGACGCACCCACGGGACCAGAGCCCTCGAGATTAACAAAATGATCTCATTTTGGAGGAATGCTCACAAGCGGATCAGGTAAGCAGCTGCCTGCAGCTGAACCGTGACGTTTCTGCGGGTGGAGGCTGTGTGGTGGCTGGGGGAGGTTGTGTGGATGCGGGGGGGCCCAGCATCTCACCTGCCGTGTGTCTCCCCAGTTCCCAGATGGTGGTGTGGCTGAAGAAAGGGGAGCTGCCTCGTGTGGTGACCAGGTACGGGGAGGAACGGCCCCAGCTGGGACCACGATCCCTTCCACCCTGTTCCAGGAGTGCTCTTGTGGGATGATGCTCACCCTCACTTCTGTCCCAGGCACCCTGACTATAATGAGGAGGATGATTACGGAGCCATCCTGCCACAGGTGGTGACCGCGGGCACTATTACACGCCGGGCGGTGGAGCCCACGTGGCTGACAGCCAGCAATGCCCGGGTATGGCCGTGCTTGGGTCCTTGTGGGGGTGTTTTGGGGAACCCTCTGTGTGGTTTGGACTCCTATTTCCAATGCGGGTGGGAGCAGCCTGGGTTAGAAATAGGAGCTGGGGCTGGATGCTGGGATTTGAGGTGGCAGGGCTGATGCTGGGGTCCTTCTCTTGCTGATGTGCTTTGACTTTGGGAGAAGGGAAGGAGTCAGCAGAGGCTCCTGAGCTTCAGAACTTGTTGAAAAGAGAAGAAAACAGCGAAACACCCTTTTCCGTCCTTCCCTAAGCTCCCCTTCTTCTGTGCTGGAGGAGCCCAGGGCGAGTGACCAAGTGATCGATGCCCCACGCGTGTGTTAAACCTGTTCTTTACTTCCAGAGCAGAGTTCAGGGCATGGGGAGCGCCGTGCCAGCATGCCATGGCTGCGGGAGGAGGGCTGCTCCTGTGCTGCTGAGGAGAGGGAGGTGCAGGGCTTACACTGAACTGGGCATGGTGTCCCGCAGGCCGACCGGGTGGGCAGCGAGCTGAAAGCCATGGTCCAGGTGCCACCTGGCTACTCCCTGGTGGGCGCGGATGTGGATTCCCAGGAGCTCTGGATAGCTGCTGTCCTTGGCGAGGCGCACTTCGCCGGCATGCACGGTGAGGCGGGGTTGCGCCGCAGGGACTGGGTTTGCTGGGTAGTGGAGTGATCCCCTGAGTCCGATCCTGTGCGATGTCCAACCCCTGCTCCCCTCCTGGCAGGCTGCACGGCCTTCGGCTGGATGACTCTGCAGGGGAAGAAGAGCAACGCCACAGACCTGCACAGCAAGACGGCCACCACGGTGGGCATCAGCCGGGAGCACGCCAAAGTCTTCAACTACGGGCGCATCTATGGGGCCGGGCAGCCCTTCGCCGAGCGGCTGCTGATGCAGTTCAACCATCGGCTGACGCAGCAGCAGGCGCGCGAGAAGGCTCAGCAGATGTACGCCGTCACCAAGGGCGTCCGGAGGTGGGTTTTGGCTGGGGACGTAAAGGGTGAGCAGGGACGGGGATGGTAGCCATGTCCCATGGGACCTGGGAGGCGATTCTGCACCTCTGCTTTGCTCTGGTGACTCCCCGCCTGGCGTACTGCATGGAGTCCTCAGCACGAGAAGGACATGGACCTGTGGGAACGGGTCCAGCAGAGGGCCATGAAGATGATCCGAGGGCTGGAGAACCTCTGCTGTGAGGACAGGCTGAGAGAGCTGGGGTTGTTCAGCCTGGAGGAGAGAAGGCTCCAGGGAGACCTTATAGCCCCTTCCAGTACCTGAAGGGGCTACAGGAGAGATGGGGAGGGGCTCTTTATCAGGGAGTGTAATGGTAGGACACAGGGTAACGGTTTCAAACTGAAGGAGGATAGATTTAGATTGGGTATCAGGAAGAAATTCTTTACTGTGGGGGTGGTGAGCCCCTGGCCCAGGTTGCCCAGGGAGGTTGTGGCTGCCCCATCCCTGGAGGTGTCCAAGGCCAGGCTGGATGGGGCTTTGAGCCCCTATGATGCTGTGACCTGGGTGTGGGTCGCTCTCTCCTCCAGGTTTCATCTCTCTGAGGATGGGGAGTGGCTGGTGAAGGAGCTGAACCTGGCTGTGGACAGGGCGGAGGACGGATCGGTATCGGCCCAGGATGTCCATCGGCTCCAGCGAGAAGCCATAAAAAGGTGAGATGCTCCAACCCTGCATGGCTCTGGTGGCACTGGGGTGCGAGGTGGAGGGAGCTGGAGCCCTGCGGGCAGAGATGGGAGATGGCTTGGATGGCTCTGATCCTCCCTCCCTGTTCTCCCAGGGCTGAGTCTGCGTGACTTTGGGGCTCCCAGTCTCTCCCAGTGAGCAGTTCGCAGTGGGAGGCTGCAGGGGCTCATCTGACCGCCCCAAAGCATTTGAGGCTCCCCAGCAGGGCTCGCAGCCTCGTCCCTTGCTTCCAGCAAACCTCCCCTCTGCCTCACTAGGTCCCGGAGGAAGAAGAAGTGGGATGTGGTGCATCACCGAGTGTGGGCTGGAGGCACCGAGTCTGAAATGTTCAACAAACTGGAGAGCATCGCCTTGTCCCCGTCCCCGCAGACCCCGGTGCTGGGCTGTCACATCAGCAGGGCCCTGGAGCCCGCTGTGGCCAAGGGGGAGGTAAGGATGCCTTAAGGAGCTCTGTGCTGCTGAGCTCTCAACTTGGCTTGTCTTCTCCGAAATGGCAACCCTAAGTTCAGCCCTTCTTAGCTGACAGAGGCCCAGTAGGCTCTTGAAGCCATGAAGAAACCTACTTCCCCTATTCTGTGTCTGCATGCTGTCAAGAAAACCCAAACCCCCTGAATTTAACAGACTTCTCCCAGGAGTTCTCTCCTGTATTTGTACCAGGCCCTGGACCTTGATGTCCTTTAGCATCCATCTGTTTCCTTCCACCAGTTTCTGACCAGCAGAGTGAACTGGGTGGTGCAGAGCTCGGCCGTTGACTACCTGCACCTCATGCTGGTTGCCATGAAGTGGCTCTTCGAGGAGTTCGACATAAATGGGCGCTTCTGCATCAGCATCCACGATGAGGTGCGCTACCTGGTCCAGCGGCAGGACCGCTACCGGGCAGCCCTGGCCCTGCAGATCACCAACCTCCTCACAAGGTGAGCTAGGACGGCTGTGGCGTCTCCCGGGATCAAGCACGAGCGCCTCTGGAGGGGGACAAGGCAAGCTCAGGGGACTGGGGTGACAGCAGAGTTTTCTTCTGCTCAAGGGAAGTTGGCGGCGCTGGAGGTCACAGTTCCTTCATGTGACTCGGGTGGCTATAAATGGAGCTCAGCTTTGATTTCCAGGGACGACGTGCTGGCAAGAGTGGGATATCATCAGCTTTTGGGTGCTGCCAATCATTCTGCTCCGCTAGGATGCGATCGCATCGTGTCCCGTTCCCGTCAGCTCTGCGGCTGTCGCGTGGCAGCAGCCCTTGAGCCCCTGGGAGCCTGAAACTGTCCCTGTCCCTCCTCTGCCCCTGCCTTCAGGGGACAGCGAGGGGCACGGCTCGCCGTGCTGTGAGCACCGGCGCTGTTGCCCCTTCCGAAGCGCGGGGTATTCCCGCTGCCTCCCTGCCCCACGCGAAGTAAAGCTCTTGACCTCAACGGGCTCCCCTCGCTGTGGCTGCGGCACAGCCAGCTTTGCCAAATCCCCTTCCCAGCGCTGTGGAGGGTTTGGTTACGCGGTAGCCAGCCGAAGCCGAGCTGTTTTCTTGGATACAACAGAGAGCCTTCCTGTGCCGGCGTGGTGGACGCAGCAGGGGCAGGCACCCTGACGTTCGTGCCTTTGTGCCGGCTCCTGTGAGCATGGGGATTCCTGCTGGGAAAATCCAGCATGGGCTCTGCCTGGGAGGATTAGCCAGGAGCGGAGGGCCAGGTCCTTCCTTTCTTCAAGGAGGGTCAACGTGCTGTTACTGATCCTCCCACGTACAGCTTCAGCGACAGTTGACCCTCCGTCCACCCAGTACTGACAGAGCACCTTGTCCTCCATCCCCCGAGTGACGGGGGCACAGGGTAACGCCTTGGCAACGGCCGGCTGGTATTTGGTGATGCTGTGGCTGATCAAAGGCGTGACAAGGCGAAGGGCGATGTCTCGCACCGTCCCACCTGGTCTCTTGTTCTTCCAGGTGCATGTTTGCCTACAAACTGGGCCTGCAGGATCTGCCACAGTCGGTGGCGTTCTTCAGCGCAGTGGATGTTGACCAGTGCTTAAGGAAAGAGGTGACCATGAACTGCACGACGCCGTCAAACCCAACCGGCATGGAGAAGAAATATGGGATCNTCCCCTCTGCGCGAGCCCCCAGCATAGGCAGAGCGCTTGGCCTAAGCAGCCCTTCCCTGTGGGGTCCTCCCTCTGTGACCCCCTTGCTTCCCCATGCCTGGGCCGCCCTGCAGGGCAACCATCGCCCTGGGGCCGGCCCCTCCCTGCTCTTTCCTTTGGCAATTCACAAGTAATTTGAGCTGCTGCTTCCAGCTATTTCCGATAGCAAGGAGTCAGGCTTGGCTCTGTTACTGCAAGCGCCCGTTTGCTTTGTGCCCCTCGGAGAGGCACGCTCCTGTCCACTGTTAACACAACCCAAGGCTGATTTGCTCCTTCTCTGAAATGAGAAGAAACAGCCTCGTATATTTTGCCCTTCAGACCCAAACACTTCTAGTCTTTGATGCTTTCTCTCCTTCCCCTTTCCCCCTTAGTCCAGCGCATCTCCCTTTGGAGACCTTGGCATTGCTGTCTTTTTCCCCAGCAATCCCAAGGTCTACGGTTGTCCCTATCTGCACTCCATATAATCCTCTAACTGCTGCCAACAAACATGTTTAACTCTTGGCTGGGAGCTGCTTTAAACAGCTCCTCCTCGCTGCGCGGCAGCGCTTTCTCCGATAAGGAGAGGAGCCCGCCCTCAGGTTGGTTCTCTTGCTCACTGAACACATCAGCCTTAGGGAACCTTTATTAGGCGTCTTACAGGCAAAGGGTGCTTTCAGAAACAGGATTTGTGTTTTGCGGGCAAAAAGGGCACTTCTGGCCTCACCAAGAACAAGGCAAATTGAACAAGTGCATCGTGTCAGGGTCAGCAAAAAGGTGACAGCAAAAGCAGCCTCGGGCGAGGGAGCTGTCACCTCTCTGCTGCTTGGGAGCTGCAGGCAGCAGCACGCTTCCGCTCCCAGGTGGAACGGCTCCTTCCCAGCTTCCCCCTGGTGCTGGTTCCTGCCTTCACACCACCACCCAAAACAGAAGTTTGAATAAATTTAGGGCTTTTTGTGCTACACGCTCTGAATTAAAGCAAATCGTGACCGTCGCTGTCATGTTACACAGTCTCTGAGCGTACTGCAGGATGAAAGGAACTGATTGTCCCGTTGTCTTCCAGGAGAAGCACTGGATATATATCAGCTAATTGAAATAACCAAAGGTTCGCTGGAGAAGAAGTGATGACGCTGGAGTGCCAGAATGACAGTTGTCCAGAGAGCGTGCCAGAGCCTGGCTGTCCTTTCAGGAGATCTTTTGGCAGGGACTGAACCTGCTCACTCTGTTTCCTTTCTGCTGTAAGAAAGGATGTTCCTGGGGAAGAGGATTTTGATAGCAGCACATTCAAATAGCGGAGGCACTTCCGAGGGCAGCAGCCAGCTCTAAAACCTGAGGCAGGGGCCTGAGTTGCTGCTTGAACACCCTTGAGCACAAAGGAAGAAGTCCGAACTATTTGGCAAGAGAAACAACAAACCATCATCTCCATACACGCAGTTCTCCAAGACCAAGGTGGGCCTGCCCCAGGAGAGGCACCGTGGGAGAAGGCAGCACCAGCGGCGACCCCAGCTTTATTTTTTTCTCCGTCTTTTCTTCTTGGGTTCCTGGTTCTCATCTGTCTGAGCTGCGGTGCTGCTCTGGAGGGGGAGGGAGAGAGCAGGAGTACAGAATGTGATTGGTTTTGTGTGATTCGGCTAAGGAATGGTTACCTAAAGCAGGAAACCAGATGTGCAGAACAGGGTTTAGCTCTTTTTCCTCCCTAACAAACTGTGACATGGGACTCCTCTCGCCCACTGAGACTTTCCCCCTGGACGCCCGCAATTTGTGCTGGAACTTAAACCATGGTTTATGAATGGGGACAGGACGGGGCCTGTTTGTGCTGGGTTTTGTTTGTTGAAACACTCAGGAAAACATGTACAGAAGCACCAATAAAAACCTGGACAATCAGCAAAGCAAATTGTTTATCTCTTTACGCAGCACAGGTTGCGCTGCCTTCCCCAGCACCACGTAGGAGAAGAGAGGGGTGTGAGGAGAATGAGGCCGGGCAGAGTTTGCCCCAGCAGCTGTTTTTCTACCAAAGTTAACCTGGATGCAAAGCCACTTTGTATCAGGCCCCAAAGGTCTGATCCTGGCCAGCCAGTAGGTCCTCAGAGGTAATGCTGGTAGACTTCTCTGCTTGCTGAGGCAAGCAGAGGCCTTCAGACCAGTCTTACTTCCCTAAGACCCGAGATAGAGACAGGAAGGTCACTCAAGGCAGAGGGCTGGAGCATAGGGGACATTACGCAGATGAACTGTTCGCTGTCAGCGCGGTATTAGAGTGAGAGCCAACCCAGGGAAGTCCAGCTGTCCTGGTTTCACAGATACCTGAACAGGTCACAAATACGGCTGGCCTCAGGAGAGGGAGAACCCATCAGTAACAGCAGATAAATGATTTCTGACCTGGTCGTTGTCTGGCTCGTTTTCAGCATCCTCTGTGTTATGCTCCTGCAAGGCGCTGTCTAGCATGGAGGCGTTGATGCGGAAGTCCCGGGAGGTGCTTAGCTTCATATACTGCATCAAATTCACCTGCAGCAACCAAGGTGAAACCAGGGGGAGAGGACATTATGCCATTAGCATCTTAGTTTGGTTTCCTACCCTGCCTAGTCCTTTGCACAGCACTGGGACCGAGCCTGTCTCAGCAATAATGCAGGATTGGAGCAAAAGGGCCGTGCAACCCAGTGGTGTGTTTATGTTTTCATAAGAGCCCAGTGATTACCAGTTATTCTCACTCCCATGTAGAATTTCATCGTGGTACACTTCCCTTCTGCTTGTAAAACAGACTCGGGGGAGTGAGGAAAACTGGCATTAGGTGTGTAAGGATCTGCTCCACCAGAACTTCCCCCAGTGCTGGGTCAGGGGCAGTACTGCCACTGCCACCCGCTGGTACCAGCGTGACAGAAATTCAGTAGTAGGGCCAAGAGCTCAGGCAAAGGCTGAGATTCTTCAGGTCCTTAGGCCTCCCAATTGGAATAGCAGTGGAGATTTGAAAAGGTGGAACTGCACCAGCCCTCCACCACATCACAGTACCCCTGTTCCACTTAATTCAGGTCAAAGAAGAGCTCTGCTTTGCATTACCTTTGATTTCTTGGAGAGATGGATAAGGAACTTCTCATATTGCTCTATTGCAAAAATCAGATTTGGGATTGGCTTGGTCTCCCGAAGCACCTTAGCCTGAAACGCAAAAGGAGGGCGGAAGGTCAGATGTGGAAGTGAAGGGCCTGAAGATACCCTGGTACTGCCATCATTAGCAGGCACGCCTGCTACCGCGCTGATGGGGCACCCGTATTTGCAGCAGCAGCTTAAACTCCCCCAAAAGACAACGATGCTGTAGCATAACTCCAGTTTAGAAAAGCATCTTGCTCCACACCAGCCCTGGCCCAGCAAACCTTGCCAGCTTGTTACTGGTTTTAAATTGACTCCCACCGTGGTTCTGCAGTGAGGCTGTCCTGTGTAGTGTCTCATACTTGGCCTGCAGCCCACAGCCCTGATACGCCTGACAGCCATCAGGGCAGAACTTCCCCTGCCCCAGGCTCTGCAAAGGCACCGCAAGCGTGCGCCTGCCAGGCCATGAGCACATCCCCGTTTCATCACATCTTTGCCCTGTTTATTTACTGCCACTGATGTTTCTTCCCCATGGTGACAGAGTGGTAAAAGGACACAGGGCATTTCAGCCCATTTCCATACGCTCAGAGAACAGCCAGGAAGATCATGCTTGTGGCTTTTAAAACCTTAACATCAGAGGAATGTCTGGGACAACTGACGAGACAGAGGAAATGCTGGCTGGGAGCACAAACAAAGGACATAAAAGACCAGGAACCTGCCAGCCTGCTCACTTGCTCCCATCAAACTCGTCATCCTCAACTGCCTTCCTTTCATGGAATCCACTACTTCATCTTTAACGTACTGATAAAATTAAGAAACACTCAGAGTGTGCAGTATTAGTTCCAATAAATTAGCCCATTTCTGTAATTTCATAGCTTGCCCCAAATGATAACTAGTTTTTTACTCAAAGGCCCAAATGTCAGTTTGTCATTGGTGAAGCCAGCAGGGAACACAAACCTTGAGGTACGATCCCAAGCGCAAATGCAGCCCCTCTCCCTTTTTCTAATAGAGAGTGAGTCGCTCTTACCATGACAGTGGAGACTGCAGCAGCTTCATCCTCTTTCTTCTTCTTTTTCTTCTCTTCTGCAAAGCTTAAGCTCTCACTGTGAATGTTCTGAAGGGGGATGCCAAGAGACGAGGCATTAGAGGACAATTAGAGAAGGCAGGCCAGCCAAGTAAGGCCAGAGACGTCTGCTCTGGCCAGCTAACAGCATTAGCAGCTAGATGACAGAAAGGTAGCGATACAAGAAGGATGGAATGGGAGGTAATCTCAAAAAAATAAGGAAAGAAAAAACTAAGTTGATAATCTATACATTCAGAAATATGTATGTGTACGAAGTGCCCAGGAGTGGTAGCTCTGCATACCACTACACCTTCCCTAATAAGCCACGTCTGTTCTGCGATTCCTCACTCAAGCACCCAGTTCCTCTCCAAACAGCTAAATCCCATCTTTGGCACTGCAGTCTTTGGCACCCACGTTACTTCACACTGTGATGACTGCAGTGGCGTTGACCTTTATTTGCCATTGTGGCTAACGGCAGTATTAATCTCATCCAAAAAAAAAAAAAGACGTGAACAGAGAGGGGAAAATAAAAAGCAGCTCCCCAAACACTCTTCCTTCCCTGCTCAAAGAGAAATCAGCATGCTTGGTCCCAGTAGTGCTGAAACGTCTTATAATATTATTAGACATAGTAAAGCTTGAAATATAAGAAACTCAACTCATGTCAAGAAGATTAATAATCCCCAAAGGTGCCCATGTATTGCAGCTGATACGCCACTCAGCATCAGAAAGACCAAGTGTGATTTTGCCACAGTTAGTTGAGGCCTTACCTGTACGTAGGTAATGAAAGAGTAACACTGTGGGGTCAAATGGGAACCCGAGAGCTTCACCTGCAAAGCAGCAGAGAGGCTGCTGTTACTCCCCGCTCAAGGCAAAGAGCCATCTCCTCCTCCCACGATTCCCTCGCACTCACCAGCTTTTCCAGCCTTGCTGGAATCGTATTGGAGGAGCTGCGGCAAGCTTGGATATACTGCAAGGAAAACATAAGAGAGTTTCTTCTAGGTATGCTGTTTCCAGGCAGGACTCAAGGTAGCTTGTCCAACGGCACGGTGGGGAGGGCAGGATTTGCAAGAACTATCCTCCCCAGTGGCTTGCTATATCCCAAATATCACGTCTGCATTCCAGAGCTGTGAGAGAGCTAAAGGAATTCACCACTTCGTCTCAAACTAGCTCCCACTGGCCTGTTTTCATGTCCCAGTTCCCTCAGGTCCGATGCTTCAAGCCCTAGGTGGGAACGCGTAGCAAAAGCAGGATTGCTGAGAACTGTGAGAACATCACTAGTGTCATCCACTGCGGCACACAGCTGCGCACAGAGGAACCTACGAGATACACCAGGAAGAGACGCTCCAGGCCACGCACAGCCCAATTCAGCTGGAGGGAAGCTTTCCTTTATCTCTGCTGGTATAACTATCACTGCAGCAGAAAGGTCACGAAATTGAGGGCACGAAAGCCAACAGAATAAGGACTTAACTCCTGCAAAAGATCAACAGCCCAGTTCTGAGCGTAGCTGCTGCCAGGGGTCACTGTGAGCTCGCGGCAGCAGATGGGGAAAAAGTTTTTAGATCCCAGCCAGCCCACTGCCAGCAGAGCAGCACTCACATGCTTGACGAGGGAGGTGAGAATTGCGTATGTCTTGCTGAGGCTTCTCAGCAGCGTGTCCACACAGCTCCCTGCAGGGAGTGCTGTCTGTACCAGCTCATGATAAACTGTCAGCAGAGTTCCCAGCTGCAGAATTACACCTTTCTCCAGGGCCTGGGTTTGGTTTGATGCCTGAGAAGAGTCGTCTAGAAGAAAGAGATGAATACCTGGTAAATGTGTGTCTAACGAATCCAATTATGCAGGTGGGAGGCTCAAAAGACCACCTTTGCGTCTGGTGCACAAAGCACCGCTGTGGCACGGGGAAAACAATCGCCGGAGGGATTTTGTGACAGCGCTTTCTATCTTACATTGTTCATGTTGAACCAGCTCAAGGGAGAGTTTAACCTGCTCTCAGATGATGCTAACTCAAATCCCCAAAATATATTTTTGCTCTCTTTCTTCATCTGGTTTTGACAAAGGTGTAACAGTAAGAAATGGATCACTTTTATTACCTGATGTGTCTGATCCCAGACTAGTGAGTTTCTTGATAAGCCAATCCACCTCTTCAAGGACCTTATCCGCCTGACCCAGAACCAGCAGCTAAGACAGAAACACCAATAACAAAACAGGTTCTTGGAGGAGTTTGGCATAATGGGAATCTACAAGCCACTTGTAGCAGAGGGGCCCTGGACGCTACAGGTCGTTCCATACACACTATTTTGACTCACACAGACAGTAGGGGCTGCAGTCTTGGCGTTCACTATGGCGAAATGGGACCGACTCTCCACTTCAATGTCCTGGGCAGAGGAGAGAAAACAAATTCTGGTGAGTAAAATGTAGTTTGTGCCAGAGACGTACTCAATTCTGCTCTGACAGCACTAAGTGATGAATAATTAGGCTGCTTCTGCATCATACCTGATCTATGTCTCCCAGGCAAGCGTGGATGTCTTGTGCGAGTTCCCGCAGCAGACTGACAGGACTCTTGTACAGAACATGGAGACTGAAGAGCAGAGACAGCAAACCCTTGCAGCAAGCGATATCCTCTGTGGGGAAGGGAAAAGAAAACAACCCATTACCAGGTGCAGAGCTCCCCTAGCTATTTAGGGATATCAGACATCCAGTGAGGGAAAGTCTCAGATTCGGTATGGATTTAACAGTCTGTGTTCCCAGAAACAACACACAGTAGGTGAAAAACCTATCAAAATACTGCAGATACAAAAGCAGAGTTTACAACATCGGGCATCACATATAATACTGCCAGGAGAAGTACAGCACACCGGAGCCCTCAGCTCGTAGGAAAATGATGACCAGAAGCACTGAGGAAGCACAATACAGACTCTGGTGAGAGTAATATCTTTCCAGAGTATAAATCCAGATTTAAGCAACAGATGTGCTGAATAACAAGGGAGAAAAGTCAAGTAAGTGGCTTCTGGTTCTTCAGCAATGCTAATATTTATAGAGATGGAGTTTCCTCCCTAATACTTGTGCTAATAACCACAATGTCACGGCCATCTGCCACAGAATGAGACCTGACTATATCTGTAACAAGGAGGTAAAAACAGGACAGACAACAGCAGAGCATCTAAGGGTCCAATATCAGACCTGACACATCACATCTAAACATGCTCCCCAAAGCTTACTTACCAAGAGCATTTTCTTTGCAAATTTTGACTGTCCAAGTCAGGAACTGAAGGAACTGCATAAGGGGAGAAAAGATATTACATCTTGGAAAAAGAATTCAAAGCACAAAACTAATAATAAAAAAAAAAACAAACCCAAACCCCCAAATAACCAGCAAAGGGCAACCAGCAGAGTCCCCTTCTGGCAGAAAGGCCCCCAGCCATGCTCTGTGAAGTTCCACAAGGGACACTTAACCTACCAACAAGCGAAAAGCTGAGATCCAGGACAGAGGGAATGGCTATACATTCCCTTGGACAGAGTAACAGCTCCATTTAATTTAAGGTAAACAATGACTTCAGACTTCTGGCACATTCTTATTGCAGTCCCTAGCTTGTAAAATTGGGGCACTTTAAAAAACACCTCCTTGCACAGAAGGAATTAGACAGCCAGTTTGGAACAGTCACAAGTCTGCCGGCCTTTTTTGGCCTCTATTCTGGTGTGGAAGCCATACCACAACTAGGCTTTGTTGGGAGTCCCTGCTCAGGCAAACAAGTCATTCAGACTCCCAGTGCCCAAAGGCAGGATCAGAACGTTCAGGAGCAGGGTGGGAAGACAACTTGTTCTTCCCTGTCCTTGCAGGTGTGGGACAGAAAAATGCTTGTCAATGTAACAAAACTGCCACTTTGACGTGGTGTGGTCTGCAGGAGAAGGCAGACCACGCGCAGATGGCAGAGCCCTCAGATGTCAACCCGATCTGATAAATCTTTTTCCCACACCTATAGCTACGCCACCCATCCCTGCCACTCCACAAAGGTTGTGAAGTACCTGCTGAGAGGCCGGATCCAGGAGTTTGGACAAAGTGGAGAGAACTATGATGAGTGACTGCGTTTCCTTGGAGTTGAAGTCATCTTCAGCACTGCTGAACTGGTTCACCAGGGACCTCTGATCATGGAAAGGAAAGAGAGAGTCCCTGAGTGTGCTTGGTTGTTGCTGGGCCATTTTAAGAAGCAAATAAGCAGAAGCCACAGCAGATAAAGGAATCAGCAACAAGGACAGTGACAAAGAACATGAAAAGAGGACTCTTCTAAAAAGTGAGTGCTGTTTTTTGTTATGAGTGCTTACACAGAGGCCTGCATATGATTCAGTGCGACTTTCACAATACTGAGAGAAGTTTATGCTGCATTGAAGGACCCTATCGCTCTGTAAACACACCTGCACTTCAGTCCGGCTCTGCAGAGCACCCTGAAGAACCTCTCCTTAGGGATCAGAAGCTTTTCTGAACCGTCAGTGAATCAGTGTCGCCATTGCTATCACATACTCAATCCCGTGGTCAAGCCACAGAGAGCTAGCGGCATTTTCTGCCAGAATTACCAGTGCTTTGGAACACTTGCAGCACACAGTGGTACTTACCTGAAACTGTCGGATCTGGAAGGCAGCTTTCTCCGTGACATTAATATCCGTTTCTTCTGCGTCACCATCAGTAATATCTGGCAGAGACAGAGAGGTGCAGAAAAAGCTAAATGCCAAGAGCAGAATACGGGATTTATTTCCAAAAGTGGGAAAGACTGCAAATGCTCACAGCTAGAGGAGGAATACAGTCTGCAAAACGGCGGTGAGCACAAAAATGTGTTAAAGGCAAACTTCAAATAGACAAATGCTGTATCAGACCCCAACTATCCCCTGTGGACAGACTGAGAGCTCTACAGAAGCAGGTAAAGATATCTCTGGCATGAAAATCAATGCTGCTAATCCCACCTTGTTACTGAGAGACAAAGATCAGACTCCTCTCTCTACTTGTAGATAAAGAGCACCGGGTCTGTAACTGCCCACACTGGAACACAAAGCCTGGAAACCAGAACAGAATTGTACCATGTGCCTACCCAGGGCTTGCAGAAACTGGGGGATCCTGGCAGTATACAGCTGCTGCACCGTGTTGAAGATCCGCAGCAAACCTTCCAAGCACAGAAGTGAAATGCTTTTGCCCTTCTTCTTCCCCGACTCTTCAACAACAGTGGGAATTGAGGTGTACCTCCAAAGCAGAACCCTAGGGGATGGGAGACGAGTTAACATCACATGCTCCAGTAAAGCTGGCTGCACAGTGCAAGAACAAGAACAGGGCTAATCACAGATTCTGCTCTTCGGATTGTATTTTTAATATAACTAAATCGGAAGGTCTTTTTCCTATAGAAGAGATCCATTTTTAAGAAGATTTTGTTTCACTGTCAGTAAAACAGCTACTGCATTCTTCCTGCACAGCTAAATAATTTAATTCTTTCCACGTGCCAAGGGATCTTCCAATCCCATTTCAAGTCCATCTTTATACGCTCATTTTTCCACCTGTCTTTCCTTCTACCCAAACACTGACCACTGGTGTCAAATCTGTCAGTGACAAAAAGAGCTTTTCTCTTGGCGGTTTGAATCAGTGAAATGTCAGGTATCTCTACAGGGCTCTGTATAAATAAAATCAGAAAGGTAAAGGCAGGCGAAGCAAAGGGAAAAGCTCTGAAGAAAGCAAAATTGTTTGGCCCAAAGGAGACTTCTCTATTTGTAGGCAAACATCTTTTTCCTGCTCCCCTAAGCCCACTTCTTCCCTTTTTTGTTCCCTCTACTTTCTTCTCATTAGTTCTGTCTCCTGCACAGATGATCTTATTGTATTTCAGTGTCCAATCACGCAAAACATGTAGCTCACATGTAGTCCTAATGACTGCAGCAAAAATAGCCTCCATTATTTGGGGCAAGACACAAAACAGGCATTATTCATGGCAGGGGTAATTTGCATTTTGTGCTCTCTGCTGACTGGGATCTGAAAAGACCCCATGCGGATATGACCTAGATCCCAAAAGACATTTAGATGCTTAACATTCTTGGATTTCCAAAGGATTAGATGCATGAATGTCTTCAAGTATCTTGCAAAAGTCCTAAACAAATTTTTTCTAAAGCTTGTGCCCCTCTTACATCTGTTTTATACTGTAGCAAGAAGTGAATTTTATCTTTCTTGCATCCCAGAAGCCTCGAGAATCCAGCCTGTAACCATCCTACCTCCTCTGTGACAATGAGTGATGAGCCAAAAGTCATAAAGAGGCTGAAAATGAGTTTGATGGCGTTTGGTTCTTCCAGGCCAAGTACCGTTATTAGGGTTGTATCACTCACTCTGGCACAGAAACTGTAGTGCCTCCACTTGATTTCTCAGGAGCAAAGAAAGGCAATGACCTCAACACAGTAATAATAACTGTTTGAAACAGTTATAGAGTGCATTATTCTTTCAAAATCCTACCTGAGAATCAAAAATCCCCAAAATCCATTGCTGCTTTTTAGGGCTGATGTCTTCATACGTCACAGTGACTCACCGCGTGATTTTGCAGAGGTTCTGAAACATTTTCTCAGGATTTTGTCCATCTGGCCCATCAGTTTGTCCCGTCTCCTCCAGCTGCTGCACCTTCTGCAGAGCTACACTAACAGCATAGCGCAGGAACTCCGTGCTGGAGCGCAGAACCGCCAGGCTCTCCTCATGGCTTTGGGCATTGTCCCTGAAGAATCAAGAACACTGCCACAGAACTGAGGATTGCACTCAAAAAGCACGGGGATGGCCCACAGGATTCAAAATCTACATATGCATTTACAAATAAAATCACTAGCTGAATTCAGGATGGAAAAGACCCTTTGTTTTGGTAGCTTGTAGTGAACTCTCGCATAGAGTTCCACCAGCCTTTCCAAATACGCTAACAGGCATGGTCTGAATTGATGTCTGGCTCTGTTCCATAGAGAACTGGAGCTTAAACACTGGAGTTTGTTGTCTGAGAGACAGCCCAGGACTGGAGGAGCAGAGACTCTTTGAGGTCTTACAAGTCATAAGGAAGGCCTGTGAAAGCTGGTTTGTCAGTACCAGGAGTTGCATAGCTATGGTGAGCCATTGAGCCAGCAATGTGCCCTTGTTGCCAAAAAGGCCAATGGAATCCTGGGCTGCATAGGGAAGAGCGTGGCCAGCAGGTCAAGGGAGGTCATTCTCCCCCTCTACTCTGCACTCGGGAGACCACAACTGGAATACTGTGTCCAGTTTTGGGCTCCCCATTTCAAGAGTGACAGGGAACTGCTGGAGCGAGTCCAGCAAAGGGCAACTAGGATGATTAAGGGATTGGAGCATCTCCCTTACGAGGAAAGGCTGAGAGAGCTGGGACTCTTTAGCCTGGAGAAGAGAAGGCTGAGGGGAGACCTTATTCATGTTTACAAGTATCTAAAGGGTGGGTTGAAGGAGGATGGAACCAGACTCTTTTCAGTGGTTCCCAGTAACAGGACAAGGGGTAACGGGCACAAGCTGGAACACAAGAAGTTCTGATCGAACACGAGAAAAAACTTCTTTATGGTGAGGGTGACAGAGCACTGGGACAGGCTGCCCAGGGAGGGTGTGGAGTCCTCTTCTCTGGAGACTGTCAAGCCCCGTCTAGATGCAGTCCTGAGTAATGTGCCCTGGGCAATCCTGCTTTAGCAGGGGAGTGGGACTGGATGAACTCTAGAGGTCCCTTCCAACTCTGAAGATTCCATGAGTCCATGGTTCCTGCCTGGACTGTGATGTTGACTGTCTCCAGACAACCACACATGCTTTGTACAGGAATGAAAATGCCTGTACTATGTATGCAGTGCACAGCACAGCCAGCATGCAGACACCACAAAACCAGCTTGTGAGCAGGCCTTAAAACTGCTCCAGGTTTGACAGCTTCTCACCTGAACAGAGCTGTGAGCAGAGTAGATACAAAACCCATGGACAGGAAGCTCCGTGCAGTTTTGTTACCCAAGGTAGATTTGTTCTTTCCAGCTTTCTCCTTCAGGATTTCAGAGAGTTTGTTGTAACATGTAAACAGGCCTAGGACATCCTCAAACTTGTTCTTACTGCAATAAATTAGTAGAAAGCATTAACGGAGAAAATCCAGTCTTCTAGTTTCCAATTGGAAATGTCATTTGCCAAATGATACTTTCTAAATGGTAAAACCATGACATGTGACATCTCCCCACCTCCCTAACGGTGTACACCTCATCCATTCCTCCTTGACCTGCTCTTCTACAAGACGTCACATCCCATCTCCCACAACATACGACATTCAAAAGGAAGACACTCCCCAAGGTTCTGTGTCTGTGCCACAAGGCACTCACAATCAGAAAACGCCACTCTGATTCTGCACTGGCACTATTATCCTATGCTTGCAATGAAGCTGTGCTCCCAAGAGCTAGGCACAGTAGAGCACAGCTAGCGCTGGAGGGTAGGATTTGATGTTTTACCTGAAATTCCCTATGTTGAAATTGTACTCAATCAGGACCTCACAAATTCCCATCACCTGAATGGCATAGATGTTATTCTTTACACCAACACCAGAAGACAGAGAAAAATCTGCTGATTTATCCTAAGAGGTAAAGGAAACAAGTGAAAAATCTCTTCAAAACCTGACGAGAACTCAGTGCCTTCTTCCACCGAGTCAAACTGAAAATCTGATTTACCAGTTCAAAGTCTTCCAGCTCGCTCTTGATCATTCGCCGTGTGACAGATTCTAGCATCTCTTCAAAGCTTTGCTCAAATCCCACACCCTCCTCCTCCTCATCGTCATCTTCAGCTCCTTGGCATAGACGCACAGTGCTCTTATACCAGGCGAGACAGTGTTGGATGCAGCAGAGCAGGTGGGCCTGAAGGAACCAGCCACACAGTCACACTCAGCCTTCTCACTGGAGGTCACTGGCAGAAGCGGACACAGGCCAGATGCAGAGAGCCATAGCTGCCTTCGAGGTTCACGTTAGTCTCAAGAACACGCGTCCTTCCCAGAATGAGAGGATCTGTAATCCTACACACAGCTACCCAGTTCTACCTTCAAAGTTGTCTGCCTGAGCTCGCCTATACGGGATGTGAACTCCCACTGCTCCTTCAACCCAGCTCCCTCAGCTGGTGAAGGAGATGGAAAGGGAATTTCCAAAAGGGCTCTCACTCTAGCTGAAGTGTCTGCTTCCTTCCTGGGTATGCTACTGCAGCGCAGCATGGAAGCTTCATTAGGGGAAAACAAAGTGGTGAATTTGAGTTTGCTCCTTCAGAAATCCAATGAATCGTTGAGGTCTCACCTCCAACAATATCAAAGGAGCAAAACCAAAGGGAAGATTTCTCCCCCTGCTACACAAACACTGAACAACTATTCTATGTGGAATTAAATTGGAGAAAAAAACCCCCAGAGTGAGCTCAATAGAGGATAACAGAACTACGCTGTTCCTGGAGCATTTTTCACACAGGTTCCCCAAACTACTTTGCTAATAGAGGTCTAATAGATAGCCTGAGGCAGGGTTGAGATGCTCAGCTCTATTGTCATTAAAAGGATCGCTCCAGGCTAGAAGAGGCTGAAGAAACACAAGGTATTCAGCTCATGTAGCAGCACAACTAAAATGCTAGGGAACAGATGAGCCTGCAGCTATGGCCAGCCAGTATAGCTCTTACCAGTGGTTCTTGCAGAAAGATTTGATCTCCTTGAGCCATAATACATCCCTCAAGTTTCAGTGGAGGCAGGAGGTCGGGCTGGGGCAAGTAATACTGCTTTATCTGACACAGAAAACAAGAAATAAAAATAACCAGTTACTTGGTAACTGAGCCTCTTAGGTTGTTTGAAAACAGAATGCGATAATCTTTGTACTCCATTCTACAGAGTGAAAACTGGCACTATAATAATGGGATTGTGCATGTACGTGAGCCACGTCATCATCTGTTCTATTAGTAATTAAAATCCCCTCTTGAGTTGCTTATGTACCTCTCAGCTAGGACGTGTCACTGCCCTAGAACAAGTTCATCTGACCACTTGCTGTTGTGTAGCCTCAACACGCAGCATCACTTGCACTTCACCCACAGCGCTACCCATCCTTTAAACAGCCAGGAAAAATAACTGCTTCTGCCGCCGTCACTCGTACTGAATGCTTGGCCCTGTTATGGAATCCAGATTCCTGGCCCCAGGGTGCGGATAGGTTACACTTAGCACTAAACCAAGTCCATGAAAGACCATGCTTGCCCCAGTTCCTGGCTGTTTGGCACACCATAGGAAGGAAATATGCTCCGAGTACTGATATAGGATCAGAACTGAATAGGAAAAGTTATATATATACAAAATGATGCTATAAAATTTTATACATTTATGCTAAATTCCAATTAAGTGCCCTCTGCTACCCATGTTCCTTTCTCAGACCCTATACTGTCATGGGAAAGCTGGAATTAGTCAGCATGAACTCTACAGATGATTAAAGGGAAGAAAATTACTTGTCTAAAAGAAAGCACAGCCTGTCCAATGGATTGAGGAAATGTGATTGTCTTGTTGCCATGAGCAACACTGTTGGGGGATGAGTTAATCCTCCCAGATCCTACATGGACTTGGGTATTCTCCCGATGGGAGGACAGCAATAACAATTACTGTGTCAGCACACATCCTTGGGGAAGTACGGGAGGGTAACTGCTGTGCACTGCTAAGGAACAGGGAGTGCACAAAGCACTTCTCTGGGCTCACACTTCTCACAGCATCTCAGATCTGAGGGCTGGAAAGAGCTCCAAGAGATCCTTCCTCTTCCACCTTGTGACAGTACATGAACCAGTCTCCAGGTGCTTACCTAGTCTGCTCTCTCAACATAACAGGGATTTGAACATCTCCTCAGAGCAGTGCTGCAACACTTAAACATGTTTCTAGCGTAAGGGAGAACTACTTTTCCAATACTTCACCTGAATTGCTTGCTATAGTGGTTGCAGTGCAAAATTCTTAAGAGTCTCTGCAGCCATGCCAGAGAGCAGTACTTTACCTGGGACAGCAGCGTTTCCATGATAGAGCTGGCCAGCTGGGAGTTCCTGCGAAGGACATCATAAAACCCCTGAAGACAGGAAGGAAGGACAAGTTGGCTTACACAACAAAGCAGGTGAACCACATGCATAACAAGTTGGTGTCATACGACAGCAACGGCGCTTTGGCACCGCAAGGAACCGTGAGGAAATAACAATGTGCTCAGTGTAAAACCCCATACCTGGCAAAGCAAAGGCACCACAGAAATAAGGTATGAATCAGAGAGAGTATGAATTTCCTCACAGGGGCCCTTCTCACAAGCTGTATCTCCCTAGCAGCAGTGGCATCAAGCCCAGAGTGACTTTCACTGCTATTTAACGCTAGCACTAGATCCAACTTCAAACTGTGAAATCTTGCTTCAAAGGCAAAACAAGCCAGTGGGGAAACTGTAGGAGGCAAAAATCCTTCAGACTGAGAAAAACCTCAGTGGATGGATGAAGCAAATGCAAGTCTTCATAGAATCATAGAATCCTAGGGTTGGAAGGGACCTTAGTAGATCATCTAGTCCAACTCCCCTATTGTCTTACAGCAATAGTGATGAACATACCCAAAACTTGCAGCTCACCAAAGGTCAGTCCAACCAAGTCAAGAAGGAAACAAAACCTCTCTGATCTGAGCAGGTTTTTTTCCTCAAGATGGTACCCCCCCAGTTACCTCAGGAGCTAAGATACGCACCCAAAAATGGCTCTTTATATTAGGCCGTTTATCACAAGAAATCTAAGGGACAGACAAGCCTTTATAGAAACTTGCAAAAGGAAGAGCAGAAAAGACAGATGCCTGATGGAGTCTCTAAGGAAGTTTCCCCACGCTCTCCAGTCAGGGTTTTCTTTGGAGCCCATCATTAACTCCCAGCAAATCTGCATCTATGCAATGCCTGTTATAACACTCCTCCTCACTGGGCATCAAACATGCTTTGCATTTCCTAGGCCACATCACATGAAGAGAGACTTTGACAGATTTTTGCTCTTAAGCAATGCATGAGATGAGGAAGATACATCCCTGTGTCTTTGGGCTTATAATGGTCCATAATCAGAAGTAGCATAAGTATTGGGAAAAAAAATTGTCCTTAGTATGTGTGTGTGCCATGAAGAACATAACTGAGATGATAGGTTTTTTTCCACAATAACATGATCATTATTTACCTGGGCCTGCAGTAGAACCAGACTACAGAAGAGCTAGTGACTGTTTAAAATGAGATTGAAGAAACCGTGTTTACCTCATATAACATGAGTCGAACATCCGCTTGCTGGCTCAAACATCGCCTCAGGCTGCCCAGGATTTCAAGGCAGAAGGCCTCATTAGCTGCAGAATTATAGCAGGCATGAACATCTGCCTGGACCTGAGAGGGAATATTAGTCACGTTATACTGGTTACAATTCTCAAATACCACAACACAGAAGCAAGACGATAAGGGGCCTGGCCCCTAAACAATCATTGAAATAGTCCTTAGTGTGCTGCTAGGTTCTTATCGCCATCATGGAGCAGTGTGAGTGCTCCCCAGAATACTGGTGCTGTAAGAGAGAATGACTGAGAAGCAACATCCCTAGGCCAGCTTCTCTTTGAACACTGCGCTTCACAAGGCTTTCCTTCCAGGACTAATCCTTACTGGATTAAATTTCCATTTTGGGGAAACACTCCACTCCTGAGTTGTTTCAAAGAGTGCATAGTAGACATGAGACTGTCTCATATGTCCACATCAAGGACTGCAGAACAGCACTTACCTGAGTGGCACCAATGGCCTGGCTGCACTGGGAAGAGGACAAGCTGCCTAGAACCTTAAAATTTCTTAACAGAAGCAAAAAGCCAGCCACTGCAGCTTTACGAGCATCGAGCTGCCTGTGAGTCAGGGGAGAAAAGAGAAGCTCAGAAGTACATACAAGATCAACTCAGCAATGAAAAAGGGTTCACAAATACAGAGCAACCGGGCCCAGTGGAACTGTATTTCCTAAGAGGGCAGCACAGTCCCAAGCAGTGAAGAGCTTGGCAGTTTGCTGGGAACTCCTTTGCTCTACACTCTCAAAACATTCCTTTCTGTCCTTGCAACGCTCACAGAGGGAGAGCCCCAGGCAGAGACCCAAGCATTAAATTCCCCCTGAAAACTGGAATGGGAGAATCTCACAGAGCTCTTCTCAGAGTTGGAAAATTCCTCACAAAAAGCTGGTGTTTTGCTTTGCTCATCAAAACCCCAGGTCTTTCTCATAAATCGTGTCCCTTGCCTTGAATAATAATCCTAGAGTATGAATTCTGTATTCATAACCTGGCAATAAAATGCAGTCTACAATCACAGCATCATGAAGACAGAAGGATGGTTTGCTCAAAGCATTACAAAGACAACAAGCCTGGTTCTCTGCCACCTTGCAAGGGATCAGAGGGACAGTGGCAGCTCAGTATTCTGATCAATGGTTCCTTCCAGACTCTCCTTAGCATCTGGAGGTACTCAGCTGTGTAGACGCATGATGGAACTGATTTTAATTTTGCCTGCCAATTTGGAATTCCCAACATCTTTCTGAATTTCTGAAAGCTATTAATCTGGGGATTGGGATTTGTATCTCAGTGGGTAGAGCTGTGCCTGTCTACGCAGTCCTAGGCTAAAGGGGCAGGAGATGTCATCACCTAGTTATGAGAAGAACATAGTAAGAATACACCTAGCCAAAGCCAACAAAAAATACTTCTGCTCCAAAACCATAAATGAGTTGTAGAAATCTTTTCAAAAAACACCCTTTGTAGCTTACCTGGAAAAGATAGCTTTTTGGAGAACAAGTATCAGGGAGTCCCTCACTGACATGCTGACTTTGAGCAGAGGCTGGAAAGGAAGATATACTTTGGAGAGAAAAGCACTAAGGTGTGCCAAGCCCTTGGGGCATATGAGCTCATCTTCCTCAGGCCCATCTGGCCCTGAATTTCCAATAGTGTCATCAGTACAGTAGGAGAACCAAAACATTTTAAACCAATATAAAGTTAAAACCAGAGAGCTGTAGCAATGAGACACCTTAGCAGGTTAGTGAGGACACAGTGCAAGGGTTTGGGAAAAGAACTCTTTTCCCCACGTTGGATAAAGCAGGTAAAAGTGTAACGTCAGGGTTGGGCAAAGAAATACTGACAGGGAGCTCGGAAGGAGAAAAATCAACCTGACAGCTACAGCTGCTCAGCTAAACACTATATACTTAGTTTTCTACACTGTGCAGCATCTGGGCATCTTCCAGATGAAAGGTCAGCACAGAGCAGTTTCAGTACCACGCCAGAGCACACCATATGCTTTTTGCTATAGGGCACATGCAGATCCGTGCTTGAAGAGCAGTTCCATGTTACACTGAACAACCTACAGCAGAGTATGAAGGCTTATTTTACGAGGAGGGTTACTAGATCATGCATATAATTGTGCCCTAAAGCTGTCACTGGAACTAAACTAGCAAGGATATTCATGGAGAAATGCAAAGCTTTACCTGTACTGCCCGGAGGAGCCCTTGCACAGTGTCAATGGGCAAAAAGGACAAATTGTCAAAGGTCTCTGTGACTTTGGAGGATGAAGTCTGAAGCACAAGAGGAGCAGACACAACAATATTGGACAGCAAGTCTGAAAAATAAAAGGACAAAAAGAGCAGCTGCTGTCAAGGGGGTCAGAAAAGTCTGAGCAAAAGATGTCTATACAGTTAACAATTACAGAATAATCAAAGCCCTTCCATTACATGTAGAGGTTGTGATAGGATGAGCATCGAAAATCTGTGCTCTGCTGCAGGCACAAAGTGTGAAACACTGACAACCCGGCTGAAGGGTCTCACCCCACCAGAGGGCACTGAGGTATAAGAGAAGAGGCTGCAGCACAGGCATCACAGCAGCCCCAGTGACACCCAAGCACCTGCCCAAGGACGAGGAGGAAGGCAAGGCTAGGAACGGCTAACAGGTTACTGACAGATACCAACTTTCTGTGCATCAGCTGTTCCATGGCAACTGCTTGCAAACATATTTTTCACCTGGGATGAATACAAGGTAACCTGATGCAGCTGAAACCTCAGTAAAAGGGGAAGGAACAACTGATTTTCTTGGCTTCAGGTCACTTCAGCAGGAACTTCCAAAGCCAACCATATCCTGGGCTGCATCAAAAGAAGCAAGGCCAGCAGATCGAGAGAGGTGATTCTGCCCCTCTACTCTGCTCTGGTGAGACCCCACCTGGAGTACTGTGTACAGCTGTGGAGCCCCCAGCACAGGAAAGACATGGAGGGGGACACAAAAATGATCAGAGGGATGGAGCCCCTCTCCTGTGAGGACAGGCTGAGAGAGTTGGGGTTGTTTGTCCCTGTAAACATTCAAGGTCAAGTTGGACAAGGCACTGAGCAACCTGATCTAGTTGAAGATGTCCCAGCTCATTGCAGGGGGGGTAGGACTAGATGACCTTTAAAGGTCCCTTCCAGCCCCAAATATTCTAGGATTCTATAACTTGTTCTGAGTGTCCACAGAGCAGGACACATTTCTCTCTCTTTCCTGTTACCTATGAAGTGGCTGACAGGAGCTGCTGCTTTTGTGAGGACTCTGTTCAGGACCTGCTCAAGAATATCACTTCTGATGGGCTCATGAACCTGAAACAAGAAAGAACAATAAATAAAAATCAACCCATACATAAATTTAAGATATTCCTGTACCTCACAGCACCGGCATCGTGCAGTGCAAAGCAAATCCAGACCTGACAGGTAAGCTGGGACTGGTTTCCAGAAGTCCCCTTTCATCTAAATTCACACAGATGGATTCAGATTTCATCCCAGGCCAATCAGAACCAGCATATCAGAGAGGCATACACACTACCCTCAAATATAGTGGGTCAAATCATCTGTGGGATGCAAGTGTACCACTTCAGTGAAGATGCTGGTTTCAGTCCCACCTCTGGTAGATTTTCTTTGTACCTCTGAATTTCTCTACCTTCTCTGCATTTTCTTGGAAACTGTAACAAGGATTACACAAGTATCATAGTAGCTGGAACAGATTACGATTAGGTCTTTATGAAGATGGCCTCTTCCAGATGGACAAGGGCAAATAGGAGACTAAATCTAGTATTGTTTGTAAAATGCTCATGATGGATACAGCAGACAAGGCTTTGACATCATTTAGCAAGAAAGAATAAGAACAGAGTTCTCTCCCCCTAAAAAAAACCCTCTCCAAACCATACAGTTACCTTAAATGTTTCCAGCAGGATACTTGCTCCAAGTCTGCAAGCCTGCTGGGCTGGCATTTTTGAAAGACCATAACTGGTATCAGCAGCTTTTCCTCCAAAGGGCTTTCTTGGTTCATATGATTCCATTAGGCTGAAGCCAAGATCCACCAGGCCCTGAGTAACATGGTCCCAGCCAAACGCACTGAGGAAAACATTCACCAGCCCAGGAAAGAAACAACTTAGTCACAGGAAAAGTTTAGATTAGAGCAGTCTAAAGTAAAATCTTCTGCAGTCATTCCAGGGTCCAAAGCAGCAGTGAGAGATGTTCAATCACTCCAGAGATGACATCCCTCACAGCCCCATGACTGTCTTTAGGCTGAGGTGCTCAGCACAACACATCTTGGAGTCCTAATTCTTCAATGAGACTTCCTTTCCAGACCAAAGGTTTCCTCGCTATAGCAACAATGTGCACTCAGGCCTGATCTTAATGTGGCAGGAGGCTACAGTCAGGATGCACAAATATCCTACCGATGGCCAAGATCTTCAAATCGGAGAGGAAGGCAGAAGAGGAATTCCTCAATCAAAGGACAAATGGTGACAGATCACAGAGCTATCCCACAGGATGTTCAAAGGACTGACCATGTGAGGGAAGAAAATAGTGAACCTATCACTCATCCCTTGATCAGAACACAAACCACAGCCAGCAGTGTGACTCATACCATCAGCTGCTTTACCAGTAAGAAACAGACAGGGTCCTGATCAGTTTAGTCCTTAATACCAGAAGATGTGGAGATTTGAGGTAGAGGGGGTAAATTTACACAGCTGCATTTTTTTGCTTTTTTAATTCACCAATAAAAAACGGGGATAAAAATTTTGGATTTTGACACCGTTCCCTGCTGGCACCTGGTCAGCAGTATTTAGCACCCCAGAGCATTCTAGCGAAGCTGAAACTCTCCCCCTCCCAAAGCCCATTGAGTGTTCTGCAGCATGTGGCAAGAACTCACCTATTTTTCACCACTTCCAGAATGACTGCGGTTACATCATATTGTTGAGGAAACAAATCCTGCAGAAACTTGGAGGCCTGAAGGAACTGCAGGTCCTTGCAGCTTCTTGTGATTGATGTTTTCAAGAAATCAAATATCTGGAACATAAAATCATTGAGTGTGAGGAAATGATCTTTGAAACGGGACCTGTATAGTCTTGGGTATGTTCCAGTGAGAGCACCAGCCAGAGCACAAGTTCCAGTACAGCCTGCCAACAATCTTAACTCACTTCTTTCTCAGGACAAACACACTAACCTCGTTAAGTGCCTCAGGGAGGGTAACTTGCTGCCAGATGCTCTTCAGGTGGCAATCACAGAGCCAAAACATTAGAAAAAGAAGACATTGCTTTTCTTCTCATGCTACAGTATCAACCCACAGGAATCACAGCTCTGGAAAATTCTGATATTGCTCTGGGGTCTTTTATAGTGTTCAGTAAACTGCAGTGTACCAATGATCTAACTGCCTCCCCACGAGCACTCTGAAACCATTTTAAGCTTAATTCTGATGGGACTATGACCTAACCTCGCTTCCTTTCCTTTACCAGGAGTGCAGTGTACATCCCCATGGAAGTTCTCTGCAAGCTTATCATCCACGTACCTGCTCCTGCAGTCTGTGTTTTACTGCAACCGACAGCAAAAGAGCCACACTGAAGGGACACAGGGCTCTAGCTGGATCCTTCTGTTGCTCAGTCTAGACAATGGCAAGAAACAGTCAGAAAGCTTGTTATCTTCGACTGCAGCATCCCACAAGTTCAGGCAAGCCACCAGACACATGTCTCTTCAAACATACCATCGCGCCTCTTAAAGTGAACATGATTGTGATCATAAAGATTATTAAATCCCTTCTACAGGTCACAGATTAAGTTTTAAAACTTAAGTTTAAAAACTCTGCTGTGACATCTTCAAGAACAGTGCCTGCTCTATCTTTGTCATACCTTTAGATGTCTGATTAGTTCCTCGCCTAGGTCCTGATCCAGGTTGATAACAGAAACAATATGGAGAATAACGGTGCCTTCCACATGGCGGAGTTGGTCTAGGGGCGTTGTGGCTACCTCAAGGTCCACTGATCTGTAAGTTTTATCAGAAAAAAAGAAAACCATACAAAGCCATAAATCATTTCTCATGTATCAAGGAGGACGTACTTGTACAAGGTTTTACAATTCAAATTCAAGGCAGGACCAGGGTGATCGCAAATACCCAGGTAATAAAGAAAGGGGGTGACAGAGAAAGAACTTACTGTGGAACCCTCTGTTCTTCCTTTTGTCTCTTATCCAACTGATTGAAAAAACTGATGATTCCTTCTAAAACAGTCTTCTTACTGCCCTGCAAGGCAGGACATTACATTAAGCCACTGCAGGGCCTGCAGTATCCCCGAGAACTACACTCTATTACAAATCATAGAATCACAGAATGGTTTGGGTTGGAAGGGACCTTAAAGATCATCCAGTTCCAACCCCCCTGCCCTGGGCAGGGACACCTCCCACTAGTATGTCACAGCATCCTTCATTTCCCTTCATAAATCACTGCAGTGGGGGAAGGCTGTGTGCAGCTTGTTTCCAGATGAAGATTTAGTTTGCATATTTCTTTTGACTGCACTTATCAAAGAGTTGGCAGAAGCTGAACCTTTCAGATGTTCCGGTTGTGGGATTTTTTTTTTTTAATTAGAAAGGATCCTTTATGTTATAATCAATTGGGAAGGCTTTCAAACTCCTAACCTTAAATCTAACAGTACATTTTGGCCAGTGAACCCAAATGACCTCCTATAACACACATATTAATTCGCCTTTGACTGGATCATTTTGGCATTGACTCGGTCACAAATGAAGCAAGCAAAGGAGCCAGATCACCCTGACAAAGGGCAGAGATGTCACTGGCAGCCTCTGCTTGCAGGAAGAGCACAAGAGATGAGACATTTCCAGGACAAGTCAGACTACAACCCAGACTACCACCCAAGACAACAGTCATTACTGTATGAGCTATTATTATAGTGTGCAGACCACAGAGAATCAGCAAAACTATACTTAAGAAGACTTTAAAACCCAATCCTCTCTGCTGTCTGCTAGGTCTCTGCTCATCTCTTATTTCCCACAGGTTTTTTTCTTTCCCCACAAGGAAGATCAAGATTGTATCTTTCTCTGAGCAGCCGGCTTCTTCAGCCTACAGGAAGTCAGAGAGAAAAAAACCTACTGATGTCCTGCTGTGTCCTGCTTCCCACAGCAGTTTGGGAACAATCAGAATCCTCGCCAAAATTCAGCCTATAGCTCATCCTGTGCATCTTTTTTTTCTCATGGTATATACATAGAGGGAGGCCAGCTCCCGTGAGCTTTTACCTTCGCAGAAAGCAGCAGCAGCTGATAGACCAGAGGGGGAATTTCCTGCAGATCTAATTTGGAGAACATCCTAAGGACCTTTTCCACCACAAACTGCAGCTCCTCTCCCGATAGTGGAATATCCCTGTTGAATCAAAGATGCAGCCTAATAATTTTCACTAATTTCCTTCAGAATCCCACAGTAGATTCCACTCA
>VXBO01011658.1:922540-978120 GCA_013400135.1 Rhinoptilus africanus | reverse complement strand
TTACAAATCATAGAATCACAGAATGGTTTGGGTTGGAAGGGACCTTAAAGATCATCTAGTTCCAACCCCCCTGCCCTGGGCAGGGACACCTCCCACTAGTATGTCACAGCATCCTTCATTTCCCTTCATAAATCACTGCAGTGGGGGAAGGCTGTGTGCAGCTTGTTTCCAGATGAAGATTTAGTTTGCATATTTCTTTTGACTGCACTTATCAAAGAGTTGGCAGAAGCTGAACCTTTCAGATGTTCCGGTTGTGGGATTTTTTTTTTTTAATTAGAAAGGATCCTTTATGTTATAATCAATTGGGAAGGCTTTCAAACTCCTAACCTTAAATCTAACAGTACATTTTGGCCAGTGAACCCAAATGACCTCCTATAACACACATATTAATTCGCCTTTGACTGGATCATTTTGGCATTGACTCGGTCACAAATGAAGCAAGCAAAGGAGCCAGATCACCCTGACAAAGGGCAGAGATGTCACTGGCAGCCTCTGCTTGCAGGAAGAGCACAAGAGATGAGACATTTCCAGGACAAGTCAGACTACAACCCAGACTACCACCCAAGACAACAGTCATTACTGTATGAGCTATTATTATAGTGTGCAGACCACAGAGAATCAGCAAAACTATACTTAAGAAGACTTTAAAACCCAATCCTCTCTGCTGTCTGCTAGGTCTCTGCTCATCTCTTATTTCCCACAGGTTTTTTTCTTTCCCCACAAGGAAGATCAAGATTGTATCTTTCTCTGAGCAGCCGGCTTCTTCAGCCTACAGGAAGTCAGAGAGAAAAAAACCTACTGATGTCCTGCTGTGTCCTGCTTCCCACAGCAGTTTGGGAACAATCAGAATCCTCGCCAAAATTCAGCCTATAGCTCATCCTGTGCATCTTTTTTTTCTCATGGTATATACATAGAGGGAGGCCAGCTCCCGTGAGCTTTTACCTTCGCAGAAAGCAGCAGCAGCTGATAGACCAGAGGGGGAATTTCCTGCAGATCTAATTTGGAGAACATCCTAAGGACCTTTTCCACCACAAACTGCAGCTCCTCTCCCGATAGTGGAATATCCCTGTTGAATCAAAGATGCAGCCTAATAATTTTCACTAATTTCCTTCAGAATCCCACAGTAGATTCCACTCATAAGTAGCCAAAGGGTCCAAGGTACAGACAGGCAGTGAATGCTCCCAAAGTCCCCACCAGAAGCCGTTGCCACAGATCTCTCAATACCTTTCCACTGTCCCAATATACTCTTCAGCCTTCGGTGTTTAGATTTCCTCCACATTATGTTTGTTCATTAATGTATCATTAATTTGCCAAGGCCCACTCACACACAGAATAAAAACCATGTTGCCATGCCCAGTCTTTGGGACACACCAGATCCAAATGGATCCAATGTGGATGTTCATCGACTCAACCATCCATGGGGCTGTGCCTGGTATGGTCAGACCTCCTATTCGTACTTGCCCCAAACTACATGTGAAATAGGAAACGGACATGACCACAGCACAAGGAAGTGTTGATGTTGAAGGGAAAAAGAATTACCTGAACATGTTGGCAAGATGTATCACACTCCGAGGATCCCACCTGGTAAAACAAAAATATGTCAGAAAATTGAGAGCACACAGAATTATCTCTTATTGCTTCCCTCCTTGTACACAATTACTCATCATCACCAATTCCCTGTTAATGTTCTGTTATTAAGATTAGAAGACAGATTTCCACCAGAATTCAGCACCGCCACCCTGACCCCTCAAACTTATAATGCTTCTGAACTGCCCCAGCCCCCACAATAACAAATACCAAGAAAGGAATAAAAACAAGAACTTCCTGACACCAGTTCATATAACAGTATGACAAGATTTGGGAACAGGGTGTTCCATCGCCTTCTCAGCCAGAGAAGACACTGTCACAGAGGGCACAGATTCAAAGATGGTAGAACAGGACACAGATGGTGACATCCAGCTCATCGTGATGTCTTTTTCAAAGCACAATATGAAGCACATTGTTTTGCCATGTGATTAAGAGCTGGTGGGGATGTACCTACTTGCTGGAACAGAGGGTATTTATCAGCTGTTTCTTAAACTCCTCCCCATTCAGTTCACCTGAAAAAGCAAGAGTATTTTAGGAGCTGATTCCCGAGGAGGGGAGGACAGGTTGGGGGGAAGGAACTGAGAGCGGATACCTTTCCCATAAGCCAGGCTCTCCTTCGAACTGGCCAATGCAGTAAGAACAGTGGAAAACAACTCCAAGGATTTCCCATTAGACAAGCTGCCACCTTTAATAACATCAACAAACAGGGTGGCAAGCTCAGCCAATGCATGGCCTGGCAGCTGGCGAGCCTGGGAGGAGATACAACATGAAAGAGCCTGAGGCAGTGCAGAGAATTCCACAAGTATGTCCAAACCGTCACCAAAACCCAGCAAAGGACATTTCTTACAGTGAAATGTTCTCCTAGAAGGGGAATTCAGCCCCAGGATCTCTATTTTGTACTGTCCTTTACAGAACAGAGCAGTAAATCAAGCTGGTGTAATTACAGGTTTGGAGTCTAAGTCCAAGTATACAAAGATAGTCACATTTGCACATACAGCAAATTCCAACATCAGCTCTGTCCAGGGCAGATCTATGGAAAGGACACAATTCATTTTCCTCAGCAGCCTAGTAAAGTATCTCAATCAACATGAAACGATACCCAGCAGACTCCACGAAAGCCAGCCCAAAGGAACGCCTACCTCCAGCATCAGCAGTCCTATGATTTCAGACGCCTTGCCCAAATGCAGGTCCCCTGACTCCACTAGTGGGATGCAGTGCTTGTAAACCTGAAGCCTCCTGAGAACACCACTTTGCTGGGAACAGGGGGAGCCTTATGACAAGGAAATAAAGAAAACAAAGAATGGAAAAGAAGTTACACAAGTAACATGTTGGTAAACAACATGAAATTAGCAGCGTGTTGTGGTTTGGCTAAACTGTCAGCTGGCTGAAGCTCCCTAACTTACCTATCTGACAAAATGGATTAAAAAACCCAGAGCCCAGGAAATGAGAATCTCTGGAACAAAACAGCTGAAGCACTCAGCCCTGTTACCATGCCCTGTGCTTCACTCAACCTGCTGCCGGAGATCAGGAAGTGTCAAAACGTTGAGAAGAATCAGCTTGGCAATTAAGTCAAACTGGCCAGCTCAATTCTACTCCGAGGTACCTAAGGGCTCCCAAAAGCAAAGACCACTGACAGCAGGTTCATTAAAAACACATTAGTCCAGTTTCCTATTTCCCCATACCTATTTGCAGGTGTCATGTTTCCTTGTGACAACCCTGTCTGGCTGGTTTTTACCAAAAGTGACGGTTCCTTGTGCTGCTGACCACCTACTTCCCACAGCCGGCCTGTAACCCATCGGCAACCAGCANACAGCCCCCGCCCCCCGCGCTCCTTCCCGTGCGCGCCATCGGCTGCTTCCGCCTCCGCCGCCCGCCCGCAAGGCCGCGGGTTCGAGTCCCGCGGGGCGCAGGCAGCGTGGGGTGTGCACGCGTGGGGTGCAGGGTAGCATGGGGTGCACACATAATGGGGTGCAGGGCAGCGTGGGGAGCAGGGAGAACGAGGTGCAGACACATGGGGCGCAGGGCAGCGTGGGGTGCACCCCCCTGCCCTGGGGAGCATGGGGTGCACACACATGGGATGCACTCACGTGGGGCGCGCACACGTGGGGCGCAGGGCACTGGGGAGTACGGGCAGCGCGGAGTCCAGGCACGTGGGGTGGGCAGCCAAGGGGGGGACTAGGGCACAAAGTGGCCCATTCAGGGCCACCCCGCAGCAGCAGCACCAGCCCCTGCGAGTGCCGCCCACGTGGGGTGCGGATACCTTCGAGTAAACCCCTTAATTCCCGGGGGCACGAGGGGTGGCCTTGGGCACACGAGGAGGTTTAGCCTGCCTTTAAGCAGCGGGATTTAGCCGGGGGATGCGGTGCCAGCGCAGCTTGCCACTTTCGCAAGCCCCGTGCTCACGGGGAGCGGGGGCCAGCGCTGCTGAGCGAGGGGGAGCGGGTTCACACGGGGCCAGGGTCCATGAGGAGGGGGATAACTGGACCTGGCCGAGAGATCCTCTTAAGGGCTCCAGCCACAACGCCTTGGGCTGGGTCCCCTTTGAGGTGGGTCCCTCCTGGGGCTGCCACCTTCCCCGAGACACCTTTTCCCGGGACAACGCACCCACTTGGTAGTGCCAGGGGTTGTGCATAAGTCTCCAAAAACATTTCGCCTGGGATGAGCAGGATGGCCAGCATGCCCAGGTCGCCAGGGGGGAGCAGGTCCCCTCTGCCAGTGGGTCTGTGTGGGAGCCCGCACAGTGATGATGTCCCCTTGTCACACACCGTCTTGCTGGCGGGGCTGCAGACAAAGATCCAAGGAGCTCTAGGAGGGAGCTGAGCCTTGTGCCAGGGCTGGCGTGGGAAAGGGACAGGGATATCGGGAGGTCTCCAGTGGAGAGCAGTGCCCGGTGTCCCTGGCCACAGCGGCACCGCTCAGGGCCTTGGCACAAATCCGGGTTTTCCCTCCCCGCTCCCCCCTGCCCTTCATCTGGAGTCTCGTGCCTTCCTCCTCCTCCCTCCCTCGCAGTGGGATATCAGCTCCGTTTGCAGGGCAGCCCTGTGGAAACGAAATCCGTAAATCCTGGTGGTATTACGAAACATGCCTTGTGTAAGCCCCTTCAGTCCTGCTCTGGTGCTTAGCCTGGCCCCACCATCTCCCCAAAATCCCCATCGTGGTAAGAACCCGGCCGAGCTCCTCTCCTGGGCTTGGGAAGGAGCTGCGCACAGCCCTGTCCTCACCCAGCTCCTGCAGCCCTGGTCCCAAAAAGAGTTAATGCTGCAAGGGCTCCCCTGCCCACGTGGCTTCAGCATGCTGGGATGTGGATGTCCCAAAAAACCTCATTTTGCCATCCCGGTGCACACACATATGGGCTCAGCACCAACCCTGCCGCATCCTGGGGCTTCCCTCCCTTGCGGGTCCACAGCATCACCCTGGGAGTGGACTGGCTTCCAGTTCCCAAAGCTCCAAGCAGGCAACCATCACTCGGGGGCACTGTAAAACAAACTATCTGCCCATATTTTTTTTTTATTTTAGAGGCTGAAAGGGGCCCCGAATGGATACTGGTTTGGGTGGCCTCATTGGGGAGGAGTGGGAGAGCCCCCGGTGGGACCAGCCCCAGGAGCACCCTCTGCCGTGGACTGGTCCCCACAGCCGGACCCTGCCCATGTGGCCAAATTCACAGCGGGACCTTGCCAGGCTTTTCGGGGCAGAAGCTGGGGAAGAGACCTGTCCCGGGGGAGCAGGCGGGGATGGCAGAGTGCCCACCGCCTGCCTCTGCCCCTGCTCCGTGTTAATGAGCGAGTTACACAACGAGGAGCTTTTATACTTTGTTAATCGGGTCCGGCATCCCAGCCCGCCCCTCCACGCACACTCCGCCTGGCCGGGGGAGCCCCGGCTCCCTCCTTCCCTCTCCTCAGCTGCCTTTTGTAATGTTTTAATGGGGTTTCTTGCCTGGGTTGTGCTGACTTAATTACAAAGCTGCAATGAGTTGATGCCTTGTGACGGTCTAATCCCAACCCGGTGACTCTACAAAGCTTTCGTCCGGCTTTCTTGCTGCTCCACTCCGGCCTCGCCATCCGTGCGTCCCCTGCTCTCGGCCCTGCGCACTTGACCCTCTGCGGACGGTTCAGCTTTTGCTCTCCCTGGTGAGTATCCAGGACTTTTTCCACTCAAAATAAACAGCACTGGAGACCGTCATCCAGCTCTTCCTTAACTTGGCACCTCCAAGGCTGGCGTTGCTTTTAGTACCTGGAAAAAAGGGATGCCTGTCACTTCCCGGGAGCTGGCGGGGAAGAAGATGCCTTTGGGAAGCAGCGGAGCTGGAGCCAAGCATCCCTTGCACAGCCTGGGCTCAGAGCTGGTGCTACGGCCAGGCAGGGGCAGGGTCGGGCACCGGAGGGAAGATGAAGGCAGGCTTCCTCCTCCTCACGCAGGGGAAGAAGGTGTTTCACCCAGATGGCTTCAGAAAGATGCTGAGTCTCACAGACCAGTCACGCAGCTGGTGATGGGCTCTGGGCTGGAGGAGTGGGGCTCGAGGGTTTGGGAAACACCTTGGGGATAGCGGGGCAGTGGAAATAAAAGGCAGTAAAAGCATGAGCTGCTGCCCACCTGCCCGGAGCTGGGGTCTCACCTCTGCCCGTAGGAAGGTGGTCTCAGATGAAATGGCACAGGGTGACCTTGTGGGGTTGAGGCTCCCCATGAGATGCCCCCAGCGGAAAGACCTGGAAAAAAAGGATGGTGGTGTCAGACGATCAATACCCACATTTTTAAGCTGCTTTCGCAAACACCACTGGTGTTTCTGAGAGCTTCTCAGCCTCTGGCAGGCAGGCAGAGATGCAGGGAGAATGCGATGGAGCAGAGGAGGGTTGGGGTGCCCCTTCTGGAGCAAGAGGGGCATGGGATGGGGCAGGGGGAGGGGTTGTGAAGGCCATTGGGATCCCCACCGCCGCTGATTCCTCTTTCCCTCTCCCAGGGTATTGTAGCCAACGGAGGACAGAGGACAACATGTCTGCGGTTGTGAGTACTGCCCCCGCGCTGTCCCACCCCCCGGGCTCTGAGCATCCCCTCCTGCAGCGTCGGGATGGGGCACACCCCATGCACCCCTCGCCCCCCCCAGCTGCTCTCAGCCTGTGATGGGGAGCAGTGGTGTCTCTCAGCCCTTCCCCACCCCATTGCACCCCCTTGGGTGCCTGCATGGAAGCTCTGCCCTTCCCCACGGCCCCCCCTTCCCCAGCCGGGGGGACCTGTGGTGGGGCAGGGAGTTGGGGGGCTGGCTGGGGAGACACCACGTCCTCTCCTCGCCCCCAGACGGGCACCTTCCGCATCGTCTCGGAGGAGGAGCAGGCCCTGCGCACCAAGCTGGAGCGCCTCACCACCAAGGACCACGGCCCCGTCTTCGGGAGGTGTGAGAAGATCCCCCCGCACACCCTGCAGAAGGTGAGGGATCCCCTGGCCGTGGGGAGCTGGGGGGCAGGCGCAGATGGGGGCTCCTGCTCCTCCTCGGGGGCTGGAGGACACCCTCACCGGGCTCTTGCTTCAGGGGGTGGGATGTACTTACCCCAAAGGGTCTCCAAGCAGGGCACATGCGTGACCCTCCAGCACCCCTCCAGCTTTTGGGTGCCTAAATGACCCCTGGAGTGTTTTGGGGTGCGCGGGGGTGGAGGGGGGGGGTATCATCACCGAGCCAGGCCCCCTCCCTGCTCCCCACCAGGCGAAGGATGAGCTGAACGAGACGGAGGAGCAGAGGGAGGTGGCAGTGAAGGCGCTGCGGGAGCTGGTGCAGGAGCGGGCGGGCGGCGAGGAGGTGTGCAAGGCGGTGGCCGAGAAGGTGCAGGGGAAGGACGACGCTTTCTTCCTCCGCTTCATCCGCGCCCGCAAGTTCGACGTCCACAGGGCCTACGAGCTGCTGAAAGGTGGGGAGGGGTCCCGGGCTGTGATGCTGGGCGAGGACAGGGGTACACAGCTCCCAGTCCTGTGCTGGTTCCTCCCAGCCCCCTACTCTGGGCTGTGCTCCCCCCAGAGCAGGGGAACGAGGAGAGAGGATAAACGGAAAAAGGCAGGGCTGGGGGCTTGGGACGGAGGGCAAAGAGTTTGGATGGGGAAGGAAATAAATGAGGGTGGTGTCAGGCATCCTGCAACGCCAGTGCAGTCCCATTCCTTGCTGATTCACTGGACAAAATGGAAAAAAAAGAATGCGCTTGGCGGTGGCAGACTGTTTCATTTGTGCAGCAAACCCAGCTGGTTTGGGCTGCACCCCCTCCGCGTATCCCCATGGATACGTGGTGTGTATCCATGCCCTATACACACCCCTGTGTACCCCCGTAAGGAGCTAGTCCTGCACCCACCCTGATGCTTCTGTGCATGGTGCCTGGTGGGCTCAGCACCCCTGGGACCCCTCGAGGGCTAGCGGCAGGCTGGGGGGGCTTGTGGCACCCCTTTCCCACTTGAGGGTGACCCGTAGGGATGGAGGGGGAGTGGGAGGGCAGCCAGGGGGTGGCTGCCGGCAGCGACCTGCCTGGCTCCGGCTCCGCTCTTCTTTGTGTCAGCTTGGGGGATAATGAGTTGTAATTATCAGCGCTGGCTCCCAGACAGCTGTTTTGTTCGCCCGCATTTTCCCAGGACGAGATTCCTTATTTCGTGCCCGCAGGGTGCCAAGGGAGGGGAGCAGGGGGATGTCACCCAAATGGGGAGGAAGGGGAAAAGGGAAACAAGGGGGAAAATGACTTTATCTGCTCACTGAGATGTTGGAGAGGAGGCAGGCATGGGAAGCTCCTGGCACAGGGAGCATAACAGTGGGTGTGCTGGGGCCAGGGCTGAGCTCCCCTCCCCACCTTTGCTGGAGAAGACCTGACCCATGTGGACTCTGGGCACAGCTGGGCTGCAGCTCCTGGGCTCGGGACTGATGTCTTACCCTCACCAGCCCGCCCCAGCGCCCCCCTGGCTTCCCAAACCATTGTCCTTCCCGATTTCTGCCTCTCTCCAGGCTACGTGAACTTCCGCCAGCAGTACCCCGAGCTCTTCGAAAACCTGACCCCCGAGGCCGTGCGCAGCACCATTGAAGCCGGCTACCCCGGCATCCTGACCAGCAGAGACAAGTACGGCCGGGTGGTGATGCTCTTCAACATCGAGAACTGGGATTACGAGGAGATCACCTTCGATGAGGTCAGTCCAGCCCAGCCGTCACTCCTGGAGCAGAGTGGTCCCATTCCCAGGCTTGTCCTGCTCGGCATGCCTGAGACCAGCATCCCTTACACACACATCTACGTATGTCCGGACACAGCCTCCAGCCACCCAGGTTGAAGCACATCTGTATCCCTTTGAATTTATCCTTCCAGGGAGCCTGGGAGACCATGGTCCATCCCAAAGGGTTCCCCTTCCTTCCCCCTGATGTGGTGCAGACCAGATTCAGGGTGTGCCTCCCCCAGCCCAGCTAACACGGGGTGAAGAAAGGCACCACGCCATTAAATCAAGGTGCTTTAGAAACAAGAGATCCGCAGGGAAGAGGAGGAAACTGAGGCACAGGGCACAGAAAGGGCTTCTTGGCAAAGAGGTCTCCAGGCGTGTAACTCTCAACTTCTTCCAGCTCTGCTTTCCGCTCAGCTCTGAATTTGGTGGCAAGATATCATTGATCCAGATCTGAGGCGCACCTGCCTTGAAAGGGGAACCTGGTTGTTGTTGAGCATTCCCTGAAATGCCCTCCCTGCTCTTAAATCCTGGGGCTGTCTGTGACAAGCAGGCTGGAGTCAAGCAGACCCTGGCTAACCCTCCATGGGACCCTGCCTGGGAACCTCCTGGGGTCTATAGGAGGTGAGACCTCATACCAGACCTGTTGTCTCTCCTCTCCATCAGATCCTTCGTGCCTATTGCGTTATCTTGGAGAAGCTGCTGGAAAACGAAGAGACCCAGATCAATGGGTTCTGCATCATTGAGAACTTCAAGGGCTTCACCATGCAGCAGGCATCAGGGATCAAACCCTCTGAGCTCAAGAAGATGGTGGACATGCTGCAGGTGAGGTGGCAAAGTCTGCGGACAGCAGAGGCAGAGTGGATCCAGTGGGATCAGAGAGCTCAGGGAAGGGTGAAGGCAGGGCTAGCAGGGTTTGGGATTGCCACCACAGTGGCAGCATGAGAAAGCATCATGGAGAGGCTCTTCCCCATCACACGCTCCTTCCTTTGCTGGATGATTGGTTAAATCCAGCAAGAGGGACACTATTTTTCCAGCCCCAGCTCCCTGCCCTCTCAAATGGCCAACCAGAAGAAGTATCCACCACTCCCTACAGCATCCTGCAGCATGGCCTGAAGGCCTTTCCTCCCCATCCTCTCAGCCCAGCCCACTCACGGGGATTCCAGGATTTCTGCCCTTGGACCAGAGGCCAAAGACACTTGGCTGTCTCCAGGGAAGGAGGACAGCAGATATGTAGTCCTTCTCATGGAGAGAGAGCAATGGGAGCATCTGGGAGGCTCTTCAGCTTCCCTAGTGGTCCCTGGGGCTGGGACAGCTGATCCTGTATGTCAGAGCAAAAAAGGGACCATCACAGAGGGAAGGGGAGATCGGTGAGGGGAGCTGCGGCAGTGCTGGGGTGTCCATCGCTGCCTGCCCAGCTCTGTGTGTAACCACCTGCATCTGGGTTTGGGATCCTAGGACTCCTTCCCAGCGCGATTCAAGGCCGTCCACTTCATCCACCAGCCTTGGTACTTCACCACCACCTACAACGTGGTCAAACCGTTCCTGAAGAGCAAACTGCTGGAGAGGGTGAGTGTGGGAAAGGGATCCGGAGGCAGAGGCACCCCCCTGGGTGAAACAGAGGAGGTGAGAAGAGTTGGCCAGGTCCTCTGCTGAGGGTCGCTCCTGTCTCCTGCCAGGTCTTTGTGCACGGGGAGGAACTGGAGTCCTTCTACCAGGAGATCGACGCTGACATCTTGCCAGCAGACTTTGGTGGCAACCTGCCCAAGTACGACGGCAAAGCGACTGCAGAGAAGCTCTTTGGGCCCCGCATCGAGGCTGAAGACACAGCTCTCTAAACCGGGGTCCGCGCCCCCTCCCCTGTAAAATAGGATCAGAGGTGGCCCTCTAACCCCAACCACCTCCTTACTGTAGCATTGGTTGAATGACTGCTCGTGATGAGGCCCTCTGGGCGCGTTGCTCCACGCCTCTCCCTCCCCTCCCCAAACCTGGCAGCAGGCTGCCTGGCAGCCCTCTCCCTCCCGGGCAGAGCATCCTTCCCTCCGGAGCCAGCAGAGGAAGCAGGTCACCAGCCCTCTCCTGCAGCCCTGGAGCTGCGGTGGGAGGACAAGGAGAGCATCTGCCCTGGGAAGGGAGGGCTACAGTGAGGGAGAAATAAAGTGTTCAACAGTAGAGCTCCGGGGTCCCTTGTGGCGTGTGGCAAGGAACAGGGCTGCAGCTTTTTGGGCACAGGCGCTGGCTGGTTCTAAGGAGGCCAGGAACGTCAGCACTGTCCCCCCCATCATTGACCGCCCTTTGGTACAGGGGCCAAAGAACCCGTCACCTCCATTCTCCCTGCATCCCAGAACGAGACCCCCCTGTCTGGGCAAAGAGCCCCAATTCTCAGTCATCTGCTCTAACCAGGAAAGAGAAAACAGCCCAACAGAGGCAAACAAGAACTCAACGAGGGGCCCAGGCGGAGCTGGTTCTGCCTAATTCCAGCTCAGCCAGGCAGGCAGGGAAGAGGAAGAGAGGCTGCAGCAGCAACTAGGACTAGGAGATGGATTTTAAGCACAGGACGGTGAAAGACAAGCAGAACATACCCTCCTAAATCCTTCAAAAGCCTCAGCACAGCTGTTTCTCCTAGCACTGCATCGTGAGAGGGAGCTCGGTCAGGGAAGCCCCACCAAAAGCCATTATGGCAAACAGAGCTGTGCCTGATGCTAAAGCCAATCAGTCCTTGCTCACATGGAGTTGGCAGGACTGGGCTGGGGAGGAGGGAGGCAGAAGCAGCTGTGTCCCAGGCAAGGCAGTCTGTTCTGGTTCACAAGCCAGGCATCTTCTCCCAGGAGTGAATCGGATACCCGTTTCCAGACCATCTTCTCCTCCCTTGGCCAGCAGTAGGGCTTGGAGAGGAGCAAGCTGCTGGTCTCTGCCCAGGTTACCACCTTCTCTATCAACCCGGTCCCACAGTGTGCCGTGTCCCCCCTCCTCTCAGCTCTGCAGCTACACACGGGCGCCTTTCATCAGCCAGAAGACCAGACCCTCACCCAAAGCCGGCCGAGGTGGAGGGTGCTGACAAGAGCCGCATTCATCAGGGCACTGGCTCAGGCTCAAACCAAACAGGACGCTGGCTCCAAAGCTGCAGGGAGGACGGGGACTGTCTGGGCAGAAGCGACTGGGGTTAAATCTGTTTTCTCCAGGCTCAGCAGCACCGCTGGTCCACGCATGGCAAGTCCCAGCCTGAGGCTGTGCCAGGCCTGTGTGAGAGCCCAGAGGTAGAGCGAAAGGCACCCACCTTTCTGCTGCATTTGGCTCCTTACTGTGCAGTGCCCTCCACGGGGCCAGGGAGCATTTGGAGCCATCCCAAGGAAACCACGTGTGACAACCCTACAACCATCCGGCCGGTGCAAGCACAACAGCACAGCTTGCTTGGGAGACAGATCAATTGCAGCTCACTTGTAAAACCAAAAAAAGACAAAAAAACCCCACCCCCCACGCACAGATGGGAGTACCACAGTGCTGCCTCCGGGATCTGGACCGGGACAGTCACAGCTCTTGGAAGGTCCCTGTGACTGCTCACCAGTGCTGGGACAAATTGTCAGCCAGCAGCCTGCTTTGACAGGGAGACGGAGAAAGCCCAGCAAACGGAGCAGGGAGCATGATCCACACCACCCTCAGCTTGCCCCCAGAGTGGCTCAGACCAAGCCAGGAAGGAGTTTTGTAGTAGATCTAACAACTAAATCACAATGGCCAATAAACTAGAGATGGAGCCTGAAACACTGTCTCCCACGGAGCAATTCTCATTACAGGGGAAGAGCAGCGATGGTCCTGGCCCAGCCCAGCCACCCTGACAGCTCACCGGTCCCAGTTACCCTCCGCATCTGTCTCACTTGGTCTGTAGGTAAAAAACCCACACACAAGGGTGAGCTCTTCGTGTCAGCTGAGTAGTACTTTTGGCAGGACTTTTGAGCCTTAGGCTCAAAGATGTCAGGGTCCTGGCCGGTGATGCTGTTGTGCGTTTCTTGTGCCAGCAGCTGAAAGATTAGGAAATACACTCACTCCTAAGTAAAGAAAAATAACAGAAGATGATTTCTGCAGAAATGCATGAGCCAAAAACCTGTCATCCCAGAGGAGTGTCCTTCTGTGTGCTGCGGGACAGGCCACAGCTAAGCCCTGCATCCTGCTTTATCTCTTGGTCCTGGCACAGCTGTAGGTCTGGCTCTGGAGGACTCCTCGGGCCAGCGACCTAGTGATCCTAGGAGAACCTGGGGGCTGACACAGGACTGTCACAACATGCTCTCACCCCCTGGAAAAGATAGCCCTTCTTCAGTGGTTTCAGGGCAGGCATTCAGCTTTTTAAGCTGATGCCATCTCTGTTCTTCACCAGAACAACATCAAGGACCTCTCTTGGCCAGAAATCAAAAAGAAACTAGGAAAGGCTTGAGCACCACTAGTGCTTGTGTCACACGCTGCAAAGACGACAGAGGGAGAAGATAAAGTCACCCCCTCCCCAGCCCCAGCTACCTCCCCAAGTTGGGCCTCAGGGAAGGCTGAGCTGCCAGTTTCTGTCAACTGCCAGGAAAGCCACATGCTCCCACTAGACACCCTGTGCTTAGCCACCAAGCCCAGCCCCAGCAGGCTCCAGAGCCAGGGCAATCATTAGATGCTCATCTATGTGCCAGGAATTGTTAAGGCTGACTTCTCCCTAGAGACTTTCTGTAGCAGCTCGGTCCTTGTTCTGCTCTCTGGAACACAACAGAGGCAGGGGAAGGCTCCAGCTGGAGATGACAGTGGTGGCAGGGGCTGGCACACCATCCATGTGTTGTCACATGCAGCCCCTCTGCAGTCTTCCCATTTATCAAGACGTAGAGGCAACACCAGAGTTCATAAAGAAGGAGTTCTGACAGAAGCTGCCCTGCCTGGAAGCGAGGGAGCAGCAAGCCAGCTCCTGCCTTGGTGTATTCCACAGGGATATAAGGACAGCCCTTCCCCAGGACAGTCTTGTTTCAGAGAGCCCTAGTGAACAGAAACCAACATCTGATACTAATGCACATGTAAGGGCTGGGATAAAGGATTCATCCTCTTCCTCCTTTAGGTAACCCAGTTCTCATAACTGAGAGAACACGTTGCATTTTAATCAATATTACCTTGTTGGCCCAATATATTCCCCATCCGATGATCCCCTCCCCACTGCAGAGGAAGGGAGTAAGGAGCATGGTTGCTTTGCCTGTCATGAGCAACAGCTGGACTTCACCACCCGGTAACATCACACACAGTCACTACAGGTAGCACTGACTTCAATAAGTCCTTTATTTTTAAATAAAGAAATCCCACTGAATCAAAGATAACAAAATTACATTTTGTTTTGCAATGACCTCCATTTTACACCACACAGAAGAACAAAAATTAAAGAAAAAATCAAAGACACTGTTTTATATATATTTATATATAATTTTAAAGGTAAACATCAGCAGATATAGAAAAATTGCATTGCTAGTTGCAAATCATCTCCCCTGCAGCTGTCAGCTCCAGAGAATCTGACTCAGAACATGGCAGCAAGGAGGATGTCTCAGTATACAAGCTTTTTCAGGGCAGCATTTAGAGATGGTTCCAGAGTATAATTTTGCCAATTTGAAAATATTTTCAGAGTAAACTGCTCACCAAGAACATTAGAAGTCACTCAGCCTGTTCTAACACAGCTGCATGGGCAAAACAAGAAGGGCACAGGTCTATTCTTCCCGAGATCTCCACACACCTCTTCACCTTGGGATTTTCGGAGAAAGAGGTTATGCTTTCTTAAGAGAATGCCTAGTGATCTGCCACTGGGAACTGTGGTCAAGCAACACAAAGAGAAAACATGCTCCTTCGGAAAGCTGCTGACTTGGGCTAAGCAGTAGGGTTTGGTTTTATCAAATACAAGTGGGTTTTGTTTGGCTTTTCCCACCCTCCCCCCAAAGACTTCCCAGTTGGCAGGAGCCATGAGAAGGGTCAACATCCCACTAGAGCTACAGTGGAGATCCTAGGAAAAAAAAGTTCTGTCTCTAATCAAAGCTCTTGCACGACCAGAGATAGACAATGCAAGCCTGTCATTCCAACAGAAGCAAAAAGGCTTTGTGTAGAGCCACCTTGTGGGATCTGGCACCTTCCTGGCACTAAAACTAACCCGCTTAGGCAAGGCCATTGGGTGAGAAGGAGAGTCTTAAACCAGCAAGTGATGCAGGGTTGGAGCTTTTGGAGAGTTATCAGATAGATTTGGAAAAAAAGCTGTTCAATACCAGCAAAGCCAACCTGATAGGTGCTGCCCTGGATTGCAGTGTTTGTGTCCATTGATTGACCAGCAAAACTAAGAATACAGACGTTCAGAATGCAGCAGCTCAGGATAACCTTAGCAACCCTTCCACCACAGCATGGAAAGCTGCTAACTGCTTTGCCTCCCCCAACAGCTGAGAAAGTCCGTGTCAGTGTAACACATGCTCCCAGGGATAAAAGGGGCACAGTTACAAGGCACCCATCCCATGGGCTGGTGTTGCTCTGAGGCATTCTAAGCTTGGAGAAAACTCAAAGTCCTCATACCAAGAAGGGCTGTTTGCTTTTCACCTAGAAGCCATGAAGGAGATGCTGCTTTGAATCACTGTGGCTCTGGGACATACCCAACCACCAGACTCACCTAAGGAGTAAGGACACATGGAGCATGACCCAACCCAGAAACAAGATACTCTTCACAACGAGCGACTTATACACGCAACACAAGGCAAGAGCCTTTTCTGGTCTCCTGGCAAAAGGCTGTGAAGAATTTCAATAAGCTTCAGACAGGCATAGTATTTCTAGAAAAAATTTGGAAGCAATCCAGGTGACTAAACTGTTTGGCAATTAAATCCCGAAGTTGCTACTCTCTCTGCTCTTGCTTTTGAGATGTCACTTAGGCAATCTACCTCCAGCTACACTGCTGGAGAGTTAATAGACACAAGAACTTTGGGATTGTAAGGTAACAAGTCACATACTAAGCAAAGCAAACCCTCCTATGACTCAATCCCTACTGCTAGAGGAGCAGAGAGCTGAAAATCATCCACTGCTTACACACATTGTTATTTTAAGCCTTGAAAAAGACTAGCTAGTTGTAGGCTGCCCACGAAGGTCCTTTAAGTCAGCACACACTTGTACAGTGTACATCGCCAGAGCTGTCTCACTACCTAGTGTCTGAAAATTCACTTACAAAAGTAAAATTCACTTACTAGAAGAGCCCCCAAAAGCTCTGACAGAGCTGTTACCGAAGTCTCTAGATATGCTGATGTCAAAGGAGGAGGAGAAAAAGGGCAAGGCACCACGTGTCAAAGGGCTGTGGTCTAGGAACTTGTGACAGACCCAGGACAGATGACACACAGCTTCGCTAAATTCAGTACTGGAGCTATTAGTTCCCAACATCTTTGCTTAATGCCCCATCTTTGTAACCTGTATCTTCATGAACTGGAACCGCAGAAAAATGCTCAGGAAAAAGACTGCAGGGAAGTTCAAATGTCTGTCTTCACAGCGCAACTACAACACTGCCAGACCCATCTGAAAACACCTGCAATTTAGAAGTAACCCAGGGACCGTTAAAAATGCTGCCAGATTTGATGTAGTGGAAGCTGCAAGCTCCTTGTGTTCAGTATGAGCAAGTCCCAGCTGCTCACCTACATTCCTCAGATCTCTCCAGACACTGACAAAGCGATGGTTGGACCAGCCTAACCATCAAAGAGTAATAGTTCTGCAACTTTCTACCCAACTGAGAGAGTCCTTGGGGTGTACGTCAAAGTGCCACTTACATCCAACGAGGAGAAAGATGTGTGTATACCACGTGAGACTACCTGTGGAAGAGCTCTGCTAACGGTTTTTCTAATCCCAGTTTGAAATTAAACAGAGCACATGACAGACTGATTGTGCTGTAATCTTGAGCTGCACTATCAGACTACACTGTGGTGATCTACAAGTGCACACTTCAGCAGCCTCACGTGTCTTGACAAGAGATGAAAAAGATCACTCCACCTCTAAGACTTAAAAATTCAGATTGCACTCAGGACTGAGTTCACTGGACAAATAAAGACCACCCACCCACATCACAAGACTAGTATTGCCTTATTTTGGGAGAGAAGAGTATTTCACCTTAGGATTGGACAAAGTCCTGTGCATCTTGGGGTACTGGCACTAGGTATCAGCAGCTTAAGCTTTTTCCTCTCCCACTTTCCTAAGCTATTTTTAGGCTACTGCTGCAAGTCCGACACACAAGTGTTGCTTTGAAAGCAGCAACAAGTTGCTGGGCATGATGAAGCGATACCCTTTTCCCACTGCTTCCACCTAGAACAAGCTTAGTAAGCTGAACCTCAGCCTCCAGAAACCTTGCAGAAACAAGCCACAACAAAAGCTCTTCTTTCTCCAAAAGACTAGAATTAGTTGGTCAAGTCATAAGTGGTTGGAACAGCTGCAGATGCAAGTGCAAAAACAGGTCAAAGGAGCAAGACAGAGACCCATATTACTTCTGTAGTTACGAGTTTCAGGAAGTCCACAGCATCGGTAATTCTGAAGTACAAAGGCTTGGGTTGCAGGGCAGGAAGGAGTAGCCCTCAGAAAGGCCCTCCAACTTTAAAGAAAAAAGTAACCTCTATTTGATTAGACAAAGCTACAGCTCCTGCTGCTTTGAGAATTGCCCAGTTGCTCACCTCATTTTAGGAGACTTGCTTAAAATCGGGACTTTGACTGACTGGCCATCTGCTACAGTGAAATCAGTTTGAAACACTTGCTTTGCCTCAACATTAACCATCCCAGACAGTAGCCGGTCCATTCTTGGCCTTCTGCCAGCGTGGGGTCCTGGGGAGGAATGCAGAGTTTCAGTCACTTCTGGAACTGGGCAGAGTGTCCTCACTTTTGATAAGGCTTTCAAGTTGAGGAAGGCAGATACTTTGCTCTCAAAGGAGGTCAGATGCACACTGACCTTTCTTCCATCGGTATCCACATGTTGGGCCACATGATGGGCCTTTCACCTCAACGGTGATATCGGTACCAAGGACAAGTTCTGTTCCTCTAAAGCTGTCTGAAACTGATACTCAGCACAGCAAAGCTGGATTGAGGAAGGACCCATGAAGCACGGGAAGGAAAGTTCTTTTTCCTCAAGGCAGACGACCATGGACCTGTGTAAGCTACAGCTGTAGTACACTATGGAAGTGGAAACACTTTTAAAGTTGTAGCCCATTGGGGATAAAAAACATATCCCACACACCCCTAAATTTATACTGTATCTATTTGATGTGTACAAGTGTTGTTTACACTCCACTTCTGTTGAAGTGAGAAGATATTTAAGTCGTATCCAATGAATATTACATGAACAGCTACTTAAGCAAAAATCTGAAATGTCTTTTATGACAGATTTTAGCGATATACAGATGCAGTATGAATAAGAGGATAACAGAGACAAGATCTCCATCAACTAAGAATATCCTTGCTAACTGATGCCCTAAAATAGTTCTTAAGGAACAGCCACAAGCATAGCCAAATCTTGCTATAGCTTTACTTGGTCACATCTTTACTTTGAAGAAAAAAGGAAACCTGGATTTACTAACAAGGAGAATGTGCAGATATCCACAGTTTGTCGTAACAGGCCAAGGTGTCTGGCCTAAGGCAAATGAAAGGAATTTCCTGATACGATAATGCACCTTTGCTACAATAGTTAATTATTGCTTTATTAAAACAAAAATCCACCTCCCCAACCTACTGAAATTCAGGGACAGGGCAGTCCAGAAGGCTTGTTCCCCTAATATTACCAGACTGAAGTCTTGCAGCTTGTTTCGTCCTTAAGCTATAAACTAAAGTGCCTGGAACACAGACCAAGGCTGAAGCAATAAAGTGCTAAATGATGTGGGAAGTGTGACAGGAAAAGAACTTCACTGACACTGCGATAAAATAAGTCCTAAGGATGGATTAATGAGACTACAGTATTGACAGAACAGTAAAAAAAGATTTTGACCACAAAGTTTCAGTCTCCAGACTGTCATGGGACAGCTCTCCTGCCAGTCTTTAATAACCATCTTGGCACAGACCATAACAGCCACGTGAGGGAAGAGCACAAGTGAGTAGGCATCCTTCCTGCAAAAAAGCTTTCACACTTCACACATTAAAACTAGAAGAGAACGTCTGGGTGTGGAAAAGGATTTCAAGCAAGGAAGAGCCCAGTGTCTTACTGGAGCCAGTAAGCCTACAGTGTTTACGCCGATATGGAAGTAGTTAGCCATGCAAAGATATCATTTCAGTTGCACGGGGCTAGAGGCTCATCGACTGTAAGGCAAGTCATGTGTCTGAATCATCTGACGCCTTGAAAGCTAAGGGGAAGAATTTTGGTATGATTTACCCTGACATAAGGGGAGTACGTCTAATGAGATACCTCCCCCCCGCCCCAACAAATTAATCCCTAACAGAGTACATAGTTCTCTATTAAATATTCTTAAAACAGATTGAGCTCACAGAAAGATCCTGCAGATTCTTAATCACTGGAAGCCAAAGCCAGCTTTAAAAAGAATCCAGTACTAAAAAGATGACTACAATTAAAAAGAGGCAAAGATGCCAAGAAAGTGACTGATCTGGTCTTGGTGCAAGAACATGTTTACATAGAAACACTAACTGATATTGCCAGCCTGCAGCTGTACTCTACTTGCAGTCCCAGCACAAAGACACCCCAACCCACAGATAGCTGAAGCACGGAAAATTTAAGTATTTTTCAACTAATTTGTTTGTGTAAGTGCATTCCTAGGAACTAAAAGGCTTCCCTTGAGATGGTGCAAGGCTGGAACTCCACCTGCAGTGAAGCATCTGTTTTTGCAAGCCACGTTTTAGTGGCTTACAAGACTGAACCACTCACTGGCTTGTAGCTTGGTACAGGGTTTTTGCAGCACCGCGACAGAGAACAGAATCATTGTCACTCTGTCATCTACACCTAAACAAAAGCTGTAGATCAAGTTTTTGATCTGCTATATTAAAGCAACCAGTCTTTAGCTCAATAACCTTGTAACAAGTCAGAGCCAGCAATCTAATTCTTCAAGCAGAGCAGTAAGTTACAGACCCAAGTGACTATATATGCAAAGATGCTCTGACCAGATATTAACCTCTCCTTTAATTCCAACTTTGGAAGAAAATATTGTGATCAAACACCAGCCATAGGGTATCAAGGAGAATGGAAACCTGAAGCAGCAGGTGAGAGAACAAGATGTTCCCAAAGGGGGAGATATATTGAAGTGATACAGAGTCTTTGGGTCAATTACTCCTGGCCAGATACAGGCTGCTCTGTGTCCGAGCAGTGAGACTTTGTCTTCTCCCACTGGCAGATGGCATTGGCATACTGTACCACAAGCTTATCCATCCAGGTAAGAGGTTCCGGGAATAGTACAGACCCCTCAAAAAATCCAAGGTGGCCTCCATGAAGGGGCAGCACATGCATGACATTTTCTCTTTTCTCTGTAAAACAAAAAGAGGCAGAAAATTCCAGAAGGTTAACATCTTGGTGATCAACTCGACCCTCAGCATAACATCTGAATCAAAGGAGCAATCATGTGCAGGAAGTAGAAATGCAATGACAAAGGCCACAGCTACTTTGAAGTCCAAAGCACAATACCTTACTGCTTCACAGAACATGACAGTCTGTAGGAACCAAGCCCAGTCAGCACAAGGTGGTTGCCCAAAAATTGCTGCTGGCTGAGCCCTTACAGTAATATCTGTATCACCATAATAATGCTCATTCTTTTATGAACAAGCATCTTTAAGTCACATACACTGGAACTAGGACTGTTAGCATCATATTGAGCTGCACAAAGCTCTGACAGTACATCAGCCACCTTGTTCCATGTATAGTGAGAAAACCCCTGTGCTTCCTTCTGTCTGGAAGCAGCTGTGGATAAATTCTCTGCTCACAGCTCTGAACCAGGAAAGGAATGAATCCTGCTTCCCTCCCTGTGCACCCAGTATCTGTGTGACAAAGCAGCAGCCAGCTCCCTCTTCTAAGCATCTAAAGGCCTTTTATTGTTTTCCTTGGTTGAAGATAGACAGCTCGCAGAACTCCTTTCCTAGTCCAGTACCAAATAACACAGCAATGCATGTGTCCCCCCTTCATCAGCAAAGGGGGCTGTTCATCTGTACTTGATCAAAACTATCACTATAATAGCCCACTTCTCTACTAAATCCCAGTGAGGAATGAAGACAGGAGAAAGCATTTCTCCACTTTTCCATTCCAGAATGTAAGCCGAATGTGACCTGCTGACTATCAGCATAAGCCAAAACAGCAGAAGGTGCCTGAAAGGACTCAGGTTCTTCCTGCTCAAGGTTAGCCTTGTTAGTTCTAGCAACTAGTGATCTAAAGAGGCTTATTACACTCCACAGGATTACAGGTGTAAGGAAGCAAGTCAAGCTGCTTTTAAGTCATGGATCATGATATGATATGGAGGTTGCAGGTTCACAAATATGCACAGCTGGAGGAGGCTGCTTCAACATACCTGAAAGAGCTCTTGGAATTGATAGAAGACTCTCATGCACAAGGGGGTCATCAGCAGCATTAACCAACAGGAGAGGAACATAGATCTGCATCAAGAAATATGGCAGGAAAGGAAAAAGAAACGCCACCAGTAAGGGGCTGGTATTTGAATTTCAGTCTACCACCTGTAAAAGCATGTTAGCTTCACTCAATTAAGACATCTTATTTCAAAGTTGCCCTGTACCTAGAGAAGCATCAGAAAAGCAGAAAGAGTAAAAAAAGTACGACTGGTGGCTTTTCAGCAAGTAATGACTCTGCAGCACTTTTTTTTTCTACTCAATTGTATGAAAGGGGCAGGGATGCATCAGAGCAAATACAGACTGAGTCACAGATCTTCCCCATTCTCAGAATTCAAATAGTTACACCCTTTCTTGCTCTGCATTGCTTTGCACATGAGGCAGCTAGTGCCAGCCCTGTTATGGACACCTTGGTTGAAGTCCAGGGAACTCCCTTGGAACATCTCCATCCTCTGGTTCAGTAGATTAAGGAGAAATTAATCTTCCAGTTCTACTTTTGAAAAACTTTGTTTTGCTAAGTCTCTGCCTGACAGATAGCATCCTGGGTCTCTTCCATAGCATCTAGTAAGCCTTTCCTCCTTAAAACTGCAGGGTCTATGCCACCACCTATTTTCCATCTTATCCTCATACAATCAGAACAGTTCAGCTGAATGTGTGGCTTTATCTAGATCACTTGGATGCTACTACCTATCAGAGTTACAAGTTCTTAAGAGCTTAGAGCAAGAGCTTACCCTGTGCAAGTAATGCAGGCAGCTTTCTTCTTCATAGTATTCCTTCAGGGAACTGTAGCCATGGAATTTCCTGAAATAGAGAAGACTGTCATTTCAATCATCTGCCTCTAGTACTCATGTGACTCTTACTTTTAAGCAGAGATAGGAATGATGCCTCAGTTTTCACAGACCATGCTTTTTTCCTACCCAGTGGCTCCACAACACTCACCTTTGGTAGCACATCCCTTTATGCTTCCTGTGCTTACTCAAACATTGTGAGCAAGTTAAACACACAAGCTGAAGTCTAGCAACATTGAGAGCATTTATTTTGAAGTATCCCACTTCACTTAACTAATTGTATGTGTGGAAGAAATAAAAAGTCGTAATTTTGCTCATATTTACTCTAAAGCCTTTTCAAATACAAACCCACCACAGTTTATGAACCTATAACAAACTGGACAGAGCCTGTGTGCCAGCCACCCAGAATTCACTGTGGTTCCAGTTCTTTGCTAAACCCTCAGCACCCCATACCAAGAATTCACTAAACCTATACTCAAGTGCCTTTATTCTTTTTTTTTTATATGTAAGAGACAAACTAGGAAGGCTTCAGGGATGATGGACAAGGAGGGAGATTTCCCTAGGAATGGCTTTTAAGAAGCAGCCAACAACACTCCCAGTCTGCCAGCAGTGTTATTGCTGTATAGCCCACACTTTACAGCTTCATTTTGGAAAGGTGTCGATGCCCGATACATGCCATGATACGAACACTGCCACTGAAGTGCTGTGCTGTTTCCAAGGACACAAGCAGTAACAGGCTACTGCTAAATAAAGCAGAGAGCTTAATTCAGGTGTTGGTATGACAAGTTAAAAAAGTTGTATTATCACAGCCAACCCTAATATTTATTGAGAAAGCAGCTGTGTTTTTTGGGGAGAATGTTTTTTTTTTTCCTTCCTCAAAATTCAAGCACAACTAAGGGTATCCATGAGCAGTTCTGAGCTGCTTTCCACATTCTGTACTGTTTTTTGCTAGAGCTTGCAGGCAGAGCTGGCCTCTTCCTACCTTATTGAAGGCTGCAGGTTCAGATGTTCCTGATAAATAAATGCCTCCTGGATGATTTTACAGAAGCTGTGACTATCAATATTAAGGTTTTTTTTTCTATTAAGTCTTATTTAATGAGAAAGAAAGGAAGAATGAGTCTGTCAGCACTGTATTTCAGCAGATTCCTAGAGCCACAGGAAGGAGCATGCAAGAGCAACATGTGAAAGAGAAGGAACTTTGAGAGGTCTAAAGAAGATCAGAGATCATACCTCATTACGTTATCATCAATCTGCATAAGGGATGTTGCTGTATAGAGTTTGCTCAGGTCAGCGTCTGACAAGCTTTGTGGCTTCTTCATGTTATCTCCAAAAAGAACTTGCCTGAAAACATAACATCAAGAAAAACATCCAAGTAACATAGTAAGGGCAGCAAAGCCATGACCTGCTCAAGGACAACCGAGCTTACCAAGTCTGACAAGATAAGACTAGAAGTGAGCTATGTATACATGAGGCTTTTTTGGGAAAAAGTACAGCTTATTTGTCCACCTCCCATTGCAGCAAGGCACAACAGAAACCCCATCTGCCTCTTCACAGAAAAAAAAATGTTTTGCTGTTATACTGAAAAACTGCATGAGGAACCTCTAAAAAGAATCTTCCCAGAACAGAGAGCACTAACAGTATTTGGAACAGAGGCTGCATGTTAGAGGGAGGGTCCTTTAGCTTCAGACCAAACCCATGGGTGGCTTAGGCGAGACCACAAGCAGTCTGGGGCATAGCACCTCCTTCACCATCTGGTCCTACAGTCTCTCCCCAGCACACATATTAGGTTAGCTCACACAGCAGAAATTACTTGGGGCATTACCTTAGCAGAAAGCTATTTACTATGGACACTTGTCATAATTAGTTGTTGCCCTCAGGAGAGGATGTGTTTCTTTAGCAGAACAAACCGCTCCCCTAACAAATATAACAAAAGCCACAAGTTGGAAAAGGGTTTGTATTCCCTTTCAGAGGCAGCTACAGGGCAGAGTAGGAGGGAGGCTAAGTCTGATTTGGGGGAGTAGCCTTAGAGCACAAGTGATTATGGAAAAAAGTTTACTTAACAGACTTGCCTTCAAGCCAGCACTGGCTTTTTCTGGGTTATGAATTTAAGTACCTTTTAATTGAGGCTTGCCTAACTTCACATGTTAAATTTGGTCAAGTTGTCCAAATATTTGTCAATCTGGAATGAATTATGTGGATCATCCTACATGTAGAAGGAATTAGGGCAGTTTCATACTGCACAGGAATATATATAAACAATGAACCAAAAGTCTGCAAGTGACACATGCTCTTAATTGGAACAGGTCTTAGATATTCCCCTCCTTTTTCCTCGAGTCAGGGAACTTCAAATATACACAGATGAGGTACTCACACATTTATTGCCATAGAAAGAAGTACCCAGAGAACCTTTTGATGGAGAAAACAACAATATTGAGCATGTCACCTGTTTAACACACACATTCCTTTGTTGTAAGAGAGCCACTGATCAGAACCGAAGCACAGGGATCCTACAAGTACACTTGCACTCCAGGAAGAGTAACACTAAGTATTTTGCTGGCTACATGCTCTATTCTAGAGTGACAACTAGAAGCCAGAGCTACAGTTGGACTATTTGCTGATTTGCTAAACAGCAGCCCCATACAGCAGATCTTGAAGATTAGTCCTACCTCAGGTAGGCGTCAGAACAAGAGGCTCCTTGAATAGGGAATTCTTTGGCTAGAAGTGAAACAGATGCAGAATACTCTACTTTGAAGTCTAATTGCAATGTTTTCCTGTGCGCATCTTGTTTACTCATTACGCAAGTTTCCTCAGAAGGCAAAAAGACAAAGCCCACTTTCTTCTAACAAGATGACCAAAACTTATTTGCATATTTTACAGTATACAAATGAGACTGACATGGGCTCCCCTTCTCTGTTGGTTCATCTAAAGACCACTGAGCAAGGAACTGGTGCATAATCTTTGAAAAATCCTATTTTAAAGGACTGAAAAGACAAATACAATACTGCACTTGACCAATCAATACTATGAGGTTAAGTGATGTACTGCAGTACCTGTGAGAAAGGATGATCTTTTTCATGTTGTCTGCCATGAGGAAGTTATAAAATCTTCTACATTGATCCCACTGCATGAAGGTTTCCTGTGCCCTAAAAAAGCCAAACCAAAGAGTGCAGATCAATCAAAGCTGTTAATGGAGATCTTGAAAGACCAGATTAATACACTGTAACACCTCATGGCAGCCTAGAGGCTGCGTAAACAAGTGTCCCAGCCTTCCCTGACACAGCTTAACCTTTTCCAGGAAGTTACTTCCACTTTGATGAAGTTTGGTAGTATCAGAAAACAGATCTGCAGTCTCATTTTGCACAATGCAATTAGCAGTTTTGATCAGAGCGTTTAAGAGCCATCAATCAGGATCTGCAACACTGACAAGAGGATTTTAGTCTCCCATTGTGGAAGTTGAATGTAATTTACCTAATGGGACTACCAAGGAAAGGACTAAAACCTGCTGCTGAATAAAGCGTTGTCTATTTGTGTACATAGCTCTGCAGAGGAAATAATTTGTGCAGATGTTTGCAATAGGTACAGACACTATTATTGTTTTAGCTTCATTGGCAGGAACTGCAGGAATAAATACTAGTTGCAGCTGCAAGTGGCATCTGAGTTGAAGTCTTTACCTATTCTCAAAGCAGAATAACACTTCACAGCTTATCTGTTGTTAAAACAGAATTAAAAGTCATCCAGACTTCTGTGAGCTTTGCCAGATACCAGCACTCCTTTGCCATGCAGGGTCATGGGCAGGTTACAGCTTTACTCTTAGCCGGGTTTGCTGTTACTGAGGAAACACGCTATCATTTACTGAGCAACCCAAGAATGCTGGGAGCAGTTTCAGCTACTGAAGTACTCCTACCATTTAAACATTAACATACCATGAGAACTACAGCGTATTTAGCATGACCTCCCAAGCCACAGCCTGCAAGTCCCCTACCAGAGCAAAAGCAAGCTATGTTTTCTTGTCGTAAGCCAAGCTGGAGTATGGATTTTTTTTTAAAAAAAAACCTTCTGTGTTTTTTGTCTACCGAGACTATACCTACCATGTTTACGCCAGAGCAGAGGAATGAAGGAAGACAGGAAGATGCACATTTCTGTCTTCACAAAAGATTATCCAAGCAAACTTTAAGTTACTCAAGACATTTGAAGTTAGAGCTACCACATTTCCCTGCAGTTCCTGTGGTGTACAGTTGTACTCCTAATACAAAGAGCTGCTAACACTGACAAAAAAAAAAGGCAGCTTCCAGTATTTTCAGGACTGCACAGGTTTCAAAGACGAGGTCTCTCCCCACAGCCTGTAGCTATGGTGAAGATGCATTCCACAAGATCAAGCAGCAGAATCAAGCCTGCGCAGGCAGAGATTAAGGAATAAGGAGCTGTGTCCCCATTTAGCCTCAGGGAACACATTCCTCAGAATCTGTGTTAATTCATTAAACTAAGAGTCTCATTCTTCTAGTAGATCCTAGTATTGCTGCTACTTTAATATGCCCAGCTATGGGACTCATGCTTAATGCTCTGGAAAGGCTTTCATATTTCAGATCCCTGGTTCACCTTACTCGCCACAGCTTTTCCTTTACTTCCTAGAGTTATTTGGAGGAGAAAGGCTGTACAAGCTAATACAAAGAGAAAGTGGATTTGTAAACTAACTGGTCATGTCTACCAGGGTAATCCACTTTCACACAGCCCAGAGGGATGAGGCCAGTTATTTTAGCCTACCAGACCAAGCCCAGGAAGGCTAAGGCTTAACCATTCCACCTGGAGGTGCTTTGTACCTCCTCCCTCCCACTCCTATAACCAGGCCACAAGGCCCCCCCAGCCTGTCTTTTGCTTAGTAGGTATTTATTGGTGTTGCTTTCCCCTGGCTCTTCAGCTAATTAGCATTACAGCAGAAATAGGTATTAGGTAGGGAGACACAGGATCTGAAAAGCCATCCTGCTGATTGCCCAATGCCTAACAGATGTTTTGAGACTGGAGATTTGCTAGTAGATGTTCACCCAGCAGGTGGAGTCAAGAGCTCAGCAATCCACACAACCCACTGAAGACCTGCATTAAACTCAGACAAGCAGCTGTTATTTTTCCACACAAATATCCAAGTGGACTATTGTTAAACAGGTTGTCCTTGCCCTGCTATTCTACCAGCACATCATGACATACTAGTACAGAAATCGGCTTAGGGAACAGCATTACTCACAACATCGTTTTGGAGACCAGAAATACAATATTGCATAACTGCAGAAGATGAACCAAGTGGACAGCAGCCAGATGTGATCCTTGCAAACCCCATCTGATGGTTGCAATTGAGGAGCTGGCTTCAGAAGGATGCTCTGTGCTCCACACCAAAACTCCAAGACAACTAAGCACATTTTACTTGAAAAGGAACAGAAAAACCATTCCTGAAAGCATATGTTCCAATTTTAAGGGTGTGAACTCAACATGACCTATCAGTAGACTATACACTCTTTTAGCAGTAGGCATATCTGATCTCAAAAGGGATTAGGTATGCTGGAATATTATTGACATGCATATCAAGCTTTTAGTCATATCTTAATGCTTCTAGAAAAGCTTCTTACTTCCACCTGTAAAAGCTTACTTCATAAAAGGTGTCTTCAGACTGTCAAACATCAAACTGGTCCCTATACAGGCAGAGCACCAGCAGCACCAAGAGTTACAGCTACCTTGACCAGACTGGAAGGCCAAATTACATAGCAAGCCCCTCACAGGGCTGCCATCGCTTCACCATTTTTATCTGCCCAAAGGATTTTGACGCAAATACCCTAGTCTCAACAGCCCCTTTTGCCTTTCAAAGGCTCTCAGGGCTCAAAAGTGCAGTTAAGTTACCATAAGAGTCAGCTACACCTTAGTAGTTTTCCATATGTAGAGACAGTAAAAACTGGGAGCAGTGGCTTAGCCACTTACACTGTTCCAATCTCCATTAACTGTGCACAGGTGGGAAGCTAATGCAAGTTAGTTGAGCCAGAAGTTTTCAACCCGCAGTGCCTGTACACGGATCCTCCATCAGTAAATGCAAGTGTTAGCACTAGGTGGAGCTGTTACAGCTCGTGAGAAGCGCGACAGCCTCGGCTTCCAGGTGGAGAACCACAGGTTAGCGTTTCAGACAGACTTTAGGGCTAAGCCTTCTCCTTCCCACCTTGCAAATCGCATAGCCTGGTTGCAAGTGCCCCTGCATCTCCTCACCAGCCCACAGCACTGTTTCAGTGACACTAAGCGGGGAGCGTGGACTGACACTATGAGCTGTGTGTGTCTCCTTCCAGTCTCCCCAGGTAAGAGCTGCCAGATGAAACTGCACACTGAAGCCAAAAAAGCTATTATGAACCAAGGGATACTTCTCAGAGTGAAGAGAAAGTGTAACCTATTGCTTGCAAACCTGGCATCATCTCCGTAGTTTGTCATGCTGCCCAGCCTACCTGGTTAATTATACCAGGACTGCACGGGTGATACCTCCTCTTAGGATGCTGTAGTAACGAGACAGAGTTAAGGCAGCTCACACACGCAGATCAGAAGCTGCCAGCATATAACCTGGCCAGGTACAAAAACCTTATTTGCATTGTTGACAGAAAGTTTATCTGTGCTGCCAAGTCAACAAAGCTTTGGCTGCTCCTTCAGGAAGGTGGCATCCTGCACGCTGCAGTCTGTCAGGCCAGTTCAAGGCAAGGGAAGTAACACACTCTTCACCTTGCTCTTCCACACACACCCTGCCAAAGATGTGCCCCATCTTGCACCCCCAGAGGAGACCAGTGTGGAGAAGTCTCCAGACCTACCTTAGTGCACTGTAGCCCTGGCACACGCTCACGCAGCACAGAACACGCTCCTGGTTGGCCTGACTCTCCCCCAGGTATTTGCACACAATGTTCCCACCCAGGCTGAAGCCCACAACAACCAGCTGGGTCTGAGGGTAGGTCTTCTTGATGTAATTAACCATAGCACTGAATTCCCAGGTGCAACCTAAAAATAAGGACAAAGTCAAGAATCACCTTCTAACATACCTGGATTTCCATTCCAACCTTCAGTTGCATGCTTGAAGTTAAACTTCTTACCCTTTCTGACTTTTCAATAAACTTCAGGTTTTAAGAGCTCTGATTCACACATGTGTTTGTGTATCTGTTTTTATGAGTCCTGTGGACCTTAGCTCATGCCTAATTCTGACAGAGTGCCAAAGTAAAATGAAATTAACTTGCTTAAAAGTTGTGGCAACAGCTAATTTGACAATCCAAACTGTTCTTTCTAAAGCAGCTTAAAAAGAAGAGTCCAACAACTCTGGCCTTGACATTACTATCTAAGAACAGCACACATCATTAGCTTCCCCGGGCAGTTTGTCACTTCTGAACTTAAGTGGGATGTCTGGAAAGCAGCTTGTTCCTCTACTTTTGGCAAGACAGTTGTGGATCCTTAAACCCATGCTGATGCAGGGAGGTGATGGAAATGCAGAGCTGGCTTGTCAGGACAGAGCTCTCCATGGATTGTTGCAGAGCCTGACTAAGCAGCTGCTTTCTGGAAGGGGAGGGAAGGGTTTAAGCAGGCAACTAGCCCTTTTTAACAACTGAAGAGGTAAAGATACTGTGGCTCCCTAGAAGATGGATAAGTATCCTCTGTTCAAGAGAAGAGGTAAGTGCTTCTACACAGATCTGTTCTGCTCTCAGCTAGCATTCACTTGCACAGGCTGCAGGTTCTGAAGGATCCGGCTTCTGGCATTACTGGGGTTCTCAGATCATTTGACAGACTTTAAGGCCTCCACACATGCAACATGTGAGCACCTACAGCTATTTCTCCTGCCTTTGAGTTCGGGAAAAGGAAACGTGAAGAGAAGCAGCTGTAGGATTTATGGCATTAGTACACTGGTATCAACTGTCTATGCACTTTGTTAACTTTCCCATTGGATTTAAGATTACAAATGGCACAGCTCTATCTTGTGGAACTTGTCCAGGAAGGTAAGTTTTAAGAGTTGGGATTCTATCCCGTGCCAACCTAACAGTGCTACAGTGTGTCCCACCCCAACTGTGGCATCCTTGCTAGACATTGGACTCAGGTTTTGGCTAGTTCTGGAGCAGACTGAGCACCAGGGTTTGCATTTATTTCAGTGAAACAGTAGGCTTCTGGCCAAGCATTTCAGCAGGACTTGGGCACTGTCTTGTGAACATTCTTAATGAGCAATTTTCAAGATGACAAATGCTACCTTGCTCTAGTTTCCTCTGGAAGAAACCAGCAGTCAGAATACTTTAGTGGTTGATCTTAATGTTTTGAGGGCAGCTGGCAACTATTTCAGAAATCCTAAGCTAGAACAGCAACAGGTCAAGCTTGATGTCAAGATAGGAGGATTCAGCAAGTCCCAAATTTAGGCTATTTGTTCCTCAACAAATATATCAGGAATCCAGCAAAAGCTAGAAGGCCACTAGGATATTTGGGTTGGAGGCAGAGTAAAGTCTGCTTATGGTCTTGCTGGCACTCCATTTAACGAGTAACTCTGCCAAGTGATTTACTGTCTTACTCAAAGGAAGTGCTAGGCATTCCTTGCCCTTTCCAAGGCTATAAAAGACTCAGAAAGGTATGTCTCAAGAGCTGCACTACAGAATAACTCCCTAAGGTCTAAAGCAAAGCTCCATGGAAGAAAGACATTGATTTTTATTAAAAAAAAGCAGCAAATTCTCTTAGAAGACCAAGCTCAGTTCCCATGACTTGGTAGGCTTGAAGCCATGAACAGCCTAGGACCTCAATACAAGTTGAGACACTTGGTATTCCTGAAGTGTTTTCCACTGAGTAGATTTAATAACTACAGAATAAGCAACAAAGCATTACAGCCTGTTTGCCTCCCAGACCCAGAATCTCAGAGCACAATATTTCCATTTTGGAAGTTTAACTGTTCAAGATAAACATCCAAACTGTTAATCCAAACTCTCAGCAGTAAGTATCTTGCTTATCTTTAAAAAAGAAAAAGAAACCTAACAGCAGTCTGCTAAACCCACAATTTACTCACAACATAAGGTACCTACAGATGTTTGCAGTAAAGAGGGACATGAGGGCTCAAGAGAACTCAAGAACAAGCGGATCAGGTCACAGGCAAGAAGGCCACATTCTACCAAGGTCACATTAATCACTAGCAGGGCAGTTAAGAATAGCCAGAGTCACCTTTAACACAGTTCCAAATATTTCATTCTTTTTTATTTCTAGGTTAAGAAACATGTCCTTATACTCAAGGACAAAGCCCAAAATCATGGCAGTTAAGTGCTACCACTTCTGTAGCTGTACTGTCATATTGCAGAATTGTTGCTGTTCCTTGACATTTGTGTTATCTCCAGGGACATCGATCCTCACATGTCCCTCCTAGGACAGAAATGTACTTTCTGGATAGGCTGGTACAAACTCCTCTCCTATTACATTTTACAAAGCCTCATGAGTAGCCTTTATCCTTCGAGCCAGGTTTGCTTCACATTCCACTAAACTGACATTTCAGCATCTCTAAATTCATTTCAGCAGGCTCTTAGTAGCCACAAAAGCTTTTTCAAAACTGCCTTCTTGATTAGGATACACATGTAAGAGCTGGGAGAAGAGACAAGGAATAGCAAATCCCAGTATTAGCCTCCCCTCTTCCTCACACGTAAGTTCAGTTTAGTTCCTAAGGAACAGCACAAATTATCCTCGTTCGGATATGGCAGTTGTGTTATGCTGAAGAAGGCTGATCAAGCCCTAGAAATTCTACAAGCTTGAAAATAAGTCCCAAGTTGCCATAAAGTACCTACCGTACGTGAACATTCGTGGAGAAGTGAGCTCAATATTTGGTAAGGCTCCCAAGTGATTCAGGACAGCACACCTGTACCCATTTTTCTGCGCATAGTCAACAAAGGTGCGGATATACTGCTTTTCACTGTGGTTAGCAATCCCAGGGCAAATTACCATCGTGACATCCTCTGTGCACAGAAAGAGAGGGAAGTTAAGTAAATGTCACTTCATGCAAATTAAAGAGATTCAGAAGGTTTCCATTTCAGATCCGTGGGAAACCATCTACCAGAAGCAAGCTAAAAATCCTACCAGTCTGCCAAAAAATCCAGTACGGGACAGGAGACTAGCAGCTCCAGTGCTACAGATGCGAAAGAATAATTCATGTTACAGGAGGTGAACAATTCTCTAACTTCAGGGAAAGCTGCCCAAACAGTTCTACAGACACTGCCTAGAGACCAAAAGTAAATTCTTCCCTTTGAAGGATGTTTTTGACATTACACATGTTCTGCCTTCTGATAGCCTGTTGTGACTGCTAAGCGTATGGAAGCTCTGGTGCTTGTTCACGTACCAAATAGACTGGCTACGCTATTTTTTCCCCTCTCATTTCCTGTCCAGAATTGGGCATAACATAGATCTTCAAAATGAAGCTTTACTAAGCACAGACATTCTGACCGACTAACATTAGCTACAAAGCAGATGATGGCTAATCTAATGATATTTGATCTGCTGCCACTGATCACTAGTTTAACAAGGTTATAATTTCATCAACTAAAGAAAGTAATTGTTGTAATTCAAGTAAGCACAATAAATCACATTCAGGATTAGCATATGCATTTCAAATTAGCCATAAGACTTTGCACTTACGTGCAAAGCTCCGACACTTAGCAGCTCTAGCTACTGAATGTTTTTGCCTCATTAGGAAAGCACTGCTCAGATTCTCTGCAGTGATAAAAATAACAGTAACTGTTCTAGTGTAGCATTATAGTATGAGGATCTCAACACTGACAGACTTAAGAACTCTTTTTCTGAAGGCCAAATGGGAATCAGGGCTTACAATGAAGTCAGCTACTGCAGGGGTAAACTGGACTTCCGAAGTCAAGCCACAGTAACTCAGTTTTAAGTGCTGCTGTTACTACTACTAACTGTTGTTACAAACTCACTAGTGAGCTTGAAAGCGGGCATTAATTCTGAATACACATACATAATGTTGTAAGGAATCACCATGACTTTCTGCTTTTTCATGGAGTTCTTGTCGTATCTGGACTCCTTCATATATGTGCACATGGAATTTGTTTTCATGTAAATCTTTAAACAGTAAAGACTACCAAGAATCTGTTTCCCTAACAGGGAGATAAGGTCTCATTTCTCTTCCACATGCTCCAGGCTATGAATGATCCCATACTGCTAGCCTCTGCTTTATGATCCTACAGCCTTAACAGGGAAAGGACGCTCCAAACACAAGGCTTATCAACAGCTGTCTCTGCCAGCCTCTACGTGAGGCACGGGTTATGGAACACTTCCTCTGCTCCTTAGTCCCCCACCCCTTGCCACAAACTGTCTAGTATGATCTCTCCTGCAGTCTGAGATATAGGTATACAGCAAGATGGACTCTCAGCCTCCACGTGTTGGTTACTGTTCTTAGCAGGTCTCTTCCTTTGCCAGAATTAACATCTATCCTCTCTGCTAAATCGAGTAGCAGTGTCCCCATCTACCCCCAGGAGCACAGAACCAGGGTTAGCAGCTAGATGCAGGCAGCAGCTGTTTGACTGACCTCCAATGCAGTGCTCAGACCGCGGCTCAAAGAGATCAAAGGTGGCTGTTGCTCCATCTGGCATTGTGAGGTACTTCCGAAGTCCGTACGGATGCGGCGATCTCACTCTCCCCATTTTTCCATAGAGGGCAGTCTGGATATGTCCACTCTTCCCCCAGATCAGAGGTGGAATGTACCTGAAAGAGGCAGCAATTTAATTGCTTATCCCTCCTGTGTTAACAAGCCTTAGAGATCAGATAAGCACTCCCATAACAAATCTCCTTCTTGCTACCAAACATAGTAAGAAATCCAAAATTGTTTGTGCTATGACTGAACTGGCAGCACTGATCTTTGCAGCCTTACAGAAGACAGGCTGATACACTTTCAAAGCTGAAAAATCAGCACTGATAGCAGCAGCAGAAGCCAAAATCCAGATATTTTTCTATACTGAAACATCACATGCACAAATACTTCTCACCAAATGCAGAGACCTTGTGCTTCAGCTAGACTGGGACAGCATGCTGCTAGCCAACCAAACTGACTGCCAAAACCCGTAAAATATTGTAAATCTAATTTAATTGAAACATTGAAGCCATCTGGGTTGAGCCACATGAACTTATGTAAGCTCTTGACCATGCAAAGCCAGTGGTAGAAACCACAGGATTCGTAGAAAGTTCTAGAAGACTGAAAGCTCAAGACTTGCTGGTTGTGATGATTTGACATAGAACTGCTTTTCTCAGTTAAGTGAGGAGCTGGGTACAGGGAGATTTTGCCTCTCAAGCAGAGTTAGGAAAAGCTGAGGGAGTTTTAAAAGGACCCATCAGAGTTGGCCAAACTCCACTGAACAGTAAATCCCTTTCAACATAAGAGGGGGGATGCTACCAATTATGTTTGTTTATTAAAAGCTAGGTGACAAAGCAGAGCAGACTGTCTTCCTTTCCCTGGCTTACTGGCCCTCAAAAAAGACATAGGGGAAAAGGCAGCTATTAGCTGGAAAGGGTTGAAGGCTTAGTTATCAGGTTTTTTTTTAGTACAAGTAGAGCTGCGAGCGGTTTAACAGGAGACATACCGTTACCCACGTGGTGGTGGTGGGGCAGTCACCTGGCCACTCCGCAAAGGACAGACTAAGCCTATGCCTTGAAAAAGATATTTACATCAGCTCTCAACAGGAAAGCATACGTGATTTATTGTTTAGGAGAATAGCAGTCCCAGGGGACATGATTCCAGTTAAGGAGCCATGGTCTCTGCTACGCAGAGCAGGGTATCCAGAAGAAGCTTGAAAGCTGCTGACACCACCTTGGATCCTGAGATATTAGTGACTCCCTCCCTGTTGTGTTTTTTAGGGCTTCCTGCAATTATTCCTTTCAATTTCTTGAGACCACACAAAGCAGAAATCCTGTTCCTTCATGGTTTTTCCCTGTTCACAGAAAACTAGGCAGCTTGGGGCTCAGATTTACTGCTTAAGCCCATAATCCACTAGAATGTGACAGAAACCTTGCCTTTGTGCTCCGACACTACCTACTTACACAGCTGGACCTTCTTCCCTATGCCAGCTCTTAGATGTCATATCCACAACTCCCTGCTCCCCCTACACACTCCTCAAAAGCCCCTTTGTATAAATTAAGAAGTATCTAGGCTTGTTTACCAAGACAAGAGCAGCAGTATGCTTTCTCCCTTTCCTCTTCCCTTATCCATGACAGAGATTTCTTACAGCCAATGCAACACAGCAGTTCACTGTACACTTTCACTCGGTTTTTGCAAGTGCACTTCCCAGACCCAAAACAGATTTCTATAGAAGTAGACAGCACTTCAAGAGAGGCTACAAAAGCTGCCAACTGATGCTCGTAACCTTGTAAATCAGCCCTCAGTGCATCTTGATCAATTATAAAGCATTTCAGAGAATCTACGTGGCACTAGTAGCATTATCTGTCTTTTATTAGCCCAGCATCTCTGCGCTGGGAGATGTAGTGCAGGCGGCTCTTGCCAGATGCAATGCGCAGTACACCAGCCACGCAGAGTCTCAGCAGCGACAGGGACTGTACAAGCTCACCCTCTGCAATGGCTGGTAGAGATGGAAAGTAGAGAGTGGATGCATTCTCACGATTCAAAGTAGACATGAGGATAGCGCAGTCAATGTAAACAAGGCTGCACAAGGAGAACTACAGATGGTTCTGCTCAAGTCACAGCTAACTATGGAGAGTTTTCAACAGCAACTATTATGGCAGATAGAAGAGACGCTGCTCTTCTAGCATAAGGAAAAGCAGATAGCTTCACTCCAGTCATTTACTTTACGACCAGTTCAGGCCAGTAGCCATACCTCCCAACAGATGGTTCTTGACTGGCTTTTTGTCTTCTTTCACAGAAGTCCTTTACAGATGGGTTTTGCTAGCAACTTTTTTGAGGGGACCTGTCAAATACAACCTATAGTAAGAATTTGCAGCTCTTTTAGAAGAGACTCGGACCTCAACATTGTTGCATGGTTTCTAATCTTAGGTTAAGCACCACACATTGGAAAGTTTCGGTGATTCTGTTTCTATACAGTGCTTTTTAAATCAAAGATTATCCTAGGTAAAAACCAAAGTCTTACCCCTTAGGCTAACAGGAAAGCAATTTCACCATCTACAGCAGCTAAGTTATATAGCTGTGACTAATTACTGCTACCACCTTGATAAAAAAATAATCACAGTTCTCTGCAAGCACCAATCCTTTCCTCATGTTTACCTACAGTTCAGTTTCCAGCTATAAATTATATTCATCCAGTGAAATAGGTGCAGCAGCACATAGCACGGGATGTTGTTAGAGAGGAAATTAGAAGAATCTTCAAAGCCTCACCACTACTGCTGGAGTTTAAACGAAGACAAAGGGCTTCAAGCATGCTGCTTAGCCAGAGTGCGCTACTTACCACAGTGTGCCTCCTCTCAGGTCACAGCTGGTTTCTTTGGGGGGAAAAAACCCCAAACCTGCCTTCAAATAACCTGACTGGAAGTCACCTGAAGTACTGATCTTCAGTAAGTCAAACCTTTACACTGCTTTTACATAGAGCAAACCCCACATGGCATTTCATTGAGATGTTCTCCACTAAAGGAAAGACTAAAAGCAAGGCAGGAATCCCTACGACTCCATTCACAATGATGGACAAAGCCTACCTATGGGTTCCAAATTTCCATCTGAAGGCCAGAACTGTGTAACATCCTATGGACAAGGATGCATTCATTGCTTGCTCCCTTCAGAGTGCACAGGCTAGTGTTTCTGAGGATCCTACAGATCAAACAAGTAAAATGCTCAGCTTATCTTTTACATTAACTCCAGTCAATTCTTTAAGCATCACACTGCCTGCAGCAAAGATGTGCTAGTGTTAGTCACTCTGCATGTAACTACACTCTTCTAGATAAATATTCAAAGGTCAAGTTCCAGCATGAGTAATGTGCATAGGACAGTACTCTGATGCAGAGGTTTATTGCTTCCACTTAGTCAGACTTAAGCACTTTATTTCTGTAGTTTGCACTCATAAACAAAGCAATTAAAGCTCTGAAATACACACAAGTGTCAGAGCAGCAGCTTGTTATCTCACCTATCTTTTCTTTTACTACTGCCCATCAGCCTTTAAGCAAAAGGCTTATGGTGACATAGATATCCTAAGATCCCTTAAGTATCCAGGCTCCAGGAGACTGAACATCACAAGGCTTCAACAGAGAGGGGAGAAAGAAGTTGCCCAGGTTGTACAGATCTTGCATAATGAGTGAAAAACTAAGACAGGTTAAAACTCACCTTACCAGACTGACGCAAAAGCAGGCAGCTTTTAATTTACCAAGTTGCCAATCTAACCTACTACAAAGCCTTCACGGCAACAAAGTGATGCCTCTGTACCACTGCATTCCAGTAAAAGCTGTTCTCATGTGATGAATGAGTTTGGCTTTGCGAAGCATCCTTATAACCTACAGCAGAACTGGGCACATGATCTATCTGCCAGATTATTTCTGTTGCCCCTCCATTCTGGCAACGCACAAATCTGTTTTTGAAAGCCTTCATATGAGTAGCTTCTATCGACATTTTTTAGACAAAGTCTACAAGAACTTCCAAGACCAAGTACTGAGCATAGCAGTGGTAGACTGTACAGGATTGAAGGACAAGATGTCGTCTTAACCAGAGTTTGTGTGGACCTTCAGCTTGCTTTTACTAAAACAATAGAGGAGGGCACAAAAAGAACTCTTTAGTCATGAAGGTACATGATACCACACTGGCAAGCCAAAAAAAAAAGCTAGCCAGGAATTATGCAAGAGTCCTCATCCTCTGAAAGCACAGGTCAGATTAGCTAAAATTTATTTCAGCTGTATTTTGTGAAAAAACAATTCCAGAGACATTTTCATACTCAATCCAGCTGAAAAACCTAACTACCCCGTGCTGACAGCAATTGGAAAATAATCTGTGCTAACTATGAAGCCAACATTCCTCATGGCAAAGAGATGCTCCTCTGAAACAATCATCCTGTAGGCAGAAGAACATGTACTCAGGCTATTCTTATGGCTTCCCTTAGCAAAACGAGCTCAGCAGGGTATGACACATGGAAACATGAGCTAGATAGCATGCAGACTGAGCAACTGAGTAGTATCCATTTTAAGGAGCATTCAAGCATTGCCCTTTAAATTTTACGCTAAAACTATCACTCCTGCAAAATTTAACCATGTCTTCCAAACAAGGGCCCCTCATTCATAAAAGCAGGTGGCTTCCCACTGGCGTTGATATTAAATAGAAACAGGGAAAGTGTTTCAAGACATGGCAGATTTCAACTTCTTTACAATGTCTGCTATGAGCCAATGTGGTTTTGAAAAGCAGTGTGCTGCAGAGATTATTCCAGTGCAGCAAGTTTCACTGTATGGAGATGGTTCACTATGCGTTCCTCGGTGTGCCCTGTTCCAGCAAAGCTGCTCACGGATGTACAAGAGCCCAGGGTCAGACACCATGTCTACAGGCAGCATCTGCAGCGTTCTGCAACAACCATTTAGAGATGACAGGAACTGAACATCCAGATGGGTGGTGAACAGCAGTCAGGGAGACCTCTTGCCAAAGAGGTATATGCAGGCCCTTGCAGGGATGAGGATGGTGTACCACAATAGCACAGACAGCAAGTGCTGAGATCTGGGGGCAAAGTTGTGTCGTACTGGAAACGAAAATCTCAGTTTCTGCAAAACAAGAATGGCTTCTCAGTTTGCTCCACACCCAGAGGCTTCCAACTGACTCATTTCCCTATTTTGATTTGGTCAGCTGCAATAGATACCAGGCACTCTGAGTAAAGACAAATATTTGAGGCAGTTAGTTATGGCTTCCCGTAGCCAGCCCTGTAACTTCCAGTAACAGGATTCTGCAACAGAAGGCAGACAGGAGAACAGGTCTGGGGATGCCAGTTATTATGGAGGCTGTCTTAACTGGCTAAGTGAATTCACAGTTACATAAATCTGTTCCCAAATGCTTACGTTTTAGCTCCAAATACTGTGTTTCAGCTGTGCAGCGCAGCCCCACATCTTGATAGGTGGCTGTCCACAACAGTGCCTGAGAGCAAGAGAATTCCTAAGTGTTTCACAAACATTCTCCCAGCATTTTAATATTAAAACCAATTCCAACATGTGATTGTAGATTACGTTTTAGTGGCTCTCAGGCAGCGGATTATGATTTTAGAGCACGTACGTTACCCGGTATGCAGGAATTTAGGAAAGCAGCAGCTGTATAAGCAGCTCACACAAAGCACATCGAAACTGTGCTATTTTTATTAGCAAGCATCAGCATTCAGGTCCTCAAAAATTTGAAGTGGAAGTTCAGCAACGGGCTTATTTCTGGAGCATTACTTCATTCCATCTGAGGAGATTAACACTTTAAACGTTAACTCTTACATCAGCTTTGATGTGCTGTAGTACTCGGGATACTGATGGCCAGAAGGCAGTCTACAATTTGCCCATGTCATGGGATGCCCTGAGAACTGCCACCTGCTTTACAACAGGTTATTTTTTTTCCCTTTACAGAGCAGTTTGGAGGTATTTAAAAGATGCTTTACAAATCAAACCTTGTTTGAACCTTGTCCCTTGTTTGATACTAGGGAAGGTGATTTCGGTTCTAATCAAGAGAGCTCATCTAAAAGTCTGCAGGATTCAACCCTTTTCTCCTCACCCCGCCCCAAATATGTAGAAAGCAGCTTTTTCTGCATCAGCTCAGCTAGACTGTTCAATGTCATAAAGACACAGCAAATATGTAAGAGGAAAAACTTAAAGCCACTTACAAAGCTTCCATTCCCCCTGAGCCTCTGAAAAAGAAACTTAACATAAGTGGAGTAGAAGCGTTTGCTGCCCATAGAGGCTGTATGAAGTACAGAATGGCCTTCTTGGTTAAACCACCTCCTTCCCAATTTAGGTAGCTTTTATTTAGTCAAGTGCTCATCACACCCTCCTCAACCTTCAGTGACCACAAGAAGCATTCTAGCCAAAACAGGACACCTTCCTTGCTGACAGGAGCTGGAGAACACAAGACTGCTGCCGATGCCACAGCAGAACACCTAGCAAGGACTCAGATAGCCCTGAGGCTGCTGTTCTCCCCAAGATCAACGCTTCAACTTACTGATAGGGAGCCGCTGTTCTTCTCTACCTCTCAACATGCTCATCTGCCAAAGCTTCAAGAGCAACACTGTTCCTCTAGTTTATTATTCTCCTGAAAGTGTTTCTCCCAGGGTAAAGCACCAAGGAGTTGACAGGAATCAAACACTGTTTGCTATTAGACGGAAGAAAAGAACATTGAAAAGCTTGAAGCCAGCTTTTCTGCCTACTTGTCTCCTTGCATCTAGGAGAAGAGCAATGACAGTGCAAAAGAGTTTTCTGGTACCAGGCAGCCTTATCCAGTATAGGTTACTGTGCAGACAAAGGACACGAAGGATCTAGGCTGGATCTCTGTCAGTGTTTACTAACAGGCTTGACAGTCATTTGCCTCAATCTTTGAGGAGCTGCCTTTAGTAATGATAAAAGTGTGCAGACAGCAAGGATAATTATTTTCGATAAGGATGACACTTGTGCCACAACTCTACAGGTATACAGATACACACACGTACACTTGATGGCAGAAGAAATTGAGAACAGCCAAAAAAAATACTTCTAGCCTAGTACAGTAAGCACTGGCCAAATTTGTCTTCATGAATCACAGAGACAATGCTGCGTTTCTACAGGAATAAGAGAGCAGATGGCAGACTTTCTGCACCAATGTGAAAGACAGGAAAAGGAGACAGCTGCAGCCAGGCCTGAGTGCTTGAGGGCACCAATAGCTGTGCTGATTTGCAAGAGCTTCCACGCAAGAAATAGTTCTTTGAATGGAAGAGGGTCCAATTACGCTACTCCACTTGGTAACCAGCGTACAGAGCTGGACAAGGTACAAGGGAAATAAAGAGGTAAGAAAACATGAGCTCTAGAAAGACGGAGTCTATTGCTTACCAGTGTTTGATCGATATGTAGAAAGCTTCTAGCAGTTTAGAGAATTGTAAAAAGCAGTACTAACATCTGCAACTACAAGGTACCTGGCACACAGCCATCTCGGGCAGTTTTACTGTCCAAAGCTCTTTAATTATTCATCCACCACCACTTGGCTTACTGTATGACACTACAGAGTGTATAGAATACATCTATAGGTGAAGATACGGCCGTGAAGGGGAAATAAAGTCCAAAACCACTTTTACCAAGTGTTTTTGAACAGTTCCACAGATAGAATAAATTTGCTTACTTCTGCCTTCTCCCTGCCACCCTGTTTTTCCCAACAATAGCTTCACCCCTTTGTCCCTTAAAAATAAGGGAGCCCAACAAACCAGGTCTGAAAGCCAGTTCACAGCTGTCCAGAAGAACTGGTCTCATAACAGATCTTACAACAAACCCAGTACTGATATAACAGAGGGATTGCTGGGCTACTTATTTTGCTTTCATGGTAGAATTTGAAAAGAGCTGCTTAATCAGCTTTCCTAACACTCTGAATAATTAGGAAGTAATCAAAGCCTTACAAGATTTTTCAGTGGAGTTTGGCACAAGCTGCTTTCACATAGCTTTTTGCTAATTAGCCCTACAAACTACTCATGCAAATCGCAGGAATTTAAGTATATTTGTTCCCCTTTAGTCTTCAGGTGACTTTCATGCCTAAAGACAGGATTTCTTTGATTTTTCTTTAATTTCTGTATTGAAAGAAGTCTGGGATAACATCAACAGAATAGCAAAAAAGTTACATATACATCATCTTACAGAGCCGTCTTTCCTGCAAGCCCTTTCAATGCCCCAAAGCAATTATATTCCTGTCTCCCCTAAGTATACAGGCAATAAGACTGAAAAACTACCTATTGATGCATTTTGTTCTAGTTTGTTTCAGCTGAGTTTGTTTCCTGGGGTCACACAAGCCTTTCAGGCAATGTTCTGCCCATGAGCCACGTGTTGGCAATCACTGCTACAGTTTTCAGAGAAGCTGGCAAGCCTGAGCTCTGAGCTGATCCAGAGAAAGCAAACAAGCCGAGGTTACACACTATTAACACAAGGGTTCTGCAAGCAGCTTTTCACTTCTGCAATTAATGCACAACAGATGTATCGCAAGTTTTAGACATGTTCTGCATTTTCACTCCTTTGGGAATGCTTTGTTCTCCAACTGAGTGAAAGTCAAGAACATGACTGAAATACAGTACTGCTAGGAGCTTGTGCCATGAGAACAGAGCTCAAATAGGAGTAAAATGGACTCTGAATTAGCTTACAGTCTGTTTCCAAAGATTAGCTTGATACTAATGTGCCTTCGAGACTGGTAATCAGCACAGCTTCATGCTTGCTCTTTCAGCGACTAGGGCCATGTCAATCGGGAGTGCCAACACTGAGATGACAAGTGTCTAAGATACACTAAGGAGGTTCTAGTTGCTTGGTACTGTTTAGGGAAGCAACTGCTTTGCAGTTTAGCCACTAGCCATAATCAAGAATCCAAGTTCAATGTTCAGCTTGAACACACATTCACATTACTACCAAACTTAAGAGTGCAACAGGGAACCCTCTTTTTGTCTTTAAAACAGCTAATGCTTTGTTTCCTCTAAGAGTTTACAGATCCTATGGCCTAAGATCTTATACCTTATGTAACCAAGGCACCAAAACCAGCATTGCTAAAAGCCTCTCATCTCCGCTAGAATGATTATCCTTGACTTCTGAGATCCAAAAGGAAGGTTCATGCAGCTGCACTGAGTGCTTACTAGATAATTGATGTATTCAGGGCTTCTAAATAGGACTTGCAAGTTTTCAAAGTGATTGCAGAAGAGAAATACTGTAATCAAAGTCCTTGTCCCTCCAAAGCCTCCTGAAATTGTAATAAATGCTTCATATTATTAGTGAAAGTAAGGGCAGCTGCACTGATTCTGGAGGTTCCAGAATAGAAGGTCATGGATCAGCCTGCTCAAATACACATTTGACATAAGGTGAATTTGAAAGTGGATTCAACAGGCTTTGAGCTGGCCAGTACACCATTACTTTATTAAACTAGTTATGAGGATGTGCTGTACCCAGTAATAGATTTCATTAGTCTTCAATCAACTTAAGGCACTTCAAATAAGGGTAGGCACTTCAAAACTAACAGCCATCCCTGTGTTCATTATAAGTGCATGGACACACCATGAGAACATTCTCTTCCTGTGAGACCCAACAAATTTCTTCCCTAATAGAAAGGGGAGTACATGAACAGGAACAAGTGCTGACTGCGTCCATGCCTCCCTCATTTCCACAGCCAGTGGGCTATACAGTACCGGTACAGTTCAATATCAGCACACAGCTACTATACAGAGAGGCAGGGATGACTTTTTCCATACATCCATGGAGAGCCCAGCACAAGACAATTTGGTCCTAAACCCAGGTACCTGGGACACTAACAATAATTAAATGCTTCACTTGGAACATGTTTATTTTCTCAAGACAATACCCTGACATTCATTTGTTCTCAGGTTTAAGAAACACACTAGGCAGAAGAATAGTCAAGTACAGCTCTTCTCCCTGTAACACAGGTCAACATGGAAAAAAAATATACTACTTACTCTTTGGTCAGAAGTGGGCAGGATTTGAGTAGAAAGCGGGCCAAAGCAGAGTCCTGGTAAATGAGTTCAGGAGGGGCAGTTGGGCTTTTTAAGTTTAAGCAGCGAACAATAACATAAAGAACAGCAGCAACTGCAGCTAGCTTGACCCCATCAAACACTGCCGGCAGCTCAGGGGTTTCCAACATCGCACTCATTTTGAGCCTGGAGATAAAAAAATAAAATTAAAGCTTTTTGCAATATACTGTTGGATATTAATATCAATTGCCATGTTAAATTAAGACTGTGCCAACCAACTAAATTTGTCAGTTAACACTGCTACAAATATGCTAGCATGTCAACTCAGACTAGCAACTTTTAAGATGAAGGGAAAATTTTGTACTGCTTTAAAAACCCTGTCCATCACAAGAAATAGAAACTGGATGATCAGTTGGAAAGGAGATTTATTCTTAATCAGTGCTGCACTAGAGTTGCAACAGCATCTCAGGTATCAAACCCTACAGTCTACAGCCAGTCGATACCTTCAGGATCTTGGCCAAGACTATCTGGCTCAAATAGAATCCGAGTGAAAAGCCAGGCTATAAAGGCACATCGGCAGCTTCGGATGTGTGATTCTTTCTAGATGTACAAGCCAGGCTTGAAAAGGAGAATTTGAAATAGCTACTGTGTTAGCTCCTCAGCCTGAATTTTGCAACTCCACAGCAATACTGGCACTAACTCGTGCAGGTATTTAAGGTGGTCACTTTATGTACCAGAGTTCAGCATTTCTTTTAATTCACTGCAGTTCTGCAGCTGAAGGAGAGCTAGATTAATATCTGGTCATTCAAGGGCTTCACAGTAAAGGAGGGGAGAGAATTAAAAGTCCCACGATATAACAGTGTCCTTCCAGCTTGAAAACAAATTCTTAAACTGATCCAGCTTCTTTTGAACAGATGGTTCAAGTATCTGGCTGCAGTTATTACAGGGACATTTCATCTATGTTGAAGGGGCAGGTTTTTCCGTGGGTCTTTCCTGAGCCTCATGCGTAACCCAAGTAAGATAATAACTGGCAAGTCAAGTCTTACCAATTTCACTTTCTCTTCAAACTAGAAATAATTGCCAGTCCTCAGTAGAATGGTCACTGTCTGGATCTACGCGCTACCCTGTGAGGAGAGAAAAAGCAAACTGATTATTAATGATAAGGCAGCATCTCTCAGCTGGAAGGGAAGAACACAAATTTATACAGAGGTCCCATTGCAGCCACTGCAATTGATTTGTATATTCAGTCACAATTGCTTCAACTCTGATCCATCTGCATCACAAACCTTTTGCCTATGGACAGATTCCAGACTACATCAGTTGCCTACAGCATATTAATTTATCTGCAGTATGCAAATACAACTTCATGAGTAGAGATAGAGAGAAAGCAATAATGAAAAAATAATGAAAAAATCAGTGCAAACTCAGAGGAAAGCCAAGCTATGAACTTCCAGGAGACCACACCAGTTACCATCTTTGCAAGACAGTGACGTTGTCCCCAGCTGCAAACACTATTCAAATCCTTCACTATTTAAAAGGCTAGACGTGACAGGCTACTGTTCTTCTCAACTTTGTTCTGTATCTACACTGTTACTGAAGTGTGAAGCCAGTCTGAAGGAAGTTTTCTGCTACTTTTTACTCAGGCTTAGACAGGCAGCTCACTCCTTCAGATGGAAGCTTGTAAACAGTCTCTGCTTGTTCCCACACTTGCTTTTTTAAGAAGTTACAACATATCACACTTCAAGATGGTGAGAGCCACCAGGAGGCTCAGATACAGCCACCTAATTAACACTAGTGCACATGCACCAAGGCTTGTTACAAGAATTTGATGATGACGATAACAGAGATAGCTTTTGGTCTGTAACCATAAAAACGTAAGCGGTATTTACAATTAGAACTGGATTCCCTACAGGCACAACAAACCGATGGGGAATTGGAGCTTCCAGGAAAAAGCTCCAGAACAGTCTGCTCTCTACCACAGCTGCTGCTTCCAATTCAGAACATACACCAACAGCACAGGCCATACCAAAGCCTTAGTCGTCTTCCTATCAGGAAGAGAAAACCTCAGAAGTACGTTCTGTACTCAATGTAGCTACACCAAAATCCCTTGGAAGAAAACAAGTCTAACATCAGCTGTGGATTAACAGCATGCTGGAAAGCTGCAAGTCTCTGCCACCATAACTGTCTGCATTGCAGGAGAAGAGGGCAAGGAAAGCAGAGACATTGAATATTGGACAGCTCTGAAGCTTCAATTGTATGATTCTGAGCTTCATAGTAGCAGGGAGAGAGAAGAGGGCTACAAAAAGCCATTTATTCTTCTAATCAGAAGAAGGTCACATTGGCATCTTGAAGAGTCTCAATGAAGAGTTCGAGTACAACATTCAGCTGTAGTAGGTTATCTCACTTCCATGCTTAGTAGACTTTCACCAAGACTACCACCGACCGCGTAGAAGCCAACAGGCAAACCACAGCAATGGCTTCTCCAGGGAAGGTACAACCAGCAGAAGAGTGGATTGAATTTCTGAACAGTTGCTGACTGAAGGACAACCAGATGCTTGAGTAAGACTTCCCCAGCTAAAACTCCCAGAATTTCTTCTGTTGGCACTTTCCCTTCCTTGTTTTATTTAGAAAATTAAGACTCTGATACAAAAGTTACCCAGTACCTTCCCTGCCACCTGGATTTTAAACTAGTCTGCTGTTTACAGCTTTCACAGCATTAGTGAACTTGTTAAAAATAAAACTGGGCATGATTAGTCATTAGCATTTTGTACTAGTGACTCAGTATAACTGATCCAACTAAGCTGTATCTCGCTGTGAGTCTTCTCTCCCACATAATCTTCAGATTACAAATATACGATATCTCTTTGATAATTCTATATCCAGTTTTTGCCTGTCACTACCTTAGAAAAAGTGTACTAGCTTGGACTGACTTTCAGAACAAACAGCTGTTGGTGGGCAGGATTATGCTTTGACACTTGTGAACTAGTATTTTTCCATTTTCGACAGTCTGAATACGCATTCACTTGAACATACACACTTCAAACATGTGCTAGAGGTTCATGTATTTGCCAGGATCTTTACCTAAAAGCTCGGATCAGCCTGTGTATCGCTAACACGAAGCTGGCACTGCTGTTGCACAGCTGTCTGCAGCAATTAATGAGGCAGCAGGACTAGTCCAAGGCAGCTAGAGTGGTAAACTCCATGCCCTATGGATCCAGCTGTGGCACTTCAGGGCCATCCTCAAGAGTCTGATATTTCTGAAGACCTAAACAGACATGTCTCAGCCAGAGAAGATTTGCAGGGGCTGAGCCAGAGCACTCTGCTCTAAAATTTTAAGTGTTTAGCTTACCAAAATGGATTTGAGAGCTCTGCTCTAATCACATAGGACAAATGCCTCCCTATTTACAAGCAGGGATGAGGTCACCTTGCTTCTGTTTTGTTAAACCCTTTTTGTGTTGACCCAATAAACTTGTCTGTTTACGAAAAAGGACAGATAACCAGTGTTAAGCCAGTCAAATTTTAATCTAGAATCTCTTCTAAATGGGTCGGCATTAATATAAACAGATAAACATTTGTCCTTTTCTGTATACAGAACACTAGATTCACTTTTAGGAGGCTAGACAAAATTAGCGAGAGGCAGTAAGTATATTACTGGAAGCAATCAAGCCTGCCTTTTCATCCATCACAGGGTTTGAGATCCACATTGAGGAACACAAAGAAGTTGAAGCTCTCAGGGCCAACAGTGTTATTTTGAAGCACCTGAAGTATACAATTCCTTCTTTAAAAAAAAAAATCACTTAAAGGCATGACAGCCCCAAAGACTGAGAGTCTTTTCGAGCAATATTCTTAAGTCCCATTTGTGACCGAGGAGTAATGTTGAAATCAATTACTGGAGAGCAAGCACTGGATTTGTAGAATCTTTTCATTTGCCCTTTCACCGCAGAATAAAAAGCTGAAAATCATGTTAAAGGAAACCCTTCAGCACTACCGTTAACAGAGTGAACCTCACCTATGCAAGTACACTGAGAAAAAGCCCATGTCTCCCCTTTCCAGGCAGGAATAGAAACAAGTACAACAAAAGCCAGTAGAGCTACAGCAAATTCCTTGTGTATCCTTTCAAAGACACTAAGTTTTGGGAAAGCCATCACCAAGATATTTACTTGTACAGCAAGATTTGTTGTCAGTCATGACTTCACCAAGACCCATATACATTTCTGTTGGAGGTTGCCTGAGGAGGGGAGACACAGCCAGGGACAGAAGTCACTTCACCCTGTGACTCGTCATGGCACACACAGGATTTGGTAGCTACCAAGCACTACAGCTCCTCCACCCATTCCAAAGCTGAGCCTGATGCTGCATACTGGAAAGCCAACATTAAAAAAAAGCAAAACAAAGACATTAAAGGAAGCCACTCCCATAGGGCCCTTCCTTCAGGCCTTTTAATGAGCAACTGAAAGTCTGAGAGACTCATTTCACTGAATCATTATAAATGCTTCGGGCTAAAGTGAAGATACCACTATATGGAACTGCCCACAGACAAGAGTAAAGGCAGTCTCTTTAAAAGGGGCTCCACTAGAAAGACATTTATGATCCATTACATTCACTGAAGAATCTTGAAGGAATCCTGTTTCCAGGAATGGCAGTTTGATACAAAAGCCTCCCAGATGCCCTCCCACCAGTCAGTCTTCTGGCTCACTAGTGCTTTCAGAGCTCAGCTGGACACCAAGACACTAGAGCATACCTGACCAGCGCTGAAAGCACTTAATCCCCTTTCCTATCCTTTTACAGCTTCTACCAAGTAGTGTAACCCCCTCTTCTGTTCCCCACTAAGATTCAGAAGAGCCAAAGAGGCTGTTTCTAGACAGATTAAGCAGATAGACTTTGTTAACTAATTTATCAGACATTTCTTGGACTGGTTTCACTTATTTGTAGTGCCTGCTTGGAGGATAAAACTTTGAAAGCAAGTCTGCTAAACAAGAGGAAAGTGAAAATACTCTCCTTCAGAGTAGAGTTGTGCCCAGGCAGATTCAGATCAGAAATAAGGGTTTCCCCACCCCCCTACACTTTTTGAAGGGGGAAGAAGGAAGGTTGTTTCACTGAAGTTAGTTCTGTAGGGAACATTTCCAGGAAATTAATCATCTTTAATATCAGCCTAACGTAATGCCTCTTCTGAAAGATATGCTGAAAAACCAAATGTTACAGGCCCGTCACTGCCAGGTAAGATATTTAGAACCACATTATGGAGAAGGAAACTTTATTAAGGAAAGGGTGGAAAGCCAGAGCACTATAAAAAGCTTTTTAACAAAGCCGAGTTTTATGCCAGCATATTATTCCAATCTCACCCCAGGAAGTGTACAAGTGTCACACTGCTGAGCTTTCAATGGTTTAAATGCAGAGGAAGATGTTTAGAGACCATTCAGTTGAAAACATCTATAGGGAATGTATACACCTGGGAAAGACTCCGAAACAATGTGATTAATAGGAAAGGCTGCCAGACCAAGTTTTTGTAAAGAACCAGAGGACAATCTGAGGTCACACAAGCTACACGAGTACAAAAATCTGTGCTAGAGGAATCATGAAAAAACTCAACTTTTATTGCAGATTCCTATACCCTGCCTCTTATCCAGCACTTTGTGTGTAAAAGATGCTTTCACTTTTTATGGAAAAAAGTGTTAAACCTCAACTGCTACTTTAAGGTCTCCAAAGAGTATTATGGCCACACCAGTCCTATGCCTCATCAGTTTAGGCACACAAAGCAAGGCATCACAGTGCCTATTTCGAGACTGGCATTTAACCAAGCTTACCCCATGCAGAACCTCTTATTATCTTCAGTCGTAACTCAGAAGCAAACACGTCAGAAGCAAATGCTGAGATCATCTCGATGTACCACTTGGTACTTCTGGCCATTTAAAACAGCCAATTAAGTCTTGGACCTCAAAGCATAGAGGGTATAATTAAGAATTAGCCGAGCACTTCAAGCACTTAAGCTTAGTTTTTCAGAAGATGGGGCCATGAGAGATAAAGTGCAGTCCTCACCAGAGTCATCAGGAGTCTGGCAAAGCCGACTGCAGTTTTGTTGTCAAACATCTGACAGATTTTTATCTCCAAATAAAGAGGTCACACTGACATGTCCCATCACAAGGATGCTTAAAAGAACATTACTTCGACAGCACACAGAAGTCCTTGGTACAAATTCCTTGTGCCAACGCCAGCACCCAGGCCAGGATTTGGCTTGTCAGTGACTATACAAAGCAGCAGTTTCTGTTTACACCATGTTCCAACAAGAATTTCTTGTCTGGTGCCTTCACTAGAATTTGACCTTTTCATCAGATACATTACTTGGCTCATATACCAAATTTAGAGGTACTCTGAGGTTACAGGGACAAAGTTCATAGTATGAGGTACCATGAGCACAGACAGAAAGACAGGTGTCTTTACCTGGAGCTTTTTTTTCCCCTTCCTTTTTTCACTTTGAGTAATCCTACACCTTCAGAGCAGAAGGCAAGCACCAAAGAGGGCTAGGTGTATGTGCCAAGGCAGCTTGCTTAAGAAAGCACCTGAGAATCATTCTATAGCACCAAAGACTCCTTAGGTCTTTCACTTCCCCAAGAAGGCTAATGTAGTCAACCAAGCCTTGAATTTCACTTCCTTCCAACTACAGGAACTGCTTTTGTTTCTTTATAATACCATTTTAACTACTCAAAATGGCTCTACTGCATGACAGGCAGCTTTTGTATATTATTCAAGAAGGTTGCGACGTAGACTCCCTGTCTGTCACCTTACCTGGTTCCTGCTTGTCAGGTGGATTGAAAAAACTCTGCATTAGCTTTTATTGCACACACCTGACATAATATTAACCAAGAACAAGACAAGGCTCAGATGACTCCACAGAAATCAATTAATTGCATCTTATCTTAAAGGAAAGGTTCATGTTATTTAAGCAAACATAATTATTTGATTACTGCAGAGACTTAGGACTTTGTCACACCCCAACTGCTGCCTTATGGAACTACACGGCAGACCTTCAGCTCCTTGCAGAAGACACCAAGCTTACTTTTAGGTACTGAGGGAAAAGCAATACTGGCTAACACCCTTCCACAGTCTTACAGCATCAGAAAGTGCCACTTGCCTACTACATAACCCCATGTGTCAGCAGACAGCGTTAAGCTCAGGGGAAGAAGTGGAATAAACACACTGCAGACAAATCAACAATCCATGCTCAGTAGTTTGAGGGAATGCTGCTCGCATCAAGCCACAGAGAGCTAAGCGAGCTGATACAAACTGTTTAACAGACTAAAAACAGACTAAACCCCCTGAAAGACTCTGCTCTATTCCTTTACTATATTTTGAAATGCAGTATCATACTGTTAAAGCCTCAGACTCCAACCCCTCCATCCCTGCTTGGTCACAGAGCTCAGATGTACACATCACAGGAGCAGCCCAAAGTCCAAGCACATCACAGCTGCTTGCTCAGCTACAGGGGACTCAGCTGAGTAATGGGGGAGTGCACTCCACACCAGACCGGCTGCACAACAGGGAAAGACTTCCTATCAGCAAAGCACACAGTAAGACAGCTAAGAGAACTTGATTCAAGACCAGTTCAGTTCAAGCAGTCTGAAAACACCTAGATCTGGACATGATCAAAAGCTGAGGTGGCACTTTACCCTAAGGTCTTCAAGCACCTTGCTTAATTTCTTTCCCCTGTCAAGCAGCTCTGTTCCACATCAGTACAGAGGATTTGCAGAGTCATTCTCTCAGAGTCTGCCCATGACAGATAGAAGGTTCACGCTAGAGAAGTTTAATTCACATGATTACGTTAAAAAACGAAGCAACAACATTTCAGGACAAAAGAATCAAATACAAAGAGACAGAACTTGACCAACACATAGCTACTATTACTGCAGAATACTCAAGTTCTAGCAAACACCAATTAAAACAGAGGCTTTGGAGCACTACAGCAGTCACCAGCAACTCAAAGTTTGAAGAGCTATGTGCTGAATCTGAGTGGGAGGTTAGGGATATTACAGGGACATCTCAGGACGTTTTTTCCTAACCTCTTACAAGAATGTTCAGTGTAAGTGACTGTAGATCTGCTTATTTCACTTAGCACAATCTTTCATATTCACATATGCCCAACCAACACTTCACAGAACTGGGTGTTCCAGTTAAGGGACAGCCAGGCTTGAACACTCTCAGCATAATTTTTCTGGAACCTGCACCTCTATGCAAAAGCATCTTTGAAGATGTAAGTAAGTTTAGAAGCAGGAGAGACTGTTGAACAGTGAACCCCTCACTAGCAGCCAGTCAATTGTCCTAGGTGACCCTTTCCACGAGAAGCCCCTATTAAGCTGTTTGAGTGCTCAATGTCCTGAATAGGGCTGTAGCTCAATTATCAACGAGTACATCAGAAGTTTCATAAGGGTTTGGTGTTTGCAGGAGCTCAGTCTTCAGGAAGCTGTCATTGCATTTATTTTAGTCAGACTCAACCCATGATGATGAAAAACTCGAGTATTTCTCAACAGTAGAGTAAGTGGTAGGCAACTGCACTTCCTGATCAATGTAGAGGTACAGACGAAAATCTTCTGTACATCGCAAAGTACGACGTTTCCTCCCATTGCCATTACCTTCAACAGAGTGCAGGCATCTGGTTTGTACAGAACTGCTTTGCAAAGCATTTTGAATCTCTATTGCCTGATGCTGATAGAGTAAGGCTGGCAGTCAGAGACAGTCTTTATTATCAACTCAACTGATATAGCTGGAGAAAACACAAGCCCTTGGGCACACAAGGCTTCCTAGAGCTAAAAGAGGCTAAGATAGCATCGTTGCCACCCACGTATGTTGGGCAAGTGGGACTTTGCTTCTCCGTAAGAAGGAGAGATTGCCTTTGCACATTGAAATTAAATTGCTTGGAACTGAACTCAATCAGCTGAGTTTGATCAGGGTTTTTTTTTAAATGCATACAAAATTAATCATCACAAGCTATTTAGGCTGAAGATGGGGAAATACTTGTGCAGTTCAGTCAATCTACAGTACACATTAACAACAGCAATTCAGAGCTATAACACATCATGAGCTACGATCTTCCAGAGAAGCTCAAAAGTGTAGATGAAGACGCCCATATACTAGCAGAAGTATGATGATTTAGGCTTCAGCTGAAATGTCCAGGACACCAGTTTCAGGCTGGTGTCTACACCTCTCAACAGGAATTACAAGCACCAAAGACCCCAGCATCTACACCTTCACTAGAAACTTTGTTAAATTCTGGTTTTTGTTAACTTAATCCAAGTTCTGGCACTACCAGAACTAGCAGCATGAAAATAAGGATGAAGAGGCCAGAGAAACAGAGCAAGAAGCGGGAGTAACAGAGCAATATGAATCCAACAGCACCCAGGACATTTCCATTACTGAGTGAGGTTAAACTACAACTACAGAAGGTTTGAATCACTGCTCTAAAGCCATCATTTTCTATAGTACAGCAAATTACATCTAAAAGTACAATTGGAATTTAGTAGATTTGGATAACCTCTCCATATGCCTGTGTCAAGGACAAAAGATGTTATTCTGCCATCTTTCCTTCCCAGTACCACATCCTAGAACAGTGACTATTTCAGCCTGTTAATCTCTGCCTTTTCACATGACAAGCTGAATAATGCAGCTTTATGAAACACTAAAAGCCTAAGATGCTATTCATTCCCTGAATAGAAAAATATAGCTTTTGAAAATTAGTTTGTTCTACTCTTCTTGTAAGTTTAACTTCAGAAACAGTTTTGCAAGATGAAAGGGTTTATTGCCAGCCTCCATGTCTTTTCCACCCCCAGAAAAGGCACAATCTTAGGTCAGCCTCATCCTCTATGCAGCTAATGCACAGTCTTCCTGTTTTCACTCTTGACTTTGAGACCAAACTAAACGATGGCTAGGACAGTAAGAAAGGCTGCATGTCCACTGATACAAGAAGAGACAAGCGAATTTATCCAAACTTCTCTTGTGATATGAGAGCTAAGCAAGCATGAAGGTAAAGTAGATGAACCAAGAAGAGATAACAACAGAACAATCAAAGACTAGTCGTCAATAACGCAACTCCCTGCACAGGAAATAAACATTATCGAAGAAGGTCTGAAAATGAGATACTACAAATACAAACAGCTGAACTGTGCATTTTACAAACATCGTATCAGTGGGGACTAGAACATGTCAACCTAAGCAATATTACAAACATGGCTGAGCATGATAATCATTGATAAACAAGGCATGTAAGATGAACACACTGTATCAGTTAGCTGATTAATACGCTACAAACATTTGTTACAGAAGCAGGCACTAGCGCTGTGGAAGCCGAACAGCAATCTGTAAGAGGCAGACAGGAATCTTCAGCACTTACCACACCAGTGATATTGTACATCAGCAGTAAGAAGAAGCTGTTATGAACTCTCTGAAGAGACCTGCATGAGAATGCAATGCCTCCAGTCATAGCTGTGGGGATAAAGCTGCTGATAACACACCTCTTTAAAAGAGTTAGCATCAGGTGAGGGATTTCACCAGCTACAATACAGCCACTGCAATAGATATATCTACCTGTCCTGGCGTAAATCACAAGTTATACGTGAAGTTGTTGAATTAAGTGGACAGTATCCTGTCCACTCAGGCTAACAAGCAGGTACACAGTACAAATCCACAAAACGAAGTCTAAAGTTGTTGCAAAATGCTAGTATCACTGTCAGGATGTAGGAGCATGAGTAAGAAGAGCCTCATTTAGGGGGAGCAGTGCGAGCTGACAGATGCCAGCCTAGCTCTAACTCACCTGAGCGTCATGCCCTCAGGATGGGCTCCCCGCCCCAGCCTTCGCCCGCCACCAGCACGGCCTGCTCTCACACCACCGCTTGTCTCACCCTGCAGGACCTCGCACCCCCACGAAGCCACGGGGAAAGCCGCCACCGCACCGCCACCCGCGCGGCCCTTCCACCCGCGGCAGGAACCCCACCGAGCGGCACCGGGAGGGGACCGGGCCGCCGCAGCCGGGCCAGGCCGAGCCCCACCGCAGGGCTACCGCCGCCTCCACCCCAGGAAATAAACGCATAAGGCAAGCCTGCTGCAGAGACTGAACAGAAGGAAGGCGGCTGGGCGGGCAGGGGGAGTCTGAGGAGCACCGCTGACCGCCCGGCGCCTGACAGACCCGGCCGCGGCTCGACGCCCCGCGCCCCCTCAGGCCCCGTACCGCCGAGAGGCAGGCGGGGAAGCAGCCCCGGCCGCCGTCGCCCCCTCAGCCCAGTGGGGAAGGGAGTCCCGGANGGGCCGGCGAAGAGCGGCCGGAGGAGGCCTGACGGGGCCTGACTCGGCCTGGTGCGGGGGTGAAGCATCAGCCGCATCCTGCTGCCTGAGCCGACATCCCTGCCGCGGGGGGGAGGCAGCCTGGGGAGCCGCTCCAGCGGAGGTGCAGGTTCACCCCTCAGTGATGGGGGGCTCGGTGGTCCTGAGGGCTGGGTGGGCCAAAAGCCTCTCCAGCCTGGCACAAGCTGCTGATAATCCATCTAAGTGTGTCAAGGTGCTGCATATTGGTCACATAATGCTACCTTGCAATCAAAACTCATTTAGGAGCATTATCTTGAAGCCTTAAAAATGGTGGCTGGGCCTTCAACAGGCAGGTTTTGTATCCCCTGGGCCCCCAGGCCACCTCCCTGAGGCGAGCCTGGCAGTGCATCTGCAAGCTGGGACCACCTCTTGGGCCCTGCCAGCAGGAGCAAAGAGGTGTTCCCCCAGCCCCTCAGAGGCACAGGAATGTCCACCCAGTTTCATCCCACCAAGTGGGATGTTTGATGGGGACAGCAAAATCTGCCCAGACGTAGAAGGATCCTGTCATCTGGAAGGCACTGGAGGAAAACAAATAATAAAAAATGTC